>CAJQUW010008538.1:0-508126 GCA_907163375.1 Prostheceraeus crozeri | reverse complement strand
AGTTTTTCATCCTCTCCAACGGAAATCATGCATAGAAATGCATGTACACTGGACAGAGAAGCAGGCTATCTGATTTCAAAATTGCTTTGGTTTGATTTTCAAATCATGTTAAGGATCATGATCATAGATTCTGGTAGTTCTGTGAAATATAAAGTTACTTACAGAACTCATGCAAAGATATCCAGCTTAATTGCATTTTTCTCGATCAACAAACTATGCCCTCGCCCTTCGGGCTCGTGTTTAGACATGTTGATCTCAAAAAATGCAATAAAGCTGGATACTTTGCACTTGTTGTGTAAATAACTATTCATCTAGTTGACGCGAATTGCATCACGATTAGAGGTTGGGGATGCAAAATGAAATTATCATGATGAATTTGGCAGGATTGTGCACTTATTCTATTGATAGACCAACTGATCGTGATAAGATGCTCTCAAGGGAGTGATGGACAACGAGAGACGCTTGCTTCCCGTGCTGTTCCTGGGACTGAAGGACCGACGTTCCTCTGCGTGTCGTAAGAGGCGATTAAAAGGGACCTCTTGGCACTGCAGCTGTGGTGTTGGCAGTTTGATGTCTTATTCTCATTGCCTCTCCTCAGTGGCTATACTAAGTTGATGTTGCGGAGGATCCTGACAGCCGAATCTTAGCTGTTGGGATATACAACAAAGCTGTTTGAGCCTCCTCCCCTGTGTCATATCTGGCTATGCCTCTCTGAAGTCGCCTCAGCGAGGACCGTCGCCCCTCTTCGCAGGTAAGGAGTGGGGATGGGATCATTTGTGATTCTGCCCTCCCACTTGCACTCTCACCGGCCCTGTGTGAACAGCCTTGTCTTGGGCATTGTAGCACCTCGGTGGTATCGGAATGGTCATCTCTTCAGCAGTAGGCATGTATTTGCTTACTGGGTGTGTCGCTTCGTATTGTCTTGAGAAGACCTATCCGTTGGACGGAGCCGGGTAAAACAACAACATCGTTTCACACACCTAAGTGGATTCAGGCCCATGTAAGACCATAGAGCTGATATACTTCCTCATGTCGGCAGCTCTATGTCAAAATGACATAGCAAATAGAATGAGCTTTTTGTAGAATCCTTTGATAAGAGCATTTATGAATCGGATAGGCCTGTCAGGAAGTAAGGTTCATAAATATGTTTATTCCGTTAATCATGTTAGAGAAAACCAATCAAATTCAGGCCCTCCGAATAACAGAAGTTTCTCGTTCTTTTGACTGTAGAACCTCTCACTTGACTGATCTGAAGCTGCGTCTTTCTGTCGCCAATCCATAGAAATGCCTCAACTCGAACCCAGCTTGGCTCTTCAGCATTGTACCCCTTCATCGTTTCAAACATATTAAGGACGACTACGGAATATTAGGAAGCGTGACTACGGAAGTGTAGTTTGCAGGAAGATTTATCGGCAAAAATCAAACTTTTGAACTTTGTCGCATTTGCCCCAAACCACCATATTCTTCCTCCTATGTCACAAGGCTTTTGAAGACACCAGACACAAACATTTTTAATGAAAATGTGAGAATGACATTTTAGCCAATATAGCAACAATTTCATGATAAACTTACGGTAGGGCAATTTTCACCCATTTATTTAACAATCATGACACTTCCACAATCATGAGTAGAGCTGAATGCTATTTGGAATCCGGTCATTCACAAGTTTCACGAACACTTTAAGCTGTAAACTGATATTTTTCTCCTCTTTTTTTGTCAATATGCTGCTTCAAATAATACTCTGAGGCAGAGGCGGCGGGAGCGATATTAGATGTGGGGGGCACATACCAGTTCGATACCAACCCAACGGAATGTCGATAAAACCCGTGGCGTGGGCCTATCAGTTGACATTTAAATTGAATAAAAGGCTATCGCAATATAGTATAATGTTGGTCCACTCAAAGAAATTATCAGTCCTAGACTTTTGATAGAAATTTTACTTAATTAAATTTGTGATGAAGGCCGATGGTTTAATCAAGCATACTTCAGTATTAGATAGTTGTAAGTCTTTCATTCACTAATTTGAGTGTATTTCTAGTTGCAACTTAATTTGCTCTAACTTCCTTAACATCGAAGTAATTGTTGAAGCTTACAAAAACGTTTTTTGTCATATTTGGGAATTCTGACTGTTGCACACGTATGCCTGTTTGAGGGGTTATTGCAATCACAAGATGACGAGTCGTTCTACATATTTAATAGGTGATACTTTAAGCGTGTGTGATTAAATAAAACAATGCTAGTTTTACAAAATTAGTGTAATGATAAGACTAGTGTGTACAAACTTATTCAAAAACTCAAAATTTTCCAAAAAAGGAAAGCCTCTGCTTGTTTCGATATGTGAATTCTTTTGCTATAGCCTCCACTGACAATTCATCAGTCCGTCTCTTACGAATTGAAAGTACTAACAAATTGTTCAATCTTTTCTCAGTCATGTTGCTTCGCAAGTCTGATTTTGTTCTTCTGAGAGAAGAAAATGTTCGTTCTGCACTGGCAGAACTCATTGGAGCCTCATTGCTTGTCTTTTATGATAACAAATGTTATAACAATTTGAATGAAAAGCTTAAAATTATCGATTAAATTTTTTGCCCCCGGTGCCCCCCTGGTTCCGCCGCCCTGCTCTGAGGACAAGTATAAGAACATAAAGCCATATATAAATCTTTTTAAATGTAAATATTATGAATTCATTCATTATCAGGTCAAATGAAGGCGAATTCGAATTTGACATCTTCAGTGACTGTCGTAATTTGAGAAAAAGCTCGTCCTTGCTTAAATAGATTAGCGGAAAAAATGGTAAAACTAAAAAAGGTGAGCTAGCTATGAAGATAGACCACTAAACAACATTCACTTACTCGACGAGCCTTCAGGTACTGATCCCAATAACGCTCAACATTCTCTTGCGCATCTTGTACCTTCTGCGTACCAAAGTTGATCTGCTCCAACCACGCTAAATTACGTTTAATACTTTCCGCGTCCTCTTTTTGAAGCTCTTTCAGTCGTAATTCACTCAAGTGCAAGGTTTCCTTCGCCGCATCGCGGAGTAATACTGCGTCGTTGTAAAGCTTTGATTGAGTATTCATGGCCTGAGTAGCCTGGAAATACAAAAGAAACAAAATTTAAATCAAAAAGTAAATGAGCTATATTTGTGTGTATAAGACAACCGGCGTCATTTTAACAGTTACAAATAGCAACAGCGGATAGGTGAGCCGAGAAGTTCCCTTACTTTCGGCTTTTTGAGGAATCGCTAGACTCGGAAATTCACACGCAATCAAGACCGACCGGGCTAGGCCGGCGTCTCTGCAACTTACCGTGGACATCACTCGACTTCTTGATTTCTACAAAGCCTGCGGTAGGTATACCGGCATTCCGGATAAGCAAAAGCACCCGATGAAGCCCACCCGTTCTCATTGGCTGCAACGGTTATTCTGAGTACCTCAATTGTTTTGCCATCGCTAACGAAAAGTAACTTTGTATATTGAACAACCCAAGTCTCTGTCAACGGCATTGAATAAAGATTTGAAGATGAATCTGTTCGCAATAGTCACGTCATATAAACTGTAATATCTACATGCTTTCTCAATGTTATAATTCTTTTGACTAGACAATAAAATCTAGAAGGAATGTCGACATAATCCTAATTAGAATAACCGGTCGTCAAGTCGGCTCCAACACCGTCGCAGAGGATAACATGTGTTCTGTCACTGTAGTATTTTCGCTAAGCGGACTCAACAGTCCGGTATTTAGAGACCACGTCAGACTCTGTCTTCACAACTCCCTTCAACATTTCAATTGAATGTATTGTGGCGAGTCTTTCTTTGAGTGAGTTATCGACAAACAGAATCTGTAAATGTTGTATGGTAAGTCAAATTCGAGGTCACGCTATCAAAATGATGTCCATTATCTCAACAAGCTGCTCGGATTTGCACTGAACATCGTGACGACACACGAAGTAGCAACCATTTTTATCCTTCTACTGTACAACGGAAATCATCCTCCGAACTAATTTCACTTGGTTGGCGCAAACATTTGTATGACTAACACAACAGTATCGAAATTATTCGGTTCAACGACAGCTCTTGGGGAATAGTTTACATGTCATCCGATGCTTTTCAATGTTTTATTTCAATACCAACAGGAGACAACATTACAAACAATTCAAGCATTGAAGCTGTTTTAATAAACATATTTGAGAGTGGTGGGCGCGAATATGATTTTTCAATTAAACCCAATATCGTTTCATTTCAACTGTTTTGCTTTTGTTTAGTCATATATGTAAGTCATTTTGACCCAGACTCTCGGAAAAATGAAGTTTTGGATTCGATTTGCATTTTTTTCCTTAAAATATGATGGGCTTTCGGCGTCCTGCGCCTTCTCAGGTTGTTGGAAACGTTGTCAGCAGCCGTTGTGTGAAGGTTTATTAAGAGACTTGAGTCATAATAGAAGCTGTCTTGCCTGTCCAATGTGAAGTGATCGAACTGTGAACTCAGACTCCAGAAAGGTAATTCATTCATCCGGGACCGCTACCTCCTCATGAGCAAGGTGATCCGTGTTTCCTATTGATTGTAGGCTTAAGCTGTGTAATTGCCCTTGCTTCACCGAATGTCGTGTCCCCAGTGTTCGTGAGTTTATCAGTGAAATCGACCCGGTAATTCTCGATGCTGTCTGCTTTCAAATCAAATGTTCACATAACGTGTACGGGTGGGTGCAGGTAAGAAAAACGGTCTGCACGCAAGGTTCTAATTTCCTACGTCATTTCGATTATCACTTAGATTCTCAGCTTCAAAACAATGGTACTCAGTATAAATTAGATAACCATCACAACCATAGTCTACAGAGCCTTATGCCATAGATGGACAACGAACAACAAACAGCAATCAGCTGAGATTGAAGGAAGGTAAGAAGGCGAACATTCGCAGTATATCTTCATAATATCTGATATTCCTCTGAAACTGATGTAAATAGGGAGTTGTGTCGATGTTCAGACATGTGAACTAGGCCTGCTGATGATTACTGGTTTCTGATGAAGTGACAGTGTCTAAACTACTTCACTGCCCACAAATTACGACAGCTCAGTGAGTTCATATCCGTCGTGAGCATTCTGAAAGTACATGGAGAAAGTGATTGACAGATTTTCCACTAAATGCGTCATCACTCGTCTGAGTACAATGGTAGGAAGTACGGTGCCGTCGTAAAAGTTTCTAAGAGGTTGATTTAAAGTACAACAGAAATGAAGTTGACAGTTCTACTACGTCATTCATTTCATTTTTTCTCCGTTTTTACTGTACTCTATATAATCTGGTACCTTGAACAACGGCAACAGATGTGGCAGCTATCAATATCGCATTCATCGGTGGCTAATTTCATACAATGAACAGTCTCCTGATATTGAACACCAGCAACAAGCAAGTGTGCGCAATTCTTTGACTTGCAAACAACTTGAAATTTCAATTTCTGATGTTGACTGGGCCCGTGATGCAACCATCATTGACTCAGTTAGATGCTGTTCCAAAATCTAGAACAATGACTTGCGTTAACTGACGCAAGAATGACCAATTAACGTATCATTGTCAAGTTGTACAATTCTGAGTTTGTTAATGGCAATGACGTACATGAAGAGATGCGTAGTTGCGCTCTTTTGATACAATGAACTTCAATGAGAAATAATGCAGGAATATTTGATAACGGCATTCCTTCTCCTCAATATGATCTCTGCTGTCGTATTTGCATCACAAATCGTCACACTATCTGTTCAGTAAGTTCGATCAGTGCGCCGATTGTTAACTCTTCTCGATTTCTGCTGTGGGATAGGAACATCAGGAGTCATGTAAGATAGCTAATGTAACTCGGAAATGCAACTTACGATGACAATATCACACAGTGGTGAATATGAACGACTGAAGGAATTAATCCATCTTAATGAAGCCGCTCTGAGATGTTACCTTTGCTTTCTATTCCAGCGTCCAGGAAACATACAGGCAATATACGTCTCGTCTCGTAATGACAGAATTACTTGCAATCGCAGAAGTAAGATCTTACAGTTGAATGCAGATAATTATGGAATTACATATTTTTAGTCGGCTTTGTTCACTATCAATGAATGACTTTCAAACAACAGGTTTCTCATAATAGTTTGTAATTTCCCTAAACAGCATAATTTAAGGTTGAATTTAAATATGGCCGATGCCAATTGTATTTCCAAATTTTCGTCTGTACACAGACTACGTCAGGGGAAGAAGGGAGTTAGTACTATCTATAATTTTCAAATAACAATCTATGTTAACCATAGAAATAAACTGTTTATCTGAAGTTGGCTAGAATGGAAATTGACTCAAGGTCGCGGCACATCCGGGGGAACTAAGTTGGGGCATGAACCACCAATTAAAAGCTTCGATTTACACATGTGACTGATTCTAATCCAATGATACAGACGTTGGCAGGTGCATCTAAGTGAAAATGCGTGCGATTTATGTGCCGTTATTGTGCATTGCATGAAGCTTAACCTCCGTTCTAGAGGTTTTATTGTTGTCAATTTCTATGATGTTAACCATACTGCGTAAAAGTAGAAATAGATGAGGTAGATACTCATAGAAATGACATATTAAAGGAATACAAATTATATGAACAAGAATTGTCAGGGCTCCGATCAGCAATTAAGGCGCATATACGAACGAGTATATTTCAGCAGCAAATGTAAGTATGAGCGCACTTCCATGATCGACCCATGGAAAACATAGTCAAACGTCGGATGGAAAAGCACTACTTGGAAATGAACCCAGTAACAGTCGTAACAGTCGATATTTGAACATGCAGTTATACGTGGGTTGACTGAAAAGTAATGCCTTCACTATTGTCATTCATTCTAAGCGCGCGTTATGACCATAGATATTGATTCAAATCGAATAGCTACGCGTACGTGACTATCTAACTTGTTGCTTCCATTTTACTGTGCATTGTGTCACCATGAGCAATCTTGAAATGACGGGTAATGATGCACAGTTGTCGATACGAATCAAACAACGTGCTGTCATCGAATTTTTAACTGCTGAAGGGGTTCCTCCCGTCGAAATCCATCAACGATTGGTTAATGTTTATGTCTCAGGATGTCTGGATGTCAGTAATGTTTGACGATGGGCACGCAGAAGTTCGGAGTGATGCTGAAGCTCGATCTTGAAGACAAACATCGAAGTGGGACGCCCTGTCTGTGCCACTAATGACCATCACATGGACTCGGTGGATGGCATGATCCAAGACAATCGTCGAATCACTGAGAATGATTGCTGAAGTGCTAGAGATCTCTCAAGAACGTGTTGGACACATTATTGCCAGTTTAAACTACCAGAAAGTGTGTGCTAGGTGGGTACCTCGTATGCTCACACCGGACATGAAACAAACAAGACTTCGAATTTGTCAAGAAAATTTGCTGCGATTCGAGTCTGAAGGAGATCAATTCTTGCACAGCATCGTGACTTCGGATGAAACTTGGGTGCACCATTATGAACCTGAATCAAAGCGCCAGTCGATGGAATATCGTTATCGTGGATCCCCCACTAGGAAAAAATTCAAGACCCAATCATCCGCCGGGAAAGTGATGGCCACTGTGTTTTGGGACGTGAGTGGTGTCATTCGCATCGATTTTCTAGAGCACGGAACGACGATAAACTCTGCTCGATACATCTCAACTCTCAAGGCTTTGAAAGCGCGATTACGTCGGGTTCGGAGAAATAAGATTATATTGCACCACGACAACGCACGACCTCACACCGCCCATGCCACCATTGAAGACATCAGTGCACTGGATTATTCACTCCTCTCCCATCCATAGAAATTGACAACAATAAAACCTCTAGAATGGAAATTAGGCTTCATGCAATACACAATAACGGCACATAAATCGCACGCATTTTCACTTAGATGCACCTGCCAACGTCTGTATCATTGGGTTAGAATCAGTCACATGAGTAAATTGAAGCTTTTAATTGGCTCTTCATGCCCCAACTTAGTTCCCCCGGATGTGCCGCGACCTTGAGTCAATTTCCATTCTAGCGAACTTCAGATAAACAGTTTATTTCTATGCTCCCATCCACCATACAGCCCAGATCTTGGGCCCTGTGACTTTCACTTGTTTCCGAAGTTGAAAGAGCATCTCCGTGGGATTCGCTTTGAAACAAGTGAGGAGCTTCAGAAAGAAGTCGGAGATGGACAAGAGCTCAACATAAAGATTTTTCTCGATGGCTTCCGTAAACTGGTGCATCGTTGGAGGAAATCCACAGACTGGTGGTGATTACGTGGAAAAATAATGATCTTTAAATCGATATTTTACTGATTTCCGGTAAAGTAAGTAATAACCCATGTGAAGATAATAATAAAGCATACTTGTGGGACGCTATATTTTCTGAAACGAACATATATGGAAGTTTCTATAAGTATTTAGAGACTAGGAGGCATTACTTTTCAGTCAACCCACGTACATGCATATGTGATATCAGGCTTATTGCACCTCACGTACAAGTATTAACTTACAGGTGTCGTGATTCGATGCATATCATTATGTGCAGGAGAAAAATATTTAAGGATCACGCAGATCGCATTTACAAGCGTGGAAGAGCGCTATTCTATTTTTCTGCTTTATTTCATTACCTTTGAGATATTAAGGGGAGGCGAACACAAATTCATTGGTCTTGGTGTGTTTGTATACTTTTCCGGAGACGAATGGGAAATGGGAAAAAAAAAAAAAAAAATTTAAAAAACATGTATTCAACATTCTGCTACTTCGTTTTTCTTTTTCTTTTCATTTGTTTATTGTTCGCGATTTCATCATTGATCAGGATAACGTTAAGTTGAGAGTTCTTTTCAAGTTTTTCTCACATTTTTTGTATATTACATCATTCGAGTATCGTTTCTGTATTCCTGTTTTCTCGTTTCTTATAAAGTTCAGTTGTGCTTTTGAGGTATATGGGAACGGATAAGGGTACAGTATAATAGTCCACAGTAATCAGTTTTATTTCACATCCTATTTCTTAACTTTTTTCCTTCCTGTCAGGTCATGTACTATAAATGCTAATTGGTACTAATGTTAACCCTTTACTACTGCGCATAGCTACTTCTCTTCTCTTACCATAGTGTAATATTTTGTATATCTTTTTATTTAATCTCTTGATGTGAATTTCAAATTGTATTTCTGTAAATCTTTCACTAACTGCCTGATGGATCCTACGGATAGTAGGAGAAATATATTGCAGTAATAAGCAATTTTTGATAGAGTATTACAATCTACTTGGATCATTCCAATCTATAAAAGTTATTTCATGGTAGGCCAGCAAGTTAAAATAGGTGCAAAAAAACCAAAGCGTTCGTATTTTTTTGGGATTTCCGTAAACAGCGCACATGAGCTCATGTAAAAAAATAAAGAAATTGAATTCTCTCTCATTATGCACAGGGTTGGTATCGGGACCGGCCGTTTTAGCCGTACAGCGGGACCGGTGTGTAAGTCAATCGGTTTCGATCGGCCAAAACCGGTCATCAGCAATTATTGAGGATCGATCAGCCAAGAATTCTTAATTTATACATAATCTGTTCTATGGGTATCTATGGAAAATTTAAAAACAGGCCTAATTAACCATTCATTGAAGCCACGCGAGACAACTAGTCGTTTAATAAGCAAATTCAGAGAGATACTTGGCGTATTTATATTGATTTATTATCATTTTCAATAATTAATTTTAATTATATTTATATTTTTTAATCATTATTTTTTTATTTATTGATTCAATTTCAATTAGACAGCGTTTAAAATCAAATAATTTCAAAATCAATTTAATTTTAAAAGATAACCGAACACTAAAATGAGCAGATTCAATAAATAGAATAGGTATCGCATAACCCCTATGAAGAATACTGAAAAACATATTGACATCACAAATTTCAAAGAGGACCTTCAAATTACAAACAAAAGAACCCTTTGTCGCATCTGTTTGAATTTGGGACTTGAGGGGGTGACCAATGGACCCGTTATCATACTTCTACCAATTCAACTGAGATGAGACATCACATGCAGAATCACTGCAAAACATAGTGATTTACGTGGGTATTGTTGACTGGTGGAATGTCTACACACGACCAGAGAAGGTAAAATATTGAGTCGAGTAATGAAATCTTGAGAAATATGAAACCTGTGAATTACGTGGAAGCTAATTTCGATTAATGTTGGCGTTGCTCATCAATGAAAGTTTCTACTCACAATAACCACTTCTTCCTTCGCAGCGTAGTAACTTTTTGAAACTTCGATTCGCATACCATGTCTCTTCATCATATATCGAAGTTGTTCTCTCGCATCCTCTATCACTTTGTTCCGCTGAAGATCTAATTCAGTTATTTCATTGCTGATGGAATTAATTTCATCTTGAGATTCGTTCATCTTCTCCATATGAATCTGAAATGAAATTTATCGATCAAAAACTCCATACGCAGTCTGTCAAGAAAAGAAACAGAAAATCCGACAGAAAATTACTCAGAAAATAGAGAAATTACGAAGAGGAAAAAAAATTCCCAAAAACTTATATACTGCGCGAGCGAAAATAATTAACATTTGTCATTACTAATCGATGGCAACAGTTAATTTTCTAAGTCAAACTGCACTCAAACAAATTTCTACGTGCACTTTCTAGTGAAGATGAGCGTCGGGTGGGGTTCCAAATATTCGGATTCCCGAGTCGAACAAAATTTCAATCCGAACCCGACAAAGAGTACCAGAACCCGACCCGATTATATTCGAAAAATCAGAATCGTTTCTATATATAAAGCTAATGCTTGATCCTAATGTGATACCGGGCGGTAGTCTAGCTTTTAGTAGCATTATTTTAGTACTTTATTAAAATACGCAGTAGTTAGTGTATTATTTTCTCTAGGCTAATAAAGTATTCAAACAAATACTAAATAAGTAGCATAATTACCCACGAAAGTAATATAACCTACAATACATGACAAAATTCGGAAACTTTGCAAAAAAACCGACTGCTTCGCGATATATCAGTGTTGCCACAGCGGCCAACTTGAAAGAATTCCGCCGCGACGGTCTAGGTGTGCCGATTCCTAGACCTATGTATGAATCGATTTATTAAAGATAGATAAAGCAATTTTGGGGATCGATTTACAGTCACACGCACGTACATCACGCAATTTAGCCTATGTAAATAATGATGCATACTAAATTGAGTAACCTGATTTTTCTTTTGTTTCCCATGCCCTGCCATCATAGGTACCTTATCATCATTAATTCAGTAATGGATTCCAAAGCAGTGAGTTTAATGCGCATCACATATGCTTCAATTGCAACTCTACCAATTCACTGATCAAGTAATTCAATTTGAAAAAATAGCACAAAACAGATGCTGAGTTACGTAGGCCTACTGATGGGACCATTCCATTAGTAAGAGAGGCTAGACAACATCTTGAACAGAGGTTTTATCATTTTAATGACTTATATAATTTTCGGTTCTCTTTGGTAGCACCCTATGTGCACGGTACATGTCAATAAGAAAAAACATGTATTAAAATATAACATCTATCTTAACAAAAGGATCAAATATTGCAATCGCAACATGCTGCTTAAAAACGAATATAAAGCTTAAGACAAAAAGAGAGAATTACGTTAATACTCAGACTGAGTGATGATGATGGTCGAAAGGCTGTAGTGGCAACATTAAATTTTGAAAAGAAACAGACCATCAGTGTTCTTATCTCTAGGAATCAGTATCCTTGAGCAAAGGAATTACAGTGTACTATTTTAAGTACGTATTTTGATCAATTGTATCAAATTAAGTACAAGTATGTGTTCATCCTGTTAACGATCAGGAAGTCCTGATTGAAGACGTACTATAAAAAAGCAAACACAAGTACGCACAAGCGCAGACGATCGGATAACGACATAGTGAATCCCAGAGGAAATAGTTTCGTAAGTCAATAAAACAACAAGAAAAATCACTGGTAACAGGAATCCAAACACAAACTGACCGATGAAATCACCAATAAACGTGATGCCATTGCTTTGATTTTTTCGAGGATCTCTCAGGCTTTGATTCGTTAACACATATGACACAGTCTAGACAACATTAAGAAGTTTTGATTTTAGAAGTAATTTCTGAGAGATTGAAAATCTAATGGTTAAATCGCTAAATCATGACGAGGTGTGAAGCGGGTATCTGTGATTGAAACGTTCCAATACTGTAGGAACATCATGCAAGTTGACACGGACAAGAAGCTGAAAATCCGCATCTGCGTTTGCTACCTGTAGGATAATTAAGCTTGCGCCGAATGATAAAAAAATAGGACCGGCGGAATTCTCAAATTCCAAGAATTCCGCCGATTCCGCCACGGCGGAAAATTCCGCCGCTGTGGCAACACTGCGATATATTGTAGGTGTTGCAGCATACTCCTTCAAAACTCTGATTAAGACACTTTGACTCTCATTGTTAATGAAGATGTCAAGGTCCGAGCAGCTAATCTGCATCACTACATGTAACAACATAATTCTGCAGATAGATGCTAAAATTTCAATTATATAATATTTGATGTATAGTTAAGCTTCCGTTCCTATGTAAAGCTTATCTCAAATTAAATTTCATTTCTTTCCGTCCATCCTGCGAGCCACGATCTACATGTCATTATGAGAATGAGGCCTTTAGAGACCACAAGAACAGATTCAATTAATTTAATAATGATCTTTCGTTGTTTTAGAAGCAAAATATGTAGCGCAAAGTATTTCATTAGATCAATAATTCGCAATGAGAATAATGTGATAAGCCACAATTTCTTGAAAAACTTCATTAAACTACAGGTACACATGAAACAGTACTAACCTCACAGAAAATAATTTTTGAAGTTCTAAACACTTTTAAAATTTGTATGCTCTAACCCGAAAAAAACCCGAGTTCGGGTTATTTCGGGTTTTAGACAGAAGAGATAATTCTACCCGACCCGAGTTCTCAATTGCTCTACCCGAACCCCAGCATTCGGGTTAGGGTTTCGGGTCGGGTAGGATCGCTCGTCTTTACTTTCTAACATAATCATTTGAAGCTATCGTTCACAGGATCAACGTTTGGATAAGTCTAAGCATCGCATTATTGCAAATTTAGCTGTCTTTTTGACACATCGCAACTCCTCCATAATAAGATGGGTTTGTAGAAGGTCTGGCCATTGGAATAATGCGCTCTGACAGTGGCATGCAACGTAGGTAAAGAATTGAATGCATCGTACGTAGCTGTAAGAACAAGGTTGGTAAAACAATCGGAACTTTATTCATTCGAGTTATTTGAAATACATTTAGTTAGAGACAGAGTTGGAAAAGTCGGAATTGGAATTAATTCCATTTTTCGTCGGAATTGGAATTGACGATATTTAAATCTACTGGAATTGGAATTGACCTTGATAAACCTCAATTCCACTTTTTCGATAGACCTGTGATAAATCTATTTGTACAAAAAAATTGAACATCACAGTAATTTCGGCCCTTTGTGAGTAACTGCACGCCGAGATAAGAGGAGAAGGAGGGGGGGGGAGAGAGGAAGGTATGAGATAGATCGACGCGCTGTATTATTCTATTGAGAATAAAGGGATCCTAATTGTGACTTTGCTGGCTTACAGCCCCGTCCATGTTTAATGCCCAGCATTAAGTAACCAATGACAAAGATAATCATATTTGTTCAATCTGTTATTTAGTTATTTATCATGTAAGATAATTAATCAAAATAATAAACAATTGTTGGAATTTAGTTATTGATTGGATAAGCAACAAAACTTGGGAGAGATGTAACTTAATTGTAGTACACACGGGAAAAAAAAATCGTTTAGGGAAGAGGAATTTGGAGGGGGGCAATTAACCCTGAAAGGGAACAGGGCAGCCTGATCAGTTCAAATCCACAATATAGAGTGTAACAAATAATTCTACTACTTAAGGATTAAACTAAAATGGCAATGACATGAAATATTATTCAACTTCACTCCCACAATTGACCATAATAATATTAAGATATAGTAATACACATACGATATCAACGATAAAAGAAAAAAACTTTAAACGCAGTTCACTTTCTTGAAGTTGAATTCACTCTCAATACGATGGCGGCTCACATCAACCAAACAATCAATCCTAAATATCAGAGACCCTTCTACCGTCAATCCTTCAATCGCGCTCGTTGCTTGTCGTTGCGGCATCTGCTACAGTGTATGTTAGTTACGCTGGTAGGCCGTTGTCGATTGTTACCTTTCAGTCGTTCACGTTACCCGCGAGAGCCCGGAGTTCTTCTAACAGCTACTGAAGATGTCGTATGTGTTGTTGTTGGTAGTTGTTGTTGTTTCAATTTCTCATCGTCTCTAATTTGTGCAAATTTTTGAGACTTGACGATAAATCCACTTTCTTTTGAAAATTGAAAGAGTTTCCTTTAATCTCTGCTCGTTAGCTTTCGACCCGACCACATTTCGTTCTTATCACGGAATTTTTAATTTCCTTTTTTAACATGGACCATTAATCAGTTTTCATGATATCATTTTTATCGTCGTTTTTTCTTTCAACAACAATAACGTTATTCGCACATTGAATTTCTTTCTTCTGTCAGTTTATTAATAGATTTATTCGCATCTCTCTCTCTCCCTCATAGAAGTAGATAATAGTACACTAGAATGGAAGTTTGATATCTTGCCTATGTACAATGATGGCACATGGAAAAATTTATGGTTTGTAGATCAGATTCGATCTAAAACATTGTATCATAGTCAAACTATTTGCCAAGTTGGTTGTGGAAGTTGTTGGCAGCAAATTAATGCAGGATCTGAAGATAATATTAAGTGAGATGGTGGCATTGTCTCATGTGGTATAGCCTACTATTCCCTGGGTTGGTATATTGTGTCGATTTGCAGCAGTCATTAACAACTATTTTTCAAAATTCGAATTAAAAATTGGTCCACAAAGTCATAATTGAATGTGGGCGGTGCACTGGTTGTAAGAATATCTCAAGAATTCAATAGAAAAAATTCTAATTATAGGATGATCTTCATACGGTTAAGAAACCTAGCGCTTTTGTCGAATAAACACATTGAAAGCTTCTTCACCGACAATAATTTCTCAGATAAGTGAATAGTCGAAAATGGCGTAGGCTGACCGGCTACATATATACATGTACATGTACACAAGAAATATGAACTATGAACATGAGAACGCACATAGGAACGACGCAGGGAACGGCACACAGGAATAGCGAGGATAGGATACGGGTACATGGGTTAGATTGAAGCGAGGAAGCTTTAGATACATTAACATATACGCGTCATGCAACTATCGGAATTCGGAATTGAATCTCATTATGGAATTGGAATTAAAATTTCTGCTCTGGAATTGGAATTGGAATTAAAAAATTTCAGTGGAATTTTTCCAGCTCTGGTTAGAGAGATGGATGTTCTGTGTGAATCTAAGAGCAATAGAATAAGAGCTTACGATATTAAAGGGTGGACTAGATGCATGAAATGTTTTTTCACAATTTTAAATAGGGGTGCACCGATTAGTGATCTTGATAATCGCCCGATTACCGATTAATCAGTAAAAGGCAGCCGATTATTTCTTTTAAATTCATCTAAAATCGACGTTTTCCATCTCCTGAAAGTACGGATTTATCTAAAGGAAACTTAATAATAATAAAGTGCACCAAATAAAAGGCAAAACAGGTCCTGAATGTTCTATGCAAAAAGCTTTGCGATGCTAGTCTAGTCCTACGCAGAGTTGAACAATTTTGAATTTTTATCATTTGCTTGTGAAAAGTTGAAATCACTGCTTCTTCCAGAGTGGAAACCGATCCCTGGTCTGGAGTTTTGGAAACACAATCAGCCGTTCGTTCTTACGGTTATTTTCCTTGCCTTCCTCTAAAACTTGATATATACAATACATGTATTGCGTTGATGTGCAATTGAGTATAATTTGTGCGATTTACAATCATGTCTATCATGGCGAACGCTAAAATCATTATTTCTTCGAGAAATGACAGAATTTTCCAAGCATTTTGCTGCCGAGATAATTTATTGATAACATGGGCATTTCCTTGGCGGTGCGAGTCATAATTACGGTTTGAAAGGGAGGCACGCGTTTGCATGTTTCAAATTATGAATACGTAGCATCTAAGAATATGAAAATGTGGATGTTCACTTGCAGATATACATCAAAGATTGCATTCAGTTGGTGGCTATCTACATTAGCTTTTGAATGCTCATATGCCTTTGTTCTGAGCAAGAAGACATTTGAGTGAATCTTGATAATGCAAAATATAATAATTGATTGTTCGATCATAATTTGCGCATATATTCAAATGGCTACTAATTTCAAATCAGACGGGCTTGTGCTCAAGATTAAATCTGCAACGGGACCAAGGAGTTCGGACCTTCAAAGAACTGGCTGACGGATACGGACCGAAACCCCATTCTGGGATCTTCTACCCAGGCTCGGCGAAAAAATACCGAGCACACGTACTCATACATGATCATTTGCGAGAACAACTCTTTTGCCAGCATTCACAATCATTATGAAAATCTACTCCATGGGAGAATTCCGTTGCTTTCAATCATTGGAATGATACAAAGAAGTCATTTGAATTTAGATTAGTGGTTCAATGCACAATGTACATGTAGAGTGAAGTTTATCTAAATATTTGAAATCTTGTCTTTTGATCACTCACCAAATTTAAATGAAAATCATCAAAAATCTTCAAAAGTCCACTAACTGTAAATTAGCAATAAAATTACCGATTATCACTCTGCAGTGTCAATAATCGGCTCGATTAATCGGTACACCCCTGGTTTTAATGTATCTAGATGAAGTGATGGGTCCAGTAATTCTAAGTGTGAGGATCTTATTGTCACGCAGTATATACATGAAACCTTTCTTGCATTGGAAAAAATGCACTGAGAAACTAAGACAACGCATTTATCGCATTAATTGGCAGAGGAGAAACATCCATTAAAAATTCGATAAGTGAGGAAGACAGTTTCTTCCAAAGAATTGACGCGATCCCACCCGTTCCTGGTGATTTGTTTTGGGTTGCTTAAAGTAGCAACTTTTCCACTTCGCTGGCTTCGAATGAGAAGGGGACAATGAATGGAAAAGGCCAAGGAGAGAATGGATCAGATTGCATCACAGACGGTCATCGCAAGTTCAGTTGAGCCAGGAAATGGCACACACTCATATGAGGACAACGATTCGACAACCAGTCCGGATCCTTCAACGTTCTATGAAATTCACTTCTCATTTTCCATGATGACTTATTCTCACTCTTTGTGTGTTGACCCCAATCCTGTTTAGCTTGTATAATGGCAATTTTAACTGTTTCGAAAATTACGGACTGTCATCTGACATATCTAAATGATGTAGCATTTGTTCAGACACTGACAATCCTAGGAGTCACCTTTTAGTAAAAGTTGTTCATGTAGTTTCACAAAATTTCAGCATCTGTGCCCAGCCGCCTCTTCCCTGAAGATTGATTCGACAGCATTTAGTGAATTCACAACTGAAGTTGGCTTACTGCGGCATTGACTTACTTACTTGACTTAAATCCCGTCTGATAAAGATCAGGCAGGGTTCCATAGTGCGTGCCGATAACTCTTCCATGATTGACGTTCTCTTGCCAGGCGAGTCATTTCGGCAGATGAGATTGTTGTGTTTCCCGCTCTCAGTTGCTGCCACCATCCAGTCCGTGGTTTTCCTCTGGGTCTCTTTCCGTGAACTTTCCCATAAAACATCTGACGGGGTGATCGCTCTTCGCTCATCCGTTCCATGTGCCCAAACCATCTTCCTGGATGTCTTGTGCTCTTTCCACGATAATTGCCTTCATTTGTGCCATCTCTCTCACTCTATGATTAGAAATCCTTTGCTGCCAGGTAATTGCGGCACTATGCGATCAATTATTGAACACGCATCTTCTTTATTCACCGGACTTTCCAAGAGAGACGAATATGTTACATAATTTAACATGTTTTCGAAAATAAATATTCAAATCTGTACACATTCAAACAACTGAAAAAGTATCAAACTTGAGACAAAAAATTAAGTAGAAGACATGCAATACACATCACGTTAGTTTTGTGAGCGAATATTGCAACATCCTGGAAAATAATTGCCGACGACAATCTAATGCCTACATTTAGTCATCATCAATGACTTGGTAATGTTCACATTTTCATTATTATAGTTACTATTCAAAGCACAAAATGTAGAGTTATAATTTTTTTGTCCAACTAGGTCTGCTTGCTTTGTAATTAGCCAGGGATTACTAAAATTTCCTGGGGTCATTAACATTTAAAGGAGGGTTACCTGGGTTTTCCATGGACCTGTTGTGATTCCCGGCTTTTCCCGGATTGTAGACACTGCATTTTTTCTGATCAAAAAAAACTTACGTTAAAGTACTCAAGCTGAAGGACATTAAAGTACTCATGTGTTCTAAACAAGAACAACGAACAAGTCTTCGAAATTGCTAGCATCGATAGGCAATTGTCAATTAATACAAAAAGACTTCGCATAAAAAGTTCGGACTTGATATAGGAAAAAGTACGAGAATAACCTTGTAACCACCGGAATAGTGGACGGTAGACAAGCTATAAGTAAACAAAAACTGCCATTTTTGAATGCGATATCAAAGGAGTGCATATCGTTAAGGAATCTATGGTTATTTTTCGTTAGACCTACGCCACTAATGCATTTTCTCAAAATCAAAATATTAGGTGGGTGATTGACGGAGAAGATTCCAATCTGTCATCCGTTGATATTATCCAAGCTAGAAAATATTGAAATGAATGGCAAAAGCTGAACATGTAATGATCCTCACGCTCCGATGGAGCATCGGCCAAAAGCAGCAGCAGTCAGTAATACTGCTAACTAGCAAGAAAGTACATATGCATACAAAAAACGTTTTTGGATAGCTATTGAAAAATACATTGATACCGGTACTTTATAACTCGACCTATTTCGAAGAATGACATATTGACGCTAGATTATGAGTTATATAGTGAATGTTGCTTTGACATGAGACTTCACATAGGCCTCGTTTACCAGAAAGGAAGTTTGATAATAGAACTAGGTCCACATCTACAACCTTAGATTGTTTCAAGAAGTCCTTTGTATCTCATCTGCGACAGGAAACACAACCGCCATCAATCTTTCCTATAAATACCTAAATCCTGAGCTCGGGAAAGCACTAGGGTTGTAAGCCCAAGACGTCCTGGATTGAGCCCAGACGTGAAAAATATCGGGACTGAGTCCGCACGCGGGACTAGAAAGATGTCCCTCGTCAGACCCGGACTTGAGTTTCGAAGCCCGATACACAGAAGTTGTAAACAAAAATTGGATATTTTGATCGATGTTGTATTTTTGTAGATATCGATGGATTTTCTAACCAAACACAGTGCACTCCGGATACGCAGGAATTCCGATTAAGCGTGAGAAAAAGATTCCAACACAAGTAAAACCCTACGGTGAAGAGGGAGATTTTCAGCATTATAATTAATTTAGCTATTTTATCTAAATTTGGATCTGAACGTCTGCATTCAGCGACTTTCGTTTATGTTTCAACCAAAACCGTATTCGTGTTCCGCTTATTGTCCTGATGCAATGTGGCAGTGCAGCACAACAAAAATCATTTCCTGCTCCAAGACACGGTCACATCGGATAAAAAGGAAAGCGATTTTATAATTGAATTTTCGCTTTTTTGTTCACTAAGAAGTAGACTAATGCATCTACAGCTATTTGTTCATAGTGCCTTGCTTGATTTTGTTTTTAATGAACTGAATCCCTTAAGAGCCATAATTTGAAGGTTCATTTGCAATGTATTCATTTACAAATTCATGTTTTAGTCTCGGTCTATGATTAGTTGATCACTAGTAACTAGATGCCATTCGCAGTTATTTTACGTCAAACTTTAGTTGTTTTCATATAGCCACACTTGTTCTCTGGGTATGTACAACAGGTGAGTAATACCCAAACGCTAAAAGATAAATACAGCTCTATGCGTAGGTTCAATGTCATAACCATCATATGTTTGATCACGTCATGCACTTCGCGCTTTAGCCTTGGATGACACATAGAAAGTGGACGATCATAAAACTATTAACAAATAGGTGACAGTCAAGTTGTCCGCTAATTGATGTTATGACATTGAGCCTACGCACAGAGCTGTATTTATCTTTTATTGTTTGAACATCATTCACTTGTTGTACATACCCAGAGAACAAGCGTGGCCATATGAAAGCAACTGAAGATTTGAGTTAAAAGTTCATATTCAAAATCGCTCCACTTATGGATTAGGCCTACTTTACGTTAAACAAATATGACAAGTTTTGATAATGATCATGAATAACTAAGCTACATCTTAAACGGGGACACATTTAATTGATTCCACTCGATTAATCATGCGACGGAATCAATCGCGCGATTGCTTAGTTGCATGATAATAGCAACGTAATTTTTCAATGAAATTTGCTTGATCAGGAAAGAAGTAGGCTACTTTTCAAATTCTTCTAAGGGTCACATTTCAGCGCTTGAAAAAGTCGACGTACAACCATGTATTCATCTTCGCGTCTATGCAGTCCAACTACCACAGCGATGTGACAGTAAAACGTTTTTCCAAGCACTGACGAAATCCAGTACAAGCTGCAAAAAAAGATTGGACATTAACCATCGAAGAGCTCTCAGCAAAACCACACCCGATGTAGTACATTCCAGTCAAGTAGCTACCAATATAAAACAATCTATTATCCAAATAGTATAGGGCGTGACATGGCCCATATAGTTATTGGCAAACACACTGTCACTAGACTTCAATAAATGAGACGCGCACAAGTGTCCAACGTGACCAATCTCTATGTCACTAACTAGTTACTTAAACCTTTCCTTAACAAAAAGACCTCAATTCAATCAAATGGTCAATAGAAAACCCACATACACACAACATTATTATCTTACACAGCGTCGGGGTCCAGGCTGGAGGTGAGTTGTATAGAGGTAGGGAAGTTAGCATACGGAAAGGTTGACGTTTGTGGAAATATACTAAAACAGTATAGGTAGATGCCTACAATATTCTTCCAACTTCTAGCATCAATTGAAAACGTGCATAAACTCACCTCTGCGCTTCCCGAACATTCACAACCTTGCAACTCTGCTCATACACGCTATCACGGGCGCGCATAGATATCTATCCACCTACAAGCATCAAGAACTGGTAAAAGACACCGGCAAGGAAGATGACATAAATCAACTCAATCAATACACACAATCACACTTTTGTTTCAACAACCGCACATAGGAGCAAGATACTACTCTTTGCGTGAGTTACTTTAAACTCAAAACACAGAATCACCGCAAACGTGCCAGTAACTTTAACAAAAACTTCTAATTTGATCTTCACGGTCTGGGAGAGCATTTTGCGAGGACGTATCTGGCTTAGTATCAATCTAACCGTCAATTTACATGTGCGACGAAAGCTGATAACAAGCGCCTTATTTAATGATGCACGTACCATCTCAAAAAAAGTGCCGTATACTTTTCGTAACAGATGGAGAAAAAATGGAATCCCGATAATCAGACATGTACAACCTATATCCTAATTTCTTTTCTCAGTATGACCTCGTCACCATCCTTAGGCCTCACTACATCATGAAAGACTATACACATAGCATTCATAATAGCACTAAACATGATCTAACCAACTAATAGTAGACGCACACTATAGCTTGGTCCAAACAAAACTCCCTGCCCCACATAAATGATTGCGCATACAGGGAAAAGACTTTGACAATTTAGCGCGCAAGTTCCCTCATTTCACATAGCAAAGCCAACCACTAACAATCTGCCTAATTACTATGACAACTCTACACGCATACAAACCATATCGCCACAACTCACCCCCAACAACCCCTATTCTTGAGTGAATTACTGCCTCAACGTCTCATAGTGACATATGCTTTTCCATTTACGTCGTGTTTTATACCACCACACAAATGAATCGCACCCTCTATTCTGATAGCAAACTATCAAACAGAATGCTGTTTCTTTTCCAACTCGTCAAGTAATAACATCCAGCACCCTTAAGAAAAGTTTCTACACATAAATCAAAATCCACAACACAAAGACGCAACTTTCTGCAACATTTCTATTCTCTCATCCCTCCGACAGAGAATATACGACTGAAGCAGTTTCCGCGATTATAGATCAGCAACTGCCTGATATGGATACTTGTCCTTGTAAAAACACTTATTGCGTATATTTATAAAAAACATGACCCTACGCATGAAATGCCTTTCTTCAGGACTTCAACGTCAGTGTCACCCAAAGCACACCCACAACCCCATTCTCCCCTACCCAATATCACAAACCAGAATAGTCTAGCATCGATGTCGCCACAGCCTAACCTGCACCCCAGGTTGCATATAATTATAATGTTCAAGCTCGAGCATCAGAAAACCTAATGCGAAGGGTAAAACTACTTTGACATCATTGTAGAAACTATTATACACCAAAAATGATCAGGGAGACACAAATCTGAGAGACCAGCAGGTAAAATCCTCCTATTCAGGCCTACCCAGAATCGAGAACTCACCTATACAATGTCCACTTGTACACCTCCGATCTATGCGAATACAATGCATCAAAGACTGGTAAAATAACCATACACTTACTATCAATCAAGTAAACCCGTGCTTGGTCGCTATTCGTGGGCTCACTTACATGAGCTACCTAAAGGTTGGAGACGAGCTCAAAATTCTAGAATCTATATTTCGCTAAACAATTTAAAAAATGGATCGTAGATCCATCAAATCAGCTGTTGTGCTTAACACAAAACATATTTATTTGTCTCCTCTTCAAGAAAACAACATATTCATCAACGCAGGCATGACATCATCTAATCTACACAAACAAAACAAATCGAAGCAAAGAATAAACTTGATGCACTGTCACAATTATCTATTGGATCACAAATACTCGGTCATCTCTAGGTTTCTCTATTGTGATTCGTCAGACAACCCAAGGTGAGATCAGAGCTCTTTCTCTATAAGTTGCGCGACGCACACCTATTATACTATTATCAAATTTCTCTTCTAAAACCAATGCAAATTCAACAATCATAACCTTTTACCCCTTGATTCACAATCCACTCAACCCTCTGATACCACACCATTTTGCGCCGTTCGACTGAAACTACACTACTATAGCTCTATCCTGGTTTCGGGTCGGTCGGAACAGTCATTGGCACATGAACACAGCCGTCAAATAACTTACGCGATCCCGACAACCAAAATATCTGTGACTTGAATGGTCACATTAAAACACATCATACATCTAAATATAAACCTCCAAGATCGTGAGAAGAAATAAATATGAAATTAAAACAGTATAAAAAGTAAAGTATTATGACGCAAAAGTGAACGGGACAACACCCATCTTCTTCTGAGAAAGTTTATGACAAAGGAGAATCAACACTCGCTCTTTTTCAGTCTTACATGGGTCGATATAATAAAGTAAAAGTCAAATTATTTTCCTGATACAAGTACTCGGCGTTCCAGCACCTCAACGGTCGATGATACTGGAAGGTCACTCCAACAACGACACGTTGAAATCCACGAGCGTCTGTCGACGCCGAAAAGGGAGTTTTGCCATTCACTTTAGTAATTATAACTTTCATCTTCCATAGTGAAACTGCGTACGCCAACATCAACCGCACTGCTTCAAAACCTCGATTTTTACAGTGCATTTCACATTTTCCGCTAAAGTTAGAAAATACGTCTCGATCTATGAACATCAAAATCACACTGTTTCACTACTGGTCGAATATGTTTAACTAACCAGAATTGGCGTCAACGTACAACAAAAATGTTCCATCTAACATCTAGCTAATACAATTCATACAATATCACAAACACCCACTGACTAGATGAAATATGAATTTCCTATAAGGACGGAAAGAATTCCAGGGTACATACACAGGCTTGAAACAGTCGCACCATTGAACATGAATGTCAATCAAATGAAATGATAATCGTCAACATCACACCACTACGAGCGTGACGGGGATACTTCCAATAATTCTTTATTAAAAACATAATATTAGACGCAACTTTATCAAATTTCGCAATACTATTGGGTTGAATACACCGGACTTACCGATGGAACAAATCTGATTCCGATTGAATAAAGGGCAAACATAAAACACTAATACAATCATTCTCTGTTCTCTTAACCCACACCGAAATTTTGAAATCTTACTACCTAGAGAACACGGTTGTTTTGCGAGCATTCGTTTCAACCCCCATTCTCCGGTAGCTACAAACCACGTGTCCAGCTAAGAAAATACATAAACATCAGAATCTCCGGTTAGGTTCAACGAGCTCGTGCTCTGGTGTTGAAATGAGGCGCGGGTTTTTCGGATCTCCGGCAATGAAATTTCACTTCTCTCAACAGACGACATGGCGTTCGTTAGAAACGCTTCGATTAACCGTGTCAGGTTTCAGATACCCGGTTCCGAGCGCGTTGAACATCAATTGAGAGAAAGACAGCCGATTTTTCTTGACCTCTTGAGCCGAGCGCTGTAAATCACACCTCCTCCGAGAAACTTATCGCACCATATAAACTTGCTCATAAGAGCTCATAATGCAAACAAACATGATAACAAATGAATTTTCGCCTGTAAAACCAGACGATGAATGCGACAGCAGTTTAGAACAAAATGGATTTCATGCGAAAGCGAATTGCTTCGGACCACACTCGTGAGTCGTCATCTACGCAACAGTCAACAGAAACCAGCTTAACAATATTTGTATAAAGTTTTTATCTGTCATGGACGGTGGATAACTTTCGTCAATACATATGGGGCGATAAGTTACAATAGAGAGAATTGAGCGACACCAACTTCCATTTAACATACTCATCTTGGTATCCGAGTGGATGGAATCAATCGCATCAAAGAATATAGTTCATCCACCAAACTCTGATCAATTATCGAATTTGCAAAGTTAAGAGATTAAAATGTCGGCGTTGTGGGGAGATTCATCCTACAATATCCACGACCAGCCCTAATGCGCTAAGACACACGCTTACTATCTGACAGAGCCATCACCTAGGAACGAGCGTCAAATCAGCAAACAAACACGAATACGGAATACACCCCGACTTAATGATTAAGGCTCCGTTGGTTAAACTACAGAAATAGCGCGTTGATTGAAACTAACACCCTGCCGCAGCTCAGCAAGGCATCATTACGTCGTTAATCACCACTCTGGTTCTCGGATGACCGAGAAAAACTCAATCGTAGTCTGATAAACGGAACTTTTCAAACACCACCCTAATGTAAATGGAGCTCCATGCGACACATTACAGCAACAGTATTTTTGCCTGGCCCGTAATTATATTTTCCTCCTGTATTTGTACTAACCAGTACAGTAACCTTTATACTAAATGACAACTCATCCACAAAAACCGTGGAGACACACATTAACACACACAGCCTGCACAATACTCTTATGGCGAGTCGTTTTGGGTTTTCTATATGTAACATGCAATTCTGCACCGGTCTCCGACTGTATCACCCCGTTAAACACTTATTTTTTAGCGATTCACCAGACAGCGATTTTTTTAGATATCTTTGCCTCCTGTAAGGACTCACCGTCCGTGCAAGTGAACCATCACAACCCGACTTCCCGAGTGCCATGAACTCACTCCAGCTGCGTGCAAAGAGGCAACACCAACAAAGTCTGGCGCATGACTCCGCATTTCGAAAAAAAATCGCGACATCTCTACAGGAAATCAATGTCCACAAAAATAATATAATGCACACACGACAGTAATATTCCTCTAAAATAGAGCCACACACAAACGAAATTATTAGCAAACAACTATTCTCTTCTGCTATACCAGTATCACATCACCATCGTATCACGCTAAATCGTGTTTACCTGTTCTAACTTGACATGAGAATCTCTAAGTGGCACGTCCAACACTGTTGCTCAACCAGATAGGAATCACAGGAAGTCACGCCCCGTTTTACAGTGCAGATCACAACACGTAAAACATCTGGTGGTACACTGGCCTAGTCATAAGTGAAAGAGCGCAACTCTATATATCTCACTATAATCGCTTCATCAGTTACCCCAAAAATCCACTTCTGCAAGTTACGACACTACGAATGTTTGGTGTCGTTCTCCAACTTTCGAGACGACATCGTCATACCCACTTTTTGTTCTGTCAACAAAAAAATAGCCTCTTCTCTCAAAGAGATAGACGAATTATCTTTCCAATGCTACAGACCACATCTTTATAATTTCAAGCTTGCAGAACACCGCCCATCCATCGCACATCGTAGCACTTACAAACAAAGGCACAAAATATTCTATACGAAGATGTACAATTTTTTTAGATGCGCACAGCGCAGGTGATTCTCCCAAACTCACAGCATCACGTGCGGAGCAACAAACCGAACAAATAATACTACAAAAGCCAGGAACATTGACTCCGCAGCTCTGTGAATGCATGAAAGAAAGCGCGAATATCAAAAAGACAAACCATCTCTCTTGGCCTTAGCAACAGCAGTGGCTAAGACATCACCAAAAAATAAAGAACCGAAAACCCTAAACTAATCCTTCTGCGGCGTCTGATTAGAACTTAAAAAACCTTGGACGCTTCACTTCCCATTCACATCATACAAGCCTTTTGAAATGAACACATCGATAATTGAAAACCTGACATCGCCTTTATTCCAACACCAGAAGAATCATCAGGAAACGTGTTTGCAAAAAACTAGAAAGCGATACTTAACCATTCCATAATATTACGTGAAAACCTCAACTAAAGCTAACACTCACTCCAAAAGTATCTCGGGTGACGTTTTTTATCTTCTTCACAATTTTTCGGTATGATCTGAATTGTCCTTTAGCGACCCATCTTTCAGCCATAGCTTGGTTATGCAACTAAACTTTTACAGTTAAAGACACGGCTGATAAATCACAGCTTATATAGGATACGAAAATACCATTTTAAAAATAGGTAGTGTTGTTAAGCGTCAGTATAACTTTATGATGAAGAACAAATAAATTCTGCTGCTTTTCAGTTTTTTTACGGTCGGCATTCAGCTAATGTCAATCCACCCACACACAAGACATCCTCAACAGGAAACAATATTAACGAGCATAATCTGACGTAAATTCAAAATATTTTCGGATCTCTGCCTCAACGGACGGCGAAAAGAATTTCTAGTGCCAAAACTCACTCTCCCATCTGCAGACATTAACATGCAAATCTTTTGTTGAGACACACAACTGAAATGTCATTAACTGCGTCGCCTAATTCACAATCTTAATCTCCAACACTGAAAAACATACAGCACGGAAGACCGTAGTTGGCTAGTCAGCGACAGTTTCCTGTCAATTCAGTGAAATCTAATTTAATTTTTTGCGCGCCGCATAACTCACAGTATAAAACGGCACTAACACATAAACGGGACAACATGTCAGGATTGCTCGTGGTATGGATACTCAGATCACAAAACAACAATATCACTGATCCTCTTACAACGAAATAGGAATCCTGCCATTTCTCACCAACACAAACACACTGGAACCGCTCTTGACTAAAAAATTTCAGGCGGCAGAATTTACTTAAATGACCAGACTAACCGGCAGCTGTCTAACAAAATTCCACCGCAACAATTATGCTTCTCCCTACAGCGTGTATCTTTTTGAGTTATTACGAAGTTTATATATAAATTAAGCACTGTCGGTATTAATCTACAGTAACGTAGTCACATACGAAATGTCGCAAGAAAACAACAAAGTATCACCACATTGTCTCTCATACTGTTTATTAAACATTACCCTATCAGAGATTGATGCACCATCCACTAATGCGCAGTAAAAACAAAGTGAAACGCAAAGTCCGGAATGCTTATTCACGACTCCAAAATGGCGTTCGAATAGGGCAAATAACCTTCGAGAGACAGGTTAAATCGCACGTGCGTTGACATCTTTGTTGATTATTTTGCACTTATCGATGTCCTTTCAGTAGACGACGCCTATCCAGCAACGACGAAGAAATCAAAAAGGACGCCATATGATGCAATCGCATCTAACTCATGACAGCATTATACCCACCCCCACTAATCAAACATGTGACCGCTAGCATGCAGTATAAGTTTGTGGCTACTTGGTACTCCGGGAAGGCTGCGAAACCTGTTTACAGCATATTTCATCACGTCACAATATCTGACTAGCAACGATTTGACTATACTACTCTTTCTATACAGTGTGTTTCACACGCTACGAGAATATAGCACAACTCAAATTACCCTGATTAATAAAATAATTATCTATCACCCCTAAATTTATCAAGTGGAAAACTACCGTCATTGCTTCATGCCCCGTATCTGCCCCATTATCACCTTCTTACACTTCCCAAACTGATAAACATTTATAGTTCACCCCTCGTAAGCGGCTCATCTATTTAACAAAATCAAGCTTGAGAGCTCTTTCAAAATACAAATTGTTCTCAATTTAGAACGCGTAGTAATATGTAAACTCAACACTCTGTCAACGTTCCTCACAAACAATCGAACGCAAAAGCGAACACACAACCCTCGGTACAAACACCGACCACCGCGCTGAATTGTCTAAGCAGAAAAATATATGTTGCACTTGTCAATGCGTCTAGTCGAGTGCGACAAAGCTAAGTTCAATGGTTTGTGCATGAACAGTGAACCAATATGGACTCCGGATCACATTCTTGATCAAGCCCATGCACTCCTTTTTCACCAAATGACATTGCAGAAACAACCGTCGTATGTTTTGACTAATAAGTTTGTCAGTGCATTTATATTCGGACATTTTTTCACAATATCTGCCATTGAATGTGCTGATAAGTCAAGCACTGATGTCATAAATCCAAGTAAAGAGATTGAATAATCTCATCCCGATGCAATATCTAATGAACAATAGAAAACCGAGCTTTTCCTGCTAATGTTAGTTGTTTCATCAGCCTCAAAGGATGCGAACAATAGTCTCACTTACCTCTCCTTTCTCTCTCTCACTCGAGACGCGCTGAACCGCGCGCACCGGGCGATGTTTTCCGAATAACTGTTGCAATGGATGAAAAAGGTCGTTTAAATCCGATTTGATGGTACCATTGCGACAGTTTATTGATTCTAAAAGTGCGATGCCCAACACGATCATCATTTTTTCCGACAAAAGACTTACAAGCTCAAGAAAGTTACCCTTGTTTTATCGAAGAATCACTTTCTCTAAATGCAGCATTCTTGGTTGGCCACATAACACGCTGCTTTGATGAATTGATCGCAGTATTTCTCTATTTTCTTTCTCTTCTTGATTATGCACACTCTACTGCTTCAACTGCTTCCTCAACTGATGGTCAATTAATGTGTCTATCCCGTGTAGACACGAATGATCGTAAGCTACAATTAATTGATATCTTTTTGAACGTTTCATGAGTGCTGTTAGCTTTCGAGCAAATGTTTCAGATTGTCGTAGCCTTCCTTTAATATACGCATCCTCATTTGTATTGTTTTGAATAGCAAGCAGGGAAGCAGAATAATTTGACTTTTGTGACAACACAATGCCAGACTCTTTCTTTCGTAAATGTTCAGAATGAAAACTTCGTCCGTACGACTATCTACCCATTTTTAAGGAGGGACAGTGACTTCCTAAAGAATTAATTTCCTTCTTTTCATTTAAGGAAGCAAGAAAATTTGACATCATTAACTTTTTCACTTTTATGATTCACTGAACTCACATCTACCCCGTCAGACGAGAAAGACGTAGCTCCTCCATACCGTCGACCGCAATCCTAATCCCTCCTGTGCATCAGACTGCACACTGATTACATCAAGCTGCGTCATCCCTAATGGAGCACTAGGGCGGAAAAGCAAACGGCCCCAATAAGTTTTGACTAGCGTGCCTTGAACACATGCACTACTCGCATACAAACAATGAACAAACAATCATACCCGAAATCTTGTTATGGTTGTCACAGAGCAAAAAAACGTTAATACTTTTCTTCCGCCGTGCTCATGCGTTGAAAACAATGTATGCTATCCTTAGGAAATGATGCTAACAAGAAACTGAACTTTGACATAAACTATCATCATTTATCAATGGATTCATTCCGATCTCTTCTAAACCCACAAGAATTAATTCATCTGCGCGCGCCTTATTATCGGTTTCCTAGAAAGGAAAGAATTGGTAATGAAACCTTAATATTCGAAATGGCAAATTCATATCAACACACCATACAACTTGCTCCCTTCTCTCGAATGGATAATTCATGTATCGCTTGCATAGTAATGCAAACAATAACCTGTCAGCAAAGGAAACCAGAGCCATGAGAGATGCGTGCGTGCTGTGATACAACACTACACATCGGCACACATCAAAACACACATCGATGTGTGCTTCGATTCAATGTGTGCACAACAGTGAAAATTGCCGAGGAGAGGAACATCAAGTGAACTAATTTTCGTACGCCTGTTACTTTCTTTAATAATGATCGAAGGGTACATCATTATGGAGAAAACTTGTGGGCAATGATCTGAATTCTTTCGAATCTGAAGGAATTTTTGCAAACGAAGCACTTCGATGGAACTGACAATTAATACCGCAAGCGACGCACGACTTTTTTCCTATTCTCTGTAAGATATTAGGAAATTCTTTTTTACCCACTTGAATAGTTCCTCGATGTCCGGCGATTCTATTAATCACACTTTTAGCAAACCGAAGCAGATAAACAAAATATTTAATTCTTTGTTACTAACATATCTGTACACTGTTTCTTCATGCTAAAATGAAATATATTGATGTGTATTTTCAGCTACTCGCCATGGGTAGGCCAGTGACCTAATCAGCCTCCCCTAGAATGCACGTCACTGGTACAGGCCAACCCGAGTGGAGAGGTAAATTCAAAACAAGGGCTATCCGAAGACATAATGAGTGGCATATCTTGATGACGGATCGCTTGTTTTCTTAGTGACATTGGAATCGTTCTTATTTATAAGAAATGTAACTTAGCTTCACGATAAATAATCACATTTTTTTAAAAAAAAATTTTCGTCTAAAATAAAATTAATAGATAGGCATTTAATGAAATATAACAGCTGATGGCTGATCGATAATACATAGAAGAAGACAAAGGCATTTAAAAGACAATATTAAAGTTAAGTCATACATCCACGTCCTTTATCGTTAGATTCCCAAATTTAAATGAGGCAGAAATATCATGCACGAGACAAGAAAAGATCGCATCACTAAACGATATTGAACTGTCTTTTAATCTTCTATCTTGATTATCACTTTCTGAATATATGATAGCCATTGTTGACGTTGGAAGTCCAAAGCTAATAGTGTAAATCGGAATTAATTGTATTGCTTTCTTCTCCTTTTCTTCTTGAGTCTATTTCATACATTTTTTGATGACTGATCTCTTCCTATCTGAATGACTTTGAATGGCTAGTGCTTTTGAACAATGACGACTGTACATTTTTTTGATCTTAAGAATAAAATCCGTCTTCTAATTGATCTTTCTAATCCAAAACATCCAAGATATCAAACAAATTTCACGCAGCATTTCTGGGTGATGATTTTGCGTGACTCAGATCATATCCATGCTCAAATAGACAGAGACTCATAAATGCAAGATGGAAAAACAGCTTGCGAGCTACATGCACAGATTACAGAGCCGCAGATCTATCCAACCTTTTCTAACCGTGAGGGCAGCCCGATCGAATGAAATCTCTAAAACTCAAACTTAGAGTTTGAGTTATTAAAATCCTTCATTCAAGTAATTTTTAAGTTCTATTATAAATATCTCGCAGAATTGATTATTTCAACCCCACCTTACTACCATTCACTCCATCGATAAGGTGACTTGAACATTTTTTTGAAACTTAACATTTAAATTAAATTAAATGTCAAGAACTCGTACAGAATTTTGTCCCTATGCGAAGAAATGCGAAATACACTGTATAAGCCTAGTATAACCGAAAAAGTTATATTTTCTTAATTTTGACAGATGACAGGATGATGAACAAAATGACAGGATGATGATTTGTCAAAAATGCTGACATTAATAATCTCAACATCATTCACTACTCCTCCTCTCCGTTTCCAGCACGCATTTTCATAAATATGCAGCACATTTAAGGTGTCTCATTGTTGTGATCGGCGATGAGTCGCAGTGGGTCCCAAGTATTTTTCGGGATGTTTCCACAAGGTTCGATACTTGTCCCTCGTTCCTCATGTACGTAAACGATCTTTCCCGAATATATTCATAACCATTAACTGTTGATGTTCGCGACGATGTTTAAAATCTTCAAGCGTATTATCGTGTTTGAAGCCGATTGTTTTATTGATTTACCAACTTGACCTACTCTGAGTTTTGTTGAATGTGTGGTTCGATGGAGATTTCAACTAAATGTCAAGAAATCCTTCATTCAATTTTTTCACTCAAGCGAGTAATACGATTATCACTTTCGACTATGTTTATCAACTCTGATTCTCTGTCAACCGTGTGACACATTAAGGATCTCGGCGTTTTTTTATTCGTCTACTAGTCTTTTTCTCTACATATTTCCCATATTGTGAGTAAGCATTTCGATGCTTGGTTTTCAGACGCAGAAAAATGTAAATCGTTTCGTGACGTTCAAGTTTTGAAAGTTGTGTTATAACGCTTAACATACGCTCGCACTAGGACTACTGTTCCTCAATCTGGTCACCCAGTCTTCCAAGTATCTCATACAAAAAGTGTGAACGTGTTCAACGGAATTTTTATTAAGTTCATGTGAGAGTCCAGACAAAGCAGTTGTACGATTCAAATGACTACATGACTCTAAGTGACCATTTTCATCTGACCACATTGGAACATAGACGGACTGTGAGAGACCTAACTGTGTTCTACAAAATCCTTCACGATTTTATGCCACGAATCATTTCAGTTGCAAATAGTGTTGAAAAATTGGACTTCTTTGATCGCCGTCTCTCAAAATCGTATATTTCTCATCTTTGTATATAATTGTGGATCGTTTATTTTATTTCTTTTGTATCGTTGTATCGTAGTATTGTTTGTATACTCATGACATGTCAATGGCGTAAGCTGTATGTCATTTTTTGAATAAAGAATAAAGAATAAACACCATCCTTTCCACAGACCTCTGAAATCAGTCAATCATGCTACATTCTAGTTCAACAAACACTAGATTTTTATGACTAAAACACTTGCGAAATGTTTTGCATTGACATGTTGCGGTTATAGCTAAATTAAAACGTGTCAGTTTACTGTTTTACGGTTGAATCCTTTTACCATGAAATGATACCTATTGTAGCAACACGCATTTGTCCATCATCTTGAACTATAGATTTCCTTAGTTTTCCTGATGTTTTAACGAACTATTCAGTCTACACAAAGAATTGAAATGAAGTGGGCCTATCCAGTCAAATCGAGCCGTTTTAGTACCTAATTCAAGTGCCCATTGTATTCTATTACAAGCATGCTTTATTTGCATATCTGATGCAGTCGACGACATTTCCTGTAAGAGGGGTTCCAGCGCCATGACCATAATTTTCTATGATTGTCTGATTTTCCCCCAACATTCTGTGAAATATTTTATGATAATTTTTTGGAGTTTTGTTGGTATTTTTGTCATGTATCATGCGTTGGTCATTGCTCAGTTTTGTTTCGAAGACAATGTAGACTCCAATCATATAGTTCCCATAAACAAATTAAGCAAAATTTACCCATTTACGTAGCAGCAGCATTTATCCGGCATTGAATTGGGGCCTTAACTTTGCACCACTCTGCATGTATGTCTACGCTATAAGAATTGAGACATCTTCATAATTTAGGTATATTGTCGGTAGGTACATGTAGGCTTATAACTGCAATATGACAAAATGAAAGAACAACATGATCTTCAAAAAAAAGCATGTGATTTAACGTGTTGCACGAGTAATGTATGGGAGCATTGGTTGAGTCTTTCATGAAATATGCCCTGTTTTTTGGCATTGTAAATGCGATGAAATTCTCTTCGCTTTAATTTCTTGTGATCATCATTTGACTCACAATGAAGTGAATCAGATGAAGCAATTTTCATGTTGTTTCATCTTTCTCTGTACCCCTTTTGTAAGTCTGTTTACTATTTCCTTTTCTTGTTTTCGCCACTTTTCGCGCAGTTCTGCGGTCATCCTCCTTCAACCTCTTTCGAGATTCTCGCCTTCTTCCTGCAGTCTTCTCATCTGCATCTAATTATACTCTTCATCATTTATTTTCCTTCACATCCATAGGCCCTATTGCATTCGTGATTGACATTAACAACTTTTGTCATGGTTATAGGAAGCAAGGCATATCTACTCATTGTAATGCAAAATGTTGATTGTTTGCCTATCAGGAGGGCAAGTGAAACAATGCATTGACGGATTAGTGTTGCGGACATAATTCGATTCAAGCCCACAAAAATACACGTATTTCATTCATGAAATGTGAGTCCGATCTAGTTCCAGACATTGTTCAACAGGCTTACAATGACCTATTCGATGCACACAACCAGAATCTATATTATGGACATCACTCATAACATGATCATGTTGCGGACATAACGGAGTGTGAACGGAAACACTACATAAGGATATCAAGTGAGATTTTGCTGCTGTATCCACACCACCACAATCAGCAAGTTAACTGTATTAACGATGAATTCGTTTTCGTTGCAGTTGAATTAGTGGATTCATTTACAATGAAGAAAAACGCATGTTTTAGCCTGTTATTGGATAAAAGTGATTTGTAAATACATGTTTATGATGCAAAGCAGACCTGATCTAGAGTATGATATCTTTAATTGCCACTGGCTTTCTAAGGAATCAAAAGAATTACTTTTGTAATACCCAATATTTCATTATTCTTCCTCAAGGGTATTCTGTTGGCCTTGAGGAAGAATAACTTATGATTTAGAGTACCCCCAACTTAATAAGATATTTTGAATTGCAAGTTGGGCCGCTAATGAGGTGATGACACCAACGGTTCAATTTTTCTAGCTTCTCTTTGATTGTCGCATTCAGTTCGACAAAGACAGGACATATTTAATTGTATTAACGTTCAAAATCTAAAAGTTTCAGCTTGTTGAATCATATACCCAATGCGGCAAGATTATTGAACATTTTACGAATATGTCGGTGAGATTTTTATAAATCGGCGGGAGGATTCATGTTTATTAAGAACACTGCTAGCAATTTTGAGTAAGCCTAATCTTAGATAAGCAACATTTCACGCACTGATTTTGTTGTATAAACTTACATTACTCCAAGGCATCTTAAGCTACTTATGAAGCTGTAAATGAAATTTTTCATAAACATACCACGAAGGGTCATACCATTGTACCACGAAGGGTCTTTCTGTTATTCTCAATAAAGCCCTGTCAGTCATAAAATCTAATTTTGCAACTTATTGTGACAGCATCCGCAAAAACAGTGGGTTCGATGTATAACTGGAGCGTCAAATCTTCCACCGAATTTCTTAGAAAACTTAATACGTATAATGAATAGAGTACAAGTTTTTGATTTTTCAACTCTGTACACGAATCTCAACCAACAACAGGTTATCTCACGTTTGTTAAATCTATTTGATATTGTTTTCAATTCCAATTCAAGGAAGCATTTGTGTGTTGGTTGGTCCTATCAAATGATAGGACTCCGACTCCGGCCTATAACTAGACCCGAGATATAATACAAGTAAATTATTTATCCTCGTGCATAGCTGTCAATGTCTTCATGTCAAATTTCACCGTCAAACAAAAGTACAGAGACAGCAGTGCATGCAAAGCTTGAAATAGTTGAGGAAATGAATCGTAATAGTGAAAAAGGATTGTCTTCTCACTTGGTGATTTAGTAGAGAAGACAAGCCTTCCTAGCCTCGATCACACTTACGCACCAAAGGTCAGAGGCAAAAATGAAATACTAGTTTGCTTGAGAACATTACCTCTCACCCTCACGTTCACGTGTGTGATCTCTCCTCCAAAGCGCATATTAAAATCGAAAGTGTACTCATATTTTTCGAAGAAGGATGAGGATTGTCCTGCCTGGAAGAGACTGGAGAAAGACCGTGTGAAGCACACATCTACAAGATGGGAGGAGCCGAGTCGTGTGCATCCAACTTAAAGCGACATTTGATGAACTTTCATAGAAAATGATTGATTATTGATGCAACAATGATCTCTAAAAATAGATTCAGGTAAGCCTATAATGATCTATGATGTAGGTTTTTTTAAAAACTAGGCTTTATATACTTGCCACCCGGAGTCGGAGTCCGATCAAAATGATAGGACTCCGCATCCCTGGTCAGAAGTATGCGTTACTTTTTTGCTGGCAAAGTTTTCAAACAAGTTCGAGGCCTTCCAAAGGGAGGTAACTGTAGCCCTTGACTGGCAGATTTGTTTTTAGCACATTGTGAATTTGTTTTTATGAAGTCTTCGTTCTCAGAAAAGAAATTCGGGCTTGCAAGCACATCTCGCTATATAGGTGACATTTGTGTTGTGAACTATCGTCATTTTGAAAATTTACTTCCCAAAATATGTCCTAGTGACCTCCAGGCCGAAAGAAGTGGTGATAATGATAAGTTCACTGAATATTTAGATGTTAAAATCGATATTGTTTTAGATTGTCAACACACGTCAGTATATCACAAAGTAGACTATTTTCCTTTTCCTGTGGTGTTGTTAACTTTTCCAGACAGCCTCATCCCCCCAAAGATGCGTATTCGTGTATTCGCGAGCCAAATAACTACAATTTTACGCATTTGCTCACATTTTCAATATGTTGCTGAAAGGGCACAAAAGATTGTAAATATTCTTGCTAAGAGAGATTATTTAGTTGGAGATTTACGTCGTGGTGCCACACATATCCTGTGTAAACTTGTGAACTTATTTCAAAAGTTTGGAATTTTTACATGTAAAGAGTTTCCGATCGTTGTGTGTAATTGGTGTCACGAGGTCCGCCAACCAGGGCATACAGGAAATTAATGGACCCGAAATGCAACGCTGGTTGGTTTTCCTGCTGACGAACCTAGAACGTGACTCACCGGTGTCGAGAGTAGTGTATAACAATTGTAATTTTCGTTCGCCCATTGTTTTTAGATAGCTTTCTTTCAACTTGTGTGTTATGATAGAAAATTTTGACTTTGCCTGTGGGAACGGTCATCAGTCCTCTTAAGGACTACCGAAAATACTATAATTTTGTAATTTTGTACCCAAAATTCATACCAAAAGTGGGAGTCTCGACTTACAGGTGGGTCCCATTAACTTTATAACATTTTTCTTCTGCTATCGCAGTTACCGGTGCGCGCGCAATACTCAGTCCATCGGTATTCATATTCATCGGTTGCTCCAGACGACACGCCAGATCTTCATTTGTTATTGAACCGCAGATATTATGGACTGTGCTAACAATGTGATCGTTCTTTATGTTTCAATATTTTGCCATACCGGCAGGTATCCCGGGTAATTAAAATTATTACGGACAAACTTGACTTTACAAAAATTTTACCTTTTCATCTCGCCTTATAGGCGGGCCTGTGGAAATATACCAGTATTTGGGCGGCAAAGTCGGGGGGACGACTTAAAGTCGGATCGATTATAGGCGAGTATATGCGGTATCATTTTCAATGTTGCACATCATTTGAAACAACTATGTGAGATTTTTATGTCGATAGGTAAGAATGTATCATCGCAATAGGGTACTGTTCAGTCCGGCAGCCAGAACGAGTTTCTGCAGGGAACGAGGACGAAAGTGAGACTTTCACAGAATAATGTACACCCTATCCATACTGCGAATCGCTGCGTCTGCCGAGTTCTAGTGAGTTCCTCTTCTTGTCAGACAGGATCAAAGAAAAACACGTGTAAATCCAATGGGACGCAGATTGCAGTTTTTGTCTAAAATGAAATTTTCTATGCTTTCTCTGATTAAACGAAAAGTACTAAGCCTAGAGTCATAATGTTTGGCATGGAGTGTCTTAAGGTCATTTCCTATGATGTGCATGTCCTTTTATCATGCATCTAATGGGCAATGTATGTGAGTAATGTGGTTGAATGTGGATAAAGTTGCTCAAAATGTTTGTGTTTGCTGACATTAAGAGGCTCGCCAAATATGAATGTGTTTAGCTTTATAGACAGGGGTACATGGAAATTAAAGGAAATGACCTGAAGACATTCCCTGTCAAAAATTATGACTCTGGGCTTAGTACTTTTCGTTTAATCAGAGAAAGCATAGAAAATTTCATTTTAGACAAAAACTGCAATCTGCGTCCCATTGGATTAGCATGTGTTTTTCTTTGATACCGTCTGACAAGAAGAGGAGGAACTCACTAGAACTCGGCAGACGTGCAGATTCGTAGTAGGCATAGGGTGTACATCATTCTGTGAAAGTCTCACTTTCGGCCTCGTTCCCTGCAGAAACTCGTTCTGGCTGCCGGACTAGTTGTAATCCTGTTCACTTCTTCTGAATTTTCGAAATTCAACGATGCAACAGTTGCACAATATGCAGATCTAATACCAATTCAACAAATTTACTACACCTGTCTTGTCTCCGTTAAGCTGGCATATACTTTCCAATATTGTATAATTGTTGTCTAAGGTTATATCAAATATTGTTAAAATTTACAACCTTAATTTACAACCATAGCTACCGTCCAGGGGGTGTCTAAAAGTTAGATGAACTGATTTTCAGGACCGACTTTTTTGAAGAAAAATGTTTCAAAATCTTCCTTGGTATTCCCCGACATACTATTCCAGCATTTATATAATCAATTGCCTGATTTAAAATTTTGCACATCTAGCACTGTCATGTTGGTCTTGATGCATCAGGAGTTCAATTCTCCTGTCTCAGTGCTTCAGAGATTTTGGAAGATGCAAAAACTGACAAAACTATTCAGCCCATTGATAAAATATCCAGTAAGGAAGTTGCGTAGGTGTAAAATGCTGCTCGAATCTTAGTGGAATACTAAAACTAATAGAAAGTGGCATATCTTGATTATGACTAAGGTTCAAATATGCTGGGGTGAATATATTGTTTGTTCGTCTGATGCATTGCTCGAAATACCGTATTTCTTTGAATAAGAGACGCATGTACAAAAAATAGACTGCTATAGACATATTACATGCAGGCTATTGTAATGTGGTAGCTACATCCGCCTGAGCGATTATTAGGCCTACGTATCTTAGTAAAATAAGTCAGTCTCCTAGTAAATACCGGGTATCATGACCAATATTGTATAATATATAAGGCTTCTTGTTGTTGTACATGCAGTACATGCATGTTGTACATACGTACATGCAGGCCTACTTATGGTTACTTCATCTACCATTTAAGGAGGCATTATACGGTAGCTTCCTTTGCATTTGGAGTCATGTACCGGTCGGTAACTTTTGCTGTAAATACTACTTGATTATCAGTATTTTCGTTTGGTAGATTCAGTTCTAGTCTACATGTATAGTGGCCAACATGTACTGGTATATGAATGTATTAGATGAGTCTACAAGATATGCTTCTACAAACCATAAAACTCCTTTCATTTCCAAAATATCTGAATTATGATAAAGCGTATATATGTAAGAAAAATTACTGGCGAAATTTGCCCATGACATAGGCCTAAGTCAGGAATGCAAAGGTTACCTAAGAGAATAGTAGCAAAAAAATAAGACATTTATTTCTAATGAAAGAATGAAAACTTGAACATTTGATAAATAAGAGACGCCCTTGAATAAGAGACGCCCCTGAATAAGACACGCCCTTGAATAAGAGACGCACTTGAATAAGAGACGCCCTTGAATAAGAGACGCCTTTGAATAAGAGACGCCTTTGAATAAGAGACGCCCTTGAATAAGAGACGCCCCTGAATAAGAGACGCCTTTGAATAAGAGACGCCCCTGAATAAGAGACGCCATTGAATAAGAGACGCCCTTGAATAAGAGACGCACTTGAATAAGAGACGCCCTTGAATAAGAGACGCCCTTGAATAAGAGACGCACTTGAATAAGAGACGCCCTTGAATAAGAGACGCCCTTGAATAAGAGACGCCCTTGAATAAGAGACGCCCTTGAATAAGAGACGCCCTTGAATAAGAGACGCCCCTGAATAAGAGACGCCCCTGAAGAAGAGACGCCCTTGAATAAGAGATGCCCTTGAATAAGAGACGCCTTTGAATAAGAGACGCCCTTGAATAAGAGACGCCCTTGAATAAGAGACGCCTTTGAATAAGAGACGCCCTTGAATAAGAGATGCATCAATCAGGGATCTGAAAAAAATAAGAGACGTCTATTATTTGAAGAAATACGGTATAGGGAGGAAACATGGGACTGCCGGGCATCCTCTCTCCTTTTTAGGGTCCTTTTACTAATTCATGTCAGAAGGAACTAAAAGTGCCGGAGATCGAACCATAATTTTGAAAAACAAGTAATTCACATTCACGATCCTGTATACCTACACCCATTATTACTGTAATTAAGTAGCCTAACTTTTCGCTTTCAACCTGGACTGATCGAATGCTGGTCGGCATTAAATCACAATATATCAATCGCGCCTAGCTTTTGAAAGCATCAATGAGTCGTGCAGCCACAAGGCGTCTGAGGCTGTCAGGATTATTGAAAAAGCTGGGCATGATTATTATTGTAGTGAATGTGTGCTATGATTCTGTGAAGTCTGTGGAGGTTTCTAGCTACATGCATCTTTAGTTCAGAAACCGGCAGCAAGGACAATTGTTGCCGGCTCTGAGACGGCATCAATAAAATAATGCCGCATAGCACTCATTACAATAACCATAAAGAGTAAAACGAACAACAAGCAAATTAAAAGTGAGGAATTTCCTAACCGCATGTTTGATGTTCGACATATACCGGTACACGTATGCGCATGGAAATAGATATCAAAAATCTTCCGAAAATAAATGACAAAACATGAATAAATGAAAGAATAATAATGATAATAGTAAGGCGAGCGAGTGGCACAGTGGTTTAAGTGTCTGCCTGTGGTCTGGATGGCCCAGTTTCGACTCCTTGCGCAGTCAACCTTATTAATAATGCTTTCGACCGGGTGTTTGGCAAGCACCTGTAATCCAGCTACTTGGAGGTCATTAAAGTGGATTAGAACCTTAATAACTATATTCTAATATCATCTATATCCTTACAGCCGACCGGGTGTGTGGCTAACACCTGTAATCCAGCTACGTGTCTCTTCCGAAGTCTCTTCTCTACGCAAAGACAGTTGGATACCACATCATGTTAAAAGTAACTTCATAGAAAATACTCTGAACACAGCCGATGAAAGATGCAGTACGATAGCAGATAAAACTGAAGCAATTCATAATGCTAAACAAAAACTTAAGAAAAACGGTTTCAAAGAAAAAGATTTTAAACGGAAATCGAAGAATAGGAAGCGTCATTCCAATGCAAGTAAAGATATTAATTTATCTATGCCTTTCGTTAGCGATAGCTTAAACAGAAAAATTAATTCTCTGATTCGCAAATATAATCTCAATGTTCGTCTTGTTAATACTACCAGTCCTACATTGTCCCGTTGTCTAAATAGTCGCAATAAGCATAAAAATAAAAAACATAACAACTGCAACCTTTGTGATCGTTTGCCTGAAAAAATAAATTGTAACAGTTACAATGTTGTCTATGAGTTTAAATGTCGGATTTGTAATGCTAGTTACATAGGTAAAACTTCAAGATATTTCAAAATTAGGTATCAAGAACATAAGCGGAGTATTATGAATAAGGACAGTAAGAGTGCATTGAGTGTGCATCTTCGTGATTGTACTGCTGTTGACCTTGATGATTTCGATGTGAATATCCTTCAGAGAGCGCGAAGTACGGTTGACACTGCTTTGATAGAAGCTCGTATGATTCAGGACAGATGTCCATCTATGAATCGTCGTCATGAGCTTGTTGGCTTGTAGGAGAACACAGGTCGCGCCATATAGATTTTTATTCAGCTTTTACATATATATGTCCAAGTAGCATGTCATATGCGCCCGAAACGTCGAGTAAAAGCTAGTTTTTTCTTTACTATTTTAACTAACGGATTTGCAGAAATTCAAGGGAGTGCGTTTCTCGATTACGAGTACAGCCTATAATCATGATCCTCCCGTTTGCTGCCATCACTTAAGACAACATCAAATGAATGAGTAACATAAGAGCAAAAAAAAACCTTCACGGATTGGCAATAACAACAAGTTGCATACTAAAGTTGCTATTACTCAATTTTGCCATGGAAATTATGAAAGAATTTTGAAGCAACGAATTAGTTATCTTGGGGATGAGAAATTTTCCAGAGCACGGAAGTCGAGGAAGAGACAGTGAATGAAGAGGATGCTTCGGATCTGAAAACAATTGTTCGAAAATCGGAACAAAAAGATGACTGACATTTTAGTCCGGCAGCCAGAACGAGTTTCTGAAGGGAACGAGGCCGAAAATGAGACTTTCACAGAATGATGTACATCCTATGCCTACTACGAATCTGCACGTCTGCCGAGTTCTAGTGAGTTCCTCTTCTTGTCAGACAGGATCAAAGAAAAACACATGTAAATCCAATGGGACGCAGATTGCAGTTTTTGGTTAAAATGAAATTTTGTATATTTTCTCTGATTAAACGAAAAGTACTAAGCCTAGAGTCATAATTTTTGGCATGGAATGTCTTCATGTCATTTCCTTTCATCTTCATGCACTTCTGTCTATGAAGCTAAACACATTCATATTTGGCGAGCCTCTTAATGTCGGCAAACACAAACATTTTGAGCAACTTTATCCACATTCAACCACATTACGCACATTGCCAATTAGATGCATGATAAACACACAACTTCACACAACTTCCCTAACGGCGCAGCGTGCTGGTCGTTTTCTCGTCCTCCTCGTTTAGTCAACTGTACATCACGGCATCTCGTCCTTTCCTTCGTTTTACGTCTTTTTCACTAACTGAAATTAACATCATTCGAATCATCAAGAAATTCTCTGTCTTCTGGTGTAACTTTGATGATCGTTTTAAGATCGTCATTCGACTTTTTGCTGTTTTTTATTCAATTGCTGTGTGCTTTGCAACTTCGCCTCCATGTTGCTTTCTCGACCGCTATTTTCCCTACTTGTCGATCTGGTATTATGTCATCGCCTGTAAGACTGCAATACACGCGAGCCGACATCCTCAATCTCCGACAGCCCTACACTCTACCTCGCACACAAAGGCGTCGCTTGTGGTTCCACAACTTGTTGCGCAATCGCGATTCATCCTCTGCTGCCTCCTACGTCCCTTCCATCCTATTCCTTATCCAAACATCTCTTCCAAAGCCCTGTGATGCAAACTTCAATGCCCCCGCCGCTGCGAGAATCAAATTGCGTGAAGCCAAACGTCTCAAACCTCGTGCTCCCTCAATTCTTCTATTCAATGCCCGATCAATTTTCCCAAAGATTACCGATCTCAAGGTGAGAGTAGCAAAATTTGACCCTGACTTGGTCTGCGTCACTGAGTCCTGGCTTGACGCCTCCACAGACGATCTTTCCATTTCTCTGCCTGGGTACCGTGTGATCAGGCAGGATCGTGATTCCAACGGTGGTGGAGTGATTCTGTTCTATAAAGCAGCTTTCCTCGCGCCTGTTATCAGCAGTGTGAGACTTTCTGACATCAAATCAAATGTTATTTGTTGTAGGTTTGACGAATTCGACGCAACTGTTGTAGTTATTTATCACCCCTACTGGGGTAAGGTCCCTGCCCATGATGTTATGCTTGAACATCTGCAGAATTTTATAGATAGCTCTCAATCTAATCATTTTCTTATTGTTGGTGATGTAAATGATTTGAGGTTGCATTACAATGATTTTTGTGTGCTTAATGATCTCTGTCAGCTAGTTACTGAACCTACCCGTAAAAACAATGTTCTTGACATCGTTATTACTAATCAGAAACATCTCTTTGCTCCCCCTATTTGTATTGCCCCTCTTGGGAGGTCTGATCACAAGGGTGTTTTTGTTCAGAGTATTGTCCCGAAAACGGTTCTCACGACTAAAATTAAGGTCCGCAGTTGTACTCCTTCCACCTTTTCTCAATGTCGGTCCATCTTTAGATCTATTGATTGGGAGCGCTCCATCTCTGATACTGATGACATTGACCTTCTTGTTGAAAATTTTCAATTGTTTCTCCTCACCTGCTACGAAACATTTTTCCCGGAAAAAACTGTTCGCATGCGGTCAACTGATCCGCCATGGCTGACCCCCTCCCTCAAGGCTCTCTCTGATAGTCGAGATAAAGCCTTATCCCGTGGGAATACCCCCAAATTCATTCAGCTCCGGGAAAAGTTCATTAGTGAGTCCAATAAAGCTAGATTGAGATATCATTCGAACTTGTCTTCCACTTCTGTAGGCCTCACTGACAAGTGGAAATCCATTAATTCCCAGCTTAATCGGACTCCTCCTCGCATCTGCTTAGATGAACCCTATGCTCTTCGGCTCAACAGCCAGTTTTCTGAAGTTTTTCAGCAGCCCGACATGGATCACTTTGTGGATAATCGTCAACAATCTCCGCCTACCAAGTTCCCCTCTGTCTGTGATGAAGATGTTTTCAGATTAATAAAGAACTCCAAGTCAAACTCCTGTGGACCCGATGGCATTCCTGGGTATTTCTTTCGGATGTTTGCCGACATTCTCTCCATCCCCCTCACCCTTATCTTCAATTTGTGTTTGAAGAATGCAATTTTCCCTAAACCCTGGAAATTAGCCCACATCGTTCCTATACCCAAGAAGGACAGCCAGGATCATCGCCCTATTTCTATATTACCATTTCCCAGTAAAATCCTGGAGAAACTGATTAAGAAACTTGTCCTCCTTCCATCCCTTAATCACGAGCTTGACTCCCGTCAATTCGGGTTCATTTCCAACGGCTTCGGTGGCTGTACAAACGCGCTTCTATCAATCCGTCTAACTATGCTTGAACATATGAGCCTCAAGTCGTCGAACATGGTCAACCTGCTTGCTGTTGACTTCCAGAAAGCCTTCGACACGATTAGCCATCAGGCTCTGCTAGAGACTCTTCTTCACAAATTTGACTGTAGTCCTTTTGTCATTCGCTTTGTTCGTAACTTTCTTTCAAACCGCATGCAGAGAGTTTCTACTAACGACATTCTGACTCCCTGGAAAGACGTGACCAGCGGCGTTCCTCAGGGATCCATCCTAGGCCCCTTGCTTTTCATCCTCATGATTGATGACCTTCCCCAACTCCCCGACACTCGTTTAGTTGCATACGCTGACGATATTACTTTACTTCATCTATGCGATCCTGACTCTGTTAATAGCTTTCAGTCTGTGGTTGATTCCTTTGTTTCCTGGTCAGAAGCCAAGAAGCTGTCTATTAATGTAAAGAAAACTAAATGCTTAACTGCTTGCCGTCTTTCTCACAGTCCCACACCTGTCCCCGTTTTCATCCATGGTTGTGCTGTTGAACGTGTGAATGTTTTGAAGATTTTGGGAGTGTTTTTCGAAAATAATCTTTCATGGAATTATCAATTTCCCTTTTTATTTAGAAAATGCTGCCGTGGACTTTCTCTTGTAAAAAGGATAAGGAGTAACTGTAGCGACCCGCAAACCATCTGGCAGGCCTATATGGCCTTTGTTTTCAGTCACGTTGCTTACTGCTGGCCATTGTTGTGCGATATGAAAGTTGCTAATTTACGTAGGTTAGAGAGGCTAGATCGTGTTGCCCGTCGATGGGCTGGTGTCTCGGACAAGCAACCTCTCGGCTGTATGCTTGAGAATATTTGTAGACGCCTCATTGTAAAAATTTCCAAATGTAAATATACTCATCCTCTCTCCCAATTTTTTATTGTACGCAACAATGTTTCGTGTGACATGCGACACCAACGTGTTCTTCTGCCTCAGAGGAGGAATCGGGCTTTCTACCGGAATTCTTTTGTTAAATTTTCTCATTTTTCTTGATGCCTGATGTACATGCTTCCGTTCCCTCCCTGTCATATACCGCTTTCGTATTGACCAATAAAGATTTTCTATTTCTATTTCTATTAAAACCACATACACATAATAGGAAATGACCTTAAGACATTCCATGTCAAACATTATGACTCTGGGCTTAGTACTTTTTGTTTAATCAGAGAAAACATACAAAATTCCATTTTAGCCAAAAACTGCAATCTGCGTCCCATTGGATTTACGTGTGTTTTTCTTTGATCTTGTCTGACAAGAAGAGGAACTCATTAGAATTCAGCAGACGTGCCGATTCGTAGCAGCATAGGGTGTACATCATTCTGTGAAAGTCTCACTTTTGGCCTCGTTCTCTGCATAAACTCGTTCTGGCTGCCGGACTACTTGCCCCACATACTACACGATGACAACGTTGCTGCACTCTGTCGACTAAACTTGGTTGATTCGAACGGAAGGCCAATGAACAGAGGAGCACAATATTTCATAACGCTCCTGATGCAGCCGCAATATATTGCAAAAAGTTGATCTTTATCAAGAAAATGCTTCAACTGTCGGAGTAACGCATATTCGTGATGAAGCCTTTCTGGAGACAGCGTCAAAATGTGATTTCCAAGTAAGTCTTTGATCGAATAGGACGCCCGGAATTTTCATTTCCACAACCGATGGAATATTAAGGAGCTCCCACTCAAAGTAGCAGTTATTTTTGTTCTGAGCATCACTGTCATTTGTTGGCCCTTTTGAGATTTTATATTCATATTATATATAATTTGCGAATACAGTTATGTTTTTTGATAGGATTATTGTAGACTTGTGTAAATTGCTCATGAAATGCAATTGATTGCAATTGATAATCACTCTGTTTCCCTACAACTATTATAGGTGATTGCCGGTGCTGCAAACACGTTTTCCCACAATTTGTTTCTCGCCTTTCTTTCCTCAAATGTCTTCGCATTAAATATCTGCCAAGATTCAAACTAAATAGGCTACACCACACTGAGATATCGAGGCAGGAGGAGACTTTATTGTTTGCACTTACATCTACCTATTGTAGGATTTAAATGGCTCTAAAGATTTAAACCGGAGATTCCAGGAGTATTTATGCGCCTTTCTTTTCGGAGGGGAAATTGTGCTAGTTTTCTGATTCAAGTGTTCCGATCAGGAATATGGATTTGGAGATGGGGTGGGAAGAATGTCATGACAGCAGTACTTGATTTTGATTTCGACAATGTGTTTCGTTGTAACCTTTTCTAAAAAATGCCGGTAGCTGTACATCGGGTACGCATCTAAGTATGGCAATGCATTATCGACGAGGCAATTTAAACTGTGCGTTATATGGACATTTAACAGCAATGAGTGTTAAGTAATTGCAATTTAGTTTTCAATTAGATGGCTAAAGGTGCAATTGATTTAAATTACTAATTGCAGCAATTATTATTGCAATTACAACACAGCTCTGCATGAGAAGGATTTTGGAGTCCTGAGACGATTTTAATCTGAAACGGTTACCTTATTTTCTGGTATTATAGGGACAAAGCTAAGAGTAATAATGAGATCTTTATTCCGAGAAAAACACTGTTTCACGCGATAAGATCAAGGTGAACATTTCGATAACTTTGATCGATGTCGATGATCGTTGAAGGCGCTGGACTACGAAGGCCTGTCTTTAACTGTGTTGAACTTTTTATTTCATTCACCGGACGATAGCCGTCTGTGCTGGCTGAAAGGCCTCGCAATAAAGTATCGTCTTGTAGTGAACATCAACTGTTTTTTTTGGTTTCCTTTCTATACAAGTGAATAGTGCACCTGTTGCCAAGCTCATCATCATTACAGCATAAGTAGGCTGCCTAAATTATATATAGAGGATTATTTCGATGTCGTGCGCACGCATGGAGGGGTAGGCCCACTAATGCGTGCAGTTGCAAGCAGGGGGAGGGTATTCGAAAAAGTAGATTGTTTTGTGGGCACACTATAGGGATGTCGTACCATTCACGGTACCAGTCTTGATGGCCCGACAGAGCTTATTATCGACAAACGTCAGTATACATGTACAAACGTTCAATAATCTCTTCGTGTGGAATCAACCTTCCATCTATCCAAATGCCGTTCAATTGAGTGCTCCTAAGGATCACAATTTGATCGAAAATGATTCATTTGTACACTTGTAAATACGTCAACAGTGGAAGTAGTTAAGATTTTTTTACTGTGGAAAACAAACACCTCTTCAAGGACATTCATTTTTACTTTCTTGTTCAACTCAACGATTGTTAATAATATTACTTTCTTTAAGGTGCATCTTGCTGAGCATCTGCCTAAATCATAGTCCTAATATTGAACTGAAGAGTCTGCATGATATAACAATTAGAGAAAAGTCACTAATGATAATGAGATAAAGCGCTAAAAGTAAGATGATTGGCTAATTAAGGTGGGGACAAAAGATGAACAAAAGTTGACTGACATGAGAAACGATTTCACTTATTCAGGCGCCAGAAAGTACGTAAGCGTGATGTTCTAGGAGGTTAAGTATCAAACGTTTTGCTGAAAAGATAGATAAAGAGATGAGTTTTAACTTCAAATGTTGAATGTGAAATGTCGATGGCACACGCAGGGATGATGCCGGAATCATGAAAGTCCTCGCAAAAACTCAAAATCCCTGGATTTTACTAGCGAACCCTGGAAATTAATTACCGGAAATGTTTAACGTCTTAGCGGGTAGAAACGTAATAGATTTTGATGTCAAGCAATGATGATGGTGTCAAGCAATGTCTATCAACGCACAAAATGAGCATTTATTTGTGGGGCTTGAACAGAAGTCTCTGCAGCTTCCACTCTACATCGGTCACCGGTAAACTTGAGATTTCTATGAATTATGCTCCATTTTATGCTTGCAGCATTGACCGGGCTGTGACCTTTTAAGTGCTGAAATCACAGAATTAGACAGGTCGTCTCTTCTTCCGTTTGACTAGAAGGGAAGCATTGGAACATGTAACGTAAATGAAATGGCACAATCTGCCGACTAAATACCATAGCAATCGAACAATGAGCAGCCAATTCAACATTAAACACGCCAAATTGTGCAAAGTTTCAGTGACTGTTATCAACCGGATCACACAGCAAAGAGACACAGACGATGTCAAGTTCTACAGAGAAGTTTGTGAACGTTTTTTCATGCGCCTGCTAACTTTTTTTAAAATGATCGGAGTACCCAATATTATCGAGAAAACCTTTGCGCAATGATATGAATTCTTCGAATTTGAAGGAGTTGTGGCGATCGGAGCATTTTGAAGGAATTCAGAACAACCCGCAAGCGACGCATGACTATTTTTCCTATAAAAAAGTTCATTTTGCCCACTTACTAAGTTTCTGCTTGTGCCATCGCTTTGAATCAGTTTTCACTTCCAGCAAAGTGATACGATTCAACAATCTAATTCTGTGGCTGAAATACTGCAGAATTCTCTTTACTTAGATGTTCTTTAACACGAGAATGCATTGTACGTGCTGATTCACCGATATAAAATGCACTGCATATCTGACAAGTAATTTTATAGACACAAAATTTAGCACAATCTTTGTAATAACAGCTATTTTGCTGCTTTCGTAAATCATAATGTAAAGGCTTCTGTTTGCAATATAAGTATATCACAATGTAAAAGCATAAACATAAACATAAAAAGCGTAAACATAAAAAATCAAATTAATACTGTTGATTAAGAGGCAACTCTATCTGCACATCATAGAGGCCTTTGAGAGCCATGCAAAGATTTCACAATCACTTGAGTTGTCGATATTCCTGCTACAAACACTCCCAAGATAATGAATATGATTCCTCCGATCATATTCAGTCTGAATCTTGTTATAGACATTTTCTTTCTTTTTCCCAGTGATACTTGCAACCAACATACCCCTGGAAGAATCAAGATAAAGAAAGATGCCAAACTTCCCAGCAGAGAAATCACATTCGTAATGTCGGGAAATGCCACAGACAAAATGATAGTTGTAATAAACCAACTGATCGTCTCGATATATTTCCTGACATTTTCTCCTGATGCAATTCTTTCCGGGGACATTTTTGTAGCATCAATGATGATAGATTCAATAGCAGATCGTCCGCAAAAATGCAAAATCGGATAGGCAGAGCAAATTTTGATGGCCACTAAGAACATGGCTATTAATACATCCGGTGTAGGTTCATAGGAAACTAGAATATCTGCAGATACATCACCACCGAACGTGAGGTATCCAAACACAGCCACTGCTGAGTAACAAAATGCACAAATCCCCAAAGCAGATGCAGCACACTTGTTTAGGTTTCTTAAATTTCGTTCCTTTAAACAAGCATATACAGGAACAATACTTTCGTGACAATTATAGCCGAAGCAGAGGGTGGGAATAACTAGAAACACGTCGGTCCAACTAGTAGGTTTGGTTCTGATTGGGCTGAGATGATTGGGCCCAGTAATATATTTGACAATTGTCATTATTGAAACATAAACAAGACTTAGAACTCCAGCGGCGGAAACGTTTTTCAAGAAGTCGATGCGTTTTGGAAAGCATAACGGCAAGATGAATATTGTCGATGTGACTAATACAAGAAATTTTCTATTCAAATACCACTTTGTAGATGAGTGGGCATCACCGCTGACAAGTTTGACAATTGTTTCAAACTGATCACCGATTACATTTAAATAACTGACGCAGGTACCTAAGCAATACAATGCGATGCAAATGCCACAGACAAGCTTGCCACATCGTCCACAGATTGTCTCCATCACATCTTGAAATGTCTCCGCTTTTGAAATGTCGGCACAAATTGCCAGAATTCTCAATGTTGAAAGCGCCAACATCAACATGACGGCTTGGATAATCATGGCCGTGAAAATACCACCGCAACGATGAAAAGCTTCAGGAAATGAAAGAAGAACTGTACCCAGGGCTGCGTTGGTAACTATGAAGGTTGCTCCGTACCAAGACGAACCAGTGGGTTTTTTGGGCTCAATTTCTTCTTCATCAAAAGCTTCTGCGTGGATGATCATATCTGAGCTTTCACAAGCCGAATCAGCTTCATTGAAGGATGTAGTTGAGCACTCATCTTCATCTAATGGAATTTTCTGCATGGCTGAAAGGAAAATTCAAAGTATATTCATTTTGAAACAGGGATTTGCTCGACTTCTTATCTGAAAGCTATGTAATTTATGTACTATATTTTTAGCGATCCAAATCTTTGAATCGAATACAGAACCCGACCCCGGTGTTCCAAGTACAGTACTAGAGCCGGTGGGCTAGTGTTTCAAGGATCGCTGTTAGTCAGGTCACTTGAAATTGTGTTTCTTCTGATGCTACTTCTGTTCCGACCATAGAAATTGATAACAATAAAATCTCTAGAATGGAAGTAAAGCTTCATGCGATACACAATGGTGACACAAAAATCGCACGCATTTTCACTGAGATGCACTTGTCAGCGTCTGTTTCATTGGGTTAGAATCAGTTACATGTGGAATTCAAAGGTTTTCATAGGTTCTTCATGCCCCAAAGTAGTTCCCCCTGATGTGCCGCGACCTTGAGTCAATTTCCATTCTAGTCAACTTTAGATAAACAATTTATTTCTATGGTTCCGACAGCACATTTTAGTCAGGAGCTGTTTGTTGCCTTTTTTAGCTATTTTTCACGGAATCTATGACAATCATGAATATTGAAAGGCTATGTCTTTCGTGGTTACAATGCAGCACATGCTACCGCATCTATCCGGAAATAAAACCGTATAATCTTCATGATAAATCGATTTTGATTGCATTAGTTAGGAAGCACATTGGCTTTTAGGTAATTCGAAAACAAATTCCAAGAAGTATTTATAATAACTACCACAAAATTATCTAGATTTACTATTTTACATTGAGCTTGAATATATAGTTAAAGAATCGTTGCATTTACAAATGGTCACCAGTTACTTAAACACTCATAAAATCTTGGATTGATTGGTTTATTAACTGACAATAATAAATTGACAGATCTGAAAACTGAAATTTGACTTTACCAAGTTTCTGATATCTATAACAGAACGCCGGAACTTTTGTCCTCCTATCCATTGTTTGAAAATGAAATCAGTCAGCCTGTATTTTGAAAAATAACCAATGTTTTGACAACCAGACGTTTCCGACGACACTTCCTTTGTCATAAGCAGCGCAGCATGCATTCCAATGGATATTGAAATATAGAGAGAATGGAGAAACTACATTTTCGGTTCCATTAAGCAATATTCAATGCTAGGAGGAAGTTATGTTGATTTGTAATGCAATTCCTCGCCTCGCAAGCTTGGTCACTTATCTGGACATGAATGAGAATCGAATAACAACGCCGTTTGAACGATAATTATAGTATGAGTATCCGCGTATCATTTCAAGTTTCCGATCAATCTCAAGTTTCAATTTGTTCATGTGATTAGTTTCATAACCTGTTCTATCAGGTTTATCAATTAATTAAGACTGTTGCTATTCTTGAAGAGATAATAGCGAAGATAAGAAATATTGCTCGAATTCTAAGAGGGCGATGATTGCACACATGCAGCATAATATTGTAAATAAGGAGTTACGGTATATGAAGCGAAGCTGGAAAATGTTGAGCCATTGAAGGGAAGAGGGAGAGAAATGATCGATAATTAATGTATCAATCGATTACATTTGTTCAGTCGTGTTTGTCTCTGCAGATCAATTAATTATCTAATTAAATGACAAAAAATCTATTTTGCAAGCTTGTTCTTTTGGGTCTAGTATCAAAATGACATCAGTGCAGCCATGTAGGAAAATTGTCCTGATCTATTTGTAGTCGCGGTTTATTGTGGACACCCCGGGCCAGGAACTACTGTCCACGTTAACCGAAATAACTCCTCTAAAGCTAAAATGTCATGCGATGGAAGATCTTGAGCAGCGCATAATTTCAAATTCTCGTTTTGACGTATTGCATTGGCGTCGTAATGTTGACGATACGTGGGTTGTTTTATCCTCACAAAATGTTTCATCTTTGTATGCCAACATTAATAATGTAGAAAATTCAATATCGTTCACGATTGAACAATAGTGTAGTAGCCGTATTGCATTTTTAGATATGATGATTGCAAGAAATCAAGATTGTTCATTTGAAATTTCATCAGATTCGAAGCCCACGAGCTCTAATCGTTTGTTATCCTTTTCTTCCCATCATCCCACGTACATCTGACAAGCGTTCTGTAGTGAAATGTATGACCAAACGAGCGACAGTTTTATCTTCGAACAATAACTTTCGCAGACATCAATTGACAACAATGAAAAACATGCTAAATTTTAACGGTTAATTGAAAAACTTTGTAAATGCGAACACATTTGACAATCGGACTACCAGCACGAGCATTTCGAATAACGCGCGAAAAGTTACTATTCCTTGTGTCCGTAATATATCTGATGTCAACTGCTTTTGACGGGAGGTAATTATTTACAGCGATTGTTAAAACAAGTTATTCTGCTCCCTGTACTTTTATTGCAGGACGAGATAGTGTAGTTAAAATAAAAGCAAGTGTGACTGATAGAAACCCAACGTTTCGTCTCACAGAGACATACTCATGCGTATCTGCTGAACACAAGAATAATAAATTTCAGTCTTTATATACAACGATTGATTGATGTTCAATTCAGGCTTTAAGAAATCAATACAGTTTGCTTCAGAAATTCTAGTGCGTACAGGATCGGTCTGACTGTCAAGAAAATTATGTCTACCGTAGCATTTATGTCTAACTTGTTCGTAGCACACCATTGGTTTACATTATTAATTTCAATATCGATGATCTGAGTAGGATTTTCACTCCTCAACAAAGGCGTAATCATAAATACATTGTCAGCATATTTGATCATGAGTTTGAGAGCATGCAGGCGATAGATCACCAACGAAAAAATTAAAAATAAAAGGACCGATTATTGAGCCTTGAATTACACCTGAAGTTACATAGTAATAGTCACTGGTAGCATCGCATATTAGCACTGGTAGTTCGCGATATCTATGTCATTATTATTAGGTCTGTGATCTTCATCATCCGCTTCGCTGCATCCTGCGTCATTTATCAAGACTTGAATATCGTTCATTGTAGCCGCGATTGTCGATATGTCATTTTATCCATGAAGGCGCTAATGATGGACAGCGGTGCTGTCTGAAATATTAGTGTTATCCCATTTATTTTTTATAATAAAGATACATCGTCGAAAAACTCCTTTTCTCAACCTTGCCGAAAGACGACGAACACTACGATGTTTAAAATGCCATGTAAAACGTATTTATTACATATTGTATATCAAAAACTTTATGTGTACATGTGTATCAAAATATGTAATATATGTACATGTACATTGTACATAGCACACTGTACCGTATATCAAAATAGTTTGAGAGCTTGGCCTGTTTCGATTGAAACTTGCGGCTCAACTAGTTTCTGAAGACTTCCATGGACACACTGATGCCGTTGATCCCCGCTCGGGCACCTCCAATCGCATCAACTTTGCCGAAGCGATTGGTTGTGGGTCATCGTGTTTGTCGTCGCTAGCCGCAGCGGTGCAAAAAGCAAATGTCTAAAAATAACGACAAATGAAAAGCCAAACCTGATTGAACCTGGGAAAATCAGATGTCTATAAAAATTCCTACACTTTGCATAACTTGTTTTGCAACAAGTAGTATTTAAAAGGAATCATTGGTTTGAGCTTTTCATTTATAAAGGTTTGGCCATGGCCTGTCCACAATATACGGCTGTCCACAATAGGCGGCGTCCACTGTATCTGCAACTATATAAATGCAATTTCACTTGTGACAGCATTTTCAATCTTTTACCACCGGTTTCATTTATTGTGTCATAGGAAATAAGGAGTAGATTTTAAACTGTAGCATGCATTTTTGCGATACAATGAATCTACTTCAATGTCATAATTCAATATTTTTCATCCTGATGTAATTTCATAAACAGACCATATTCAAGAAGAGGCTAATTGATATTACATCGATATTATTTTCCTGGCATTTTTTTGTAGGTGGACTCAGATATGAAAATGTCAAAAAAAATCTGATGTGCCTAAGGCAGATAAATATTACTTTCAATAAGATGGAGATAGCTGCAACACGAAATCTCTCAATGAACACCTAAATCGTCTTTGAAAAGATTAGACGAAAGATCTCGGTGGAATTTCAATTTCCATTTTCTCACATATGGTTTAGAGATATTGTGATTCTCCATCTTTATAAAAGAAGCTCATTCCATGTCGCAATGTGTCCTTTACTTAAATTGTTCAACAATCAGATTTATGAAAAGCCCTGTCAGAACTTGAATACGAAAAGCTGTGAAATAGCCACTTGCAAAAAATTAATCGGACCAAACTTTGCATATTCAAATGTCCTAACTATCAGTGAAAAATCGGTGAAAGAGGATATTGAAAGTCACATCTCGTTTCAAAGCATTGATAAGTGTGAAAATACCACATAAATGCACCCAATGTGGAAATATCGTGTACAAAACTTTTTGGTAATTGAAAACGTGCAGGGGATTTTTGGTCCACGGACGAGAACGTGATAATAAATAGATAAACAAATAGCCTATATACGAAATCAAAGTTTTCTGGACAAGTATCACTGAAAGGATTGATCGAAGAATGTGCAGGCCGTATTGAATATGGACTACGATGTTAACATTAAAGCTTCTCACTAAATGACAGCTTTGTTATCGTCTGTCCAACATGCGGATACTTTCAATAATGGCGCTACATTCCTGTAATGTTATCTGTTTGTCTGCTAAGATTTTTTTGTAAACAAAATATCTTGAAAATGTATGAATCATGCACATTGCACCTAAAATAGCATTATCGTCTCATTGTGCGGCATGTTTGGCATGCGTTTCGATGCACATGTCCACGCAGTAACGTTTCATGAATGCAATACAGATAAAGTCAGATGATAATATTCGTGAGTCTGCATTTGATATTGTAAACAGGAACACTGAGGTGGTCCTATGGCCCTCAAGTACTTCGAAGAAATCTTTCTTGATGCATCGACATCATAACGCATACATTACATTGAGAGAGCAGTCGATTCGAAGCAGAAATCCAATTAGTCCAGTATTAGCTCTACTTGCACCGAGCTTGACAGTTTCGCCTCAAGTCGCATATCCTGTAAAATCTGTTTTCATTAACCTGAGTTTTCGTAAATTATACAGTGAAATTGCAAGCGGAATGACTGGGATGTGCTGCTGTGCTGTTGAGTTTGACACTTGACTTTGGCGCTGATTGACTCACGGCCATAGAGTAAGTCTATGGCCTACTCTATGCTCATGGCCATCTAGTTAGCTGATCGCTGATGCCGTCAAAATGAACGAAGATAATATTTGTTGTCACAGATCGCTTTGTGGCGATTAACATATGAAGCAAGATTATCTGACTGAAACCAGCCGTATTGAAACCGGTTGATGCTGTGCATATTGTTCTTCAGGGAGCAATAATCAGTAATTTGATAAGACGTTTTCCTATCATCTGAAAACACATTCGGCTATTTTGTTGTCGAACGTGCGTGTAAATAGATTCTTAAAGGTGCAATCAGTAGAAATGAGTTGAATATTTTTGTACTACATGAAGTTAAGATTGTGATGATTGATTTAAATAGGACGCTTCCTCAGCAAACACTTCACCAGGAAAAAGATGGAAGAAAGCAACACAGTTTTCATTTAGAAAAGTGAGTGCAGACAAATAGAATTAATGACAAATGAACTAATAGTGCACCATATTGCAATAGTTTCAATGGGAAACTTCACATCGACACAAATACGCAATTAAATCAAGATCAGCGAACGTGAGGCGAGAGAGATATCACGCGGATAATGCATGCAGCCAGTAAACACTACCTGATCATTTCACTTTGCAAACAAAGTTACACCGGAAATTCACATAAATGTTGAACTCATGAGCTGGACAAGCAACTATAACTATAATCCCAACCATCGTCACCACTGTTAACGACTCTAACGTCGTTATCTCCGATTTTTACTATTGCAAAAAGGTAGGTAGTTCACTCCAGCTGAAGTTGTCGGAATTTTAAGATATATTTGAACTGTTTTGAAAGTCTGATCAACTCTCACGTATCGGCCAACCGCTCTCACCCAACATCCGTCTTCGACTCGACGTTCCAACTCCTCTACATCGCAACTGCGAGGGACAGTAGGATTTGTGAGTACCGGTCTATAATCACTAGGTGACATGCCACGCGTAATTCATGCGTAATTACGGAGCACCCCAAACATCCGTGGTTAAGGACATTCTATTCTTCTACCCGCATACATACGCGCTGCACTAAGAGTCAGAAATCACTTGATCTGATGCCGTTAAAACATGGGGAATGTTTATGAATACACGCGGGCGAGTGTTTACAGTTTGCACGTCGTCTACGGTTGTCTGCGCTACCGCTTGAACCACGGATGAACCGCTAAGCATGTTCTGTCTTCCCTGAGCATGAAATTGAGGTCCTATCATATTGTTTAGCCTCTGATACATGCAGACACATGAGACGCAAAGTCTCTATAACATGACTGCCGACAGATGTTGCAGCAATGTCACGCATAGCCACAGATGTTTAGGTTCATGTGTAATTGAGCGTGGCATGTCACCTCGTGTTGCAACGGCTGCAACTCATAGCCTTGTAAAAACTAGTAAAGTTGATAGTGAAAGTAACTGACAATCTAGGAGCCTTAACAATAGTTATACCATAGGCCTATATATTATCTCTATTTTCAACACAACCATTATCACAATTAGAGACTGTAAATTTAGGTTATTAACAACCGATATTGCGCGGTTATCGTGGACGGACATTACTCCAAAAAGTCGCTATTGTACGGCCTGAAGAACTGTCGAACTCATCTTCCAAGGACCCGTGGTGTTAGTGGAAGTTACTCCAAAAAGTCACTATTGCGAGGCCACAAGAATTATCCAATTTCTTTATCCAGGATCGGTATCGTTGGCGTGGTTTAACCCGATCAGAACCGGGCGACTTTAGGCGTCGCAGGACCGGGGGAAAATTTTTCCATGTTTCGATGGATAGAGCATTTTGGAATTAATTTCTATGTATTTCGATTCTCCTCTTTCAAATGGTAGTGCCTATTTTGCATTATTCGAAGATCTTCATAATAAAAATTTGAATTTAAAATTTGCATTTTCAAATTTTGTCATTTTTTATGAATCTATGTATTGATATTTCTTGATTCTTCATAAAATGGTCATTACGACTTAAGTATTTCTGCAAACTTTTACTCAAGCATATCTATATGGTGTTAGAAGTATAATATTCTATGTCAATTTTAGTAGGCACTATTGATCGCAATTTGAAATTTGAACGTAAATAATGTCTTTTCATGCATTATTGCATTTTCTGTCTCTACAAATGTCTCATTCTAATGCCTTATTCATTATAAAGACAAAGTTTGTGATATATGATACAAGCTTGCATATAGTTGTTTTGGTGTAGCTTAAAAATATCACGACAATTTCCGGAATATCTCCATGTTATACATGTACTCACTTTGGGAGATAAGATGAATGTGCATGTTAACAATCTTATATTGCACATTAGTGATGCAAATGAAAAATTTTCCATTGGAAAATTTTGAAATTTACTTTTTGGTGATTGACGTTTTTTCCTTTTTTTTGGAGACTTATTACAGTCGTTTGAAGGGACTATGTAATATTCAAAATCCAAAAACTTCTCTATCATCCCTGTATGTTAACTTTTGGTACCAACTGCACATTTTCCATGTCTATTTCAGATCTTTCCAAATGACTTTCAGACATAAGATGGATTTCAGATTTCTCTAGCTGAATTTCATATATCTGTCACAAGCTCAACTTATAGAAGATCTTTAATTCAACTGGAGATCTCCAACTCATCTAGATCATATCTGAAATTCATTTGGGCAGATCTGAAATCGAATTGGAACTATCTGAACCATCTGAACTAGAAATGGATGATGTGTATCCTCAACGAAGATATCGGACAATACGCCAGAAGTTAGAAGCTATCATAGATATTCTTTTACTCATCACAGATATCTTTAGTTTCCAAATATCTCACGAGTTTACAGTCTTTATATATTCCATTATGGTCGCTCATGAATGCTGCGTGGACTGTGTGCTTGTACTTCACATGTTCATCAACACATGAAGAAGGATAGTTCCATGAATCAACTCTCCATTAACTTTACCACAATAGTATTAAAATTATGTGTACAATAGTATAACTACATACTACACCAGTTGTTGACTATATTACTCCTATTCAGTGGCGTCGCGTGCTCCGAGAACATAGGCCTTCGCTCCATAGTGGATTCCTATATTTCTGCAGACAGCATGAACTGCATAAAAAAATTAATTTGACGCTGTCTTAATTTCAGTGAATTTTCATACTCGTACAAGTGGGCCCATATGAACATTCAAGTCATGCTGGCATCCATGACTACAGAATAAAATGAAATTATGTGAGACATAGAAACTGATAGTTAAATGAAAGGTACACTGAAGTCCACAGACTACCCAATATTGACTATACTGCATGTGAATTATGATTCACTGTAAGTCCTATGTGACAGCCTCTTTATCTGAACCTCATAAGCATGCAATCCTATGCTGATTGTTCGTCAACGCGACTCTTGTTTTCCTAAGATTTTAAACGTCAAATCAAAAATGCGATGCTGATTTCTCACATGACGCTTGATCGCTTGGTCAAGGAGCTGAGATCACTACAGAGAACATTCACTCTCGAGGAAGCTCTCGCCAACGCAAGACTCTTGTGCTAATTATAGCCTTTCCTCATTTTTCAATGCTAATTTCATCTTTTAATTCTTGTTAACGAGAAATATTGTTTCCCGACGACAGAAATATTCAAAACTGTACAACTATGGGCGACCGAACAGAAGCAGTGTTAGAGATTGATTTGTTAGTGACAAGCAAATTTCAATGGGAGAGTGATACTGGTAGAGATTTGTTAGCCTGACAGTGCTTCTGTGCGGTCGCCTCAGGCTGTCTTGAGGTTGTGGAATGGTGCAGTTTCGATAACCCAAGTGATCATTCTCTCACTTCCAGTTTGTAGATATCTCTCTCACGCCATGAGTGACTGAAGTGAATTTCAATAGCCTTGAACTTGAAAACACTATCAAATTTCCTTTTTCTCTTTAAATGTCTGTCTTAATAAAAAAACCAGTGTATGAATCAATGAGACTTTGAAATGCAATTTATTTATCATAAATCAACCAAGCATAATGAACATTAGTGAAGAACAATCGTTCAATAACTTTCATAAATCTGGTGTTGTTGTTGACTCCTTTCACCATTATTCAATTCGTTCCCGTTGTAGACAAAACATCAGACGAAATCTCTCTGGAAAATTAATATCAATCATTAAGTGAACAGTTGTTTCTCTCGAATATAGTTGACAAAAATGAATGTACTGATTTGATGGAAATAAATCGATTTGAGTGAATGTGCTATTAATGGAATGGATTTCTAGATAACTGTGACAGCAAATTGTAGATATCTAGATGTCCATGCTATTGGTTACTCGAAATCATAGAAATATACTGTTTATCTGAAGTTCGCTAGAATGGAAATTGACTCAAGGTCGCGGCACATCCGGGGGAACTAAGTCGGGGCATGAAGAACCAATAAAAACCTTCGATTTACACATGTGACTGATTCTAACCCAATGATACAGACGTTGGCAGGTGCATCTAAGCGAAAATGCGTGCGATTTATGTGCCGTTATTGTGCATTACATGAAGCTTAATTTCCATTCTAGAGGTTTTATTGTTGTCAATTTCTATGCTCGAAATAGATTCACTAAAAGATCGATTCAATTTATCATTTTTTCATTTCACGATCTCGTTGAATGGTCTGGATGAGCGGGATGGGCACTGGTGGTCTTCATGTCGCTGTGCACGGTGACGAGGCACAGTTGTTTTGGGCGGCCTTTTGGTTTTCTACCTTCGACTTAGAGGTTGCCACTTTCTCCAGGGATTTGTGATTGGCAAGCAGAACATTGCTAGCATAGAGCAGGTAGGTATATTAGGTAGAGTGGCAACTCCGCATTTATTGAATACACACTTTCGCTTTTATCAAATGAGCTCAAAGGAGACACACTGTAAATCGCTAAATACCAATCACATACGAAGGATGCATACCAAAATATTTTTTCTGTATTTTCTGTATTTCCGTATTCTCTTGGTATATATTTTTATGCTTTTCGTATGTTATTTCAAATGTGCTATGCTTCACATACTAAAGCTATACCAGCACAATGTTTAAAGAAAGCATAAATCATGTCCAAAGTATGTTGATTTAGGGCCTTTTATTAATAAAGATCACACTAATGTTACTACTGTTTTGTAAGTAGTGAGATAATGACATTCAAGAGTCATACTTCCAATACTGAATTCGATTTTAATACAAGTAAGTCTAAGGCATTTCATGAATAATCAATAAGTATTCAACCGATTATTATTTATTGACTTAATAGCTGTCATTCTCTTTCGATATTCATTAAGTATTCAACCATCAACAATTATGCATCATGTAATTTTGAAATTAAGCATACTATCAATCCGAAATAAAAACACATTATAATTCATGAACGCAAACAACAGTTATGTTTGAGATATATAATTCAACATGGTTGCACGAAATATGTCGCATGAACGAATTGATGTTAATATACATGGTTCATAAAGTGGAGCTAACCAAGCGTCCTGTTTATGTTAGTAGACAAGAGCAACGAAGACATATGGCATAAAATTCACAATAAGTCTAATCTGGTTAAATACCACACTATCAAACAAAAAATGTTCACGACTGGTATTACTGAAAAAAGTTGTTTGACAGTAGTTTGTAATATATACAAATTTTTTGCTATGTGACTTAAAGCTCTTCATACGAAACACATACCAATTTGCTTTCGGGTCTCGAATATAAAACATACGAACAACTCGTTTTTTAGTGTAAAACAGCCAATCACGGATAGAATAGTTGTTATCGCTACATACCAGTCACATACGAAAGCAAGTGAGGTTTCGTATTAAAAACATACCAGATCTCTGTAACCAAACGAGGATCTCGCATCAGATGTTAGTTTCAAATTGTATGTGATTTTGGTATATGTCTGTATGCAATTTTCATATCCAGCGATTTACAGTGTACAGTCGGAATTGTTTCCAAATGTGAGATATGCGCATTTATATCTCACATTATATGCGCAACGGAATTGACTGATCATGATAGCATAAAGCAGAAGGAAATGATATTATTTTACAGATAGTCCGTGTCTGACAGCCGTGGTGAGGTAATGTTTGTTAAATTGGCAACTCGATGACCTGCGCTATTGCTTTCCTGCTGAACCTCAAGAGAATCTGCTTAAGCGTGATCAGGCAACAGCTTCCACTGGCATGGCAAAATCTGGATTCAAAGACAGTGATCTCAATTAACTTTGAAAGATTAAATGGGTCCACATCACTATTCAGATTCAAGAATTCAAGAAATGAAACATCAATCTAGTGAATCAAAAAGTCAAGACGGTGAAAATTGAATTAAAAACTTGAAATTTCAGCCAAGAATGCACGAATAATATCGCGACTTTTTCATGAAGACTTTTATTGTAATACAATTCATGAGATTCCCTTGATAATCAGCTTGATTTCCGCTCAGTTGGGATGATTATTGGCAAATATTGATTCCTTTTGATATCCAACTTGCTTTATACTACTTACAAAGGGAACTCATCTCGGTAGTATTTAAATTGGCAAAATTTTGACTTTTTTGAAACTGTTCAAATAATTTTTTGGACCACGGGAACGTAATCTCCGCAAAAACTGAATCTTTTCATATAAAAATTTTCACTGTGTACAGATACCTGTTTGAGTCGACACTCTACCTATATATCCCTACTCTATGATTGATAATATAATTTCCATTAATCGATTGAAATATTGGCAATGTGGAAGGTATTACGTAACAGCCATATTTACAATCCTGTCACCACTCACCATCGCAGAAGAAAACGTTAAAATATTATTACAAACACGCCATACAAAAATTACATACTCTTCTAATCAAATCTAGCACAAAAGTGTTAATTAACAACAATTGAAAGTAATAGCTGCTGTAATTCTTGTAAATATTGTCATTTTGTTCGCCTTTTCATCAACATCTGCTCATGTAATTTCATCCATGTATAAAATGAACATTCACTGTTCTTTGTTGTTGTTACTGATGATGGTATGTGTATGACGTACTGAAACCGGTATGAAATACATTGATGAAATCACTGTGGCGACTTTCTGCAAACATTTCTTATTCAATAACTAAAGCTTTTCAGGAACTATTTAATTCATCAATATTGCAACACTTTTCTGATAACTTTTAAACCTCTACTGCTGTCTAGGCACGTGTGATTACTAATTTTCTTCTAAAAGAAATGTATGTAGCTTACACATATACGTGTGCAATGAAATTTATCAATATTTGCATACACATGTAATTAGGAATATCATTTGATACAGGCAAGCATTGTACAGCCTAATTGAAGTGAAACAGCCCATAATAAAGTCAAAATAACACATTTAACTCAATAATTAGTCTACTGTATTCGAATAGTGATAAAAAATGATTGCAGGTAATTAATCAACTGTTTCCATTAAGTGATTGGAATTAATTAGTGCGAGAGCTTCTGAAACTTTCTTCCTATATTCCCGCACGAGCCTCTTGTTATTTTAATTTGCAGCTTGTCAACCGATGTCAGTAAAACAACAACTATACTTTCAGTCGTCCATGCTATATCCTTTTGTGATCAGTCTGTCTGTATATTAGCACCATAACATCGGTCGTCATGATGTTTTCATTATCTTTAAGAGCAATTCGGGCAAGCTACCGGCTACGAGGAATATCACATTTCTGCCTACTCTGGAAGATGTGTGCCTTAAAAGTGCAATGAACATCATAAAAATAACAAATCTCATTTTGAGAAATTGAATCGTTTTGATCATTACGTTATTAAGTGTACCAAACTCGGAAGCACCTGAATCTACATAAACAAATAGAATTTTGTTTGACCCTTCGTAATTTGCAGAAGACCGGAGTTATAGCTTAAGAATAGTTGTTTTCCTGATGTTGGATGACAATCTGCAAGATTAAAATCAACAAGAAGTTGGTGCGCGAATTCAGGAAGAAATCGTCAGCAGTTATCGGACTAGTTTGAATGCTCTTGCTGTACCTAAAATCAATTGATTGCTCAGCCGCAAAGGCATAAAAGAAAGCATTCGACGTCCATCGTGCAGTCTTGCAACAACATGCAGTTTTTTCAATTTCAAATGATCAAATCATTTTTTGTTCTCTTTTCAGGTTTAGAATGCACCCACATTTGGCGTTTTCTTATAATCAACCTTGATTGTAGACCGCTCGTGGTAGGCAAGGTTTTGAGCATACAGTCAATAGACCGTCAGACGCTAGTTCCATGATGGAACTGATGAGGGGATTTCGCCTTTGTTATTTTTGAAGTTGTCCATTAAAGTGAGTCCATTTGTTCAAAGTCGATTGGTCAAAGGAATAGACGCAAGAAAGTTGACCATAGTTGACCCATACAATCGACTTACAATCGACAAGAGTCCAGCAGGGGGCACCGCATCATCTCACTGATAGCGACTTTTAGTGAAACAGGACAAGTTAGAGAGTTGCGATTGCGCATTATCATTTCTGATAGCAAGATGTTTACATTCCTGTTAATGTACTAACGTATTTGTCTTCAGCAGCGAATGAACATGTCTGATAGGCATTTTCTTAGCAGTGTTAGAGAGCACAATTACTGACACAATCACTAGTACTGAACCTTCACAAGGGTCATCGATTCAGTCGATGGATGTGATGTGTGAATTGCCTCCCCATCCACGCCTTTGGATGAGGCCGATTTTCTCTGATTATTTTCTGTAAATCCGTCAACAGTGGCATTTATTTCACACTCGTCGTAATCTGCTTTTCGTGCTCCTTTGATAATCGACATGATCTTGTCTTTGTCTAGAATGCATTTCGTCTGCCCTTCTCATTTATACATTAAACTTGTTATGAACATCATTAAGTGTTCCCCATTATCAATAGTAACTGCTCTTCTACTGAAAATCCAGGTCCAATACCACGAGAGGTCTTCAAGGTCATTAAATAACATCAAGAAACGTCATCCTGCCGAAAGTCGTGATGCATGCCGCTGATTCTTCACTATCGCCAGCATAGAAATTGACAACAATTAAACCTCTAGAATGGAAATTAAGCTTCATGCAATGCACAATAACGGCACATAAATCGCACGCATTTTCACTTAGATGCACCTGCCAACGTCTGTATCATTGGGTTAGAATCAGTCACATGAGTAAATCGAAGCTTTTAATTGGTTCTTCATGCCCCAACTTAGTTCCCCCGGATGTGCCGCGACCTTGAGTCAATTTCCATTCTAGTCAACTTCAGATAAACAGTATATTTCTATGATCGCCAGTGTCCACTATCAGATATGTTTATCAGGATGTCCATGTGTTCATTTGCAAGACCCCTTTAGCAGCTATCTGATTGATTATAAGTCGTAGGTTTATCAAGGAAGTTGGTGATGTACCCCCAGGATATTAACCCGCAATTGTTGACCTTCTTGGCATTCTGCATTCGTCTAGTGTTCTGGTCGTGTTTCTGCAGGTGTTTCTGAATTTTTGGAAACTCGCTTCGTTCTCCACTTTCCAAGCATCGTTTTTCGTCGCGTTTTTCGTGCTTCAACCTACAGTGGTGAATCATTATTTCTGATTCAGTGTGTTTCTATTAATTGTGGATTGCCTACAATCAGTCTCCTATAACCTACTTTCAACATATCGATGGGTATTGTGCATCGGTCTCTTATCGACAGGCCTATTTATCTGGCCTATGAAACATTGAAGTCCACACATTCGATTTCTATGCAAAGTATTTGACTAAGTTTTACTTAATCAAGCTAATTTGTCGTGTCTACGTGCTTGGTTGGCTACGGTCGGTGGGTAGCATAGAAATCGACAACAATAAAACCTCTAGATCGGAGGTTAAGCTTCATGCAATACACAATAGTGGCACATAAATCGCACGCATTTTCACTTAGATGCACCTGTCAACGGCTGTATCATTGGCTGTGTTATTGGTTCGAAGCCGCTCTGATAACCTATTTTTGATCTTTTGGGATAAGCATTGAATTCAATCTAACCGCTGTCTCTTGAGCTTTGGTACATGAAATATCATGTTCACTAGCGCAGTGGCAACAAATGAGATCACTTTATTAACTGACCGTGAGCTTTTGGAACGTAAAACCCCTTGAACAAACAAGACAGATAGAGTCCAAAAACAAAGAGGAACTTGGTTCTATGGTCAACCGGCTGCATGTCCTTGAATCTGAATTATTTGATTAAAACAAATATGACGCTCTGCAGAGCAAGCTTGATAGTGACGCCTTTAATGGCGAAGGAATGGAGAATGATCATGTAAGCTTCATTCTGGAAGAAGGAGAATTACGAAGGCAGAAGGAGACCAATCATATTTTCTCAGGCATTCATGAAGAGACTTCTGGATCCTTGGATAAAAGGAGAGACCAAGATCATAGAAAGGTGAAAAGCATATTGAGGAGACTTAACGTGCAGGAGGACCGTGTAGTATCAGTTTCACGAATTAATAAACAAAGTCCCAGTAAACCTCGACGCTTGCGTGTTCATTGTAGGAATCTTGAGGCGAAAAGACGTGTTCTCGGACTGGCAAAGCATTTGCGTTCCGATGACAATTTCAAGAACGTGTAAATCAATCCGGATTACACACGGCATAAACAGGCAGCCTAAAAAGTGCTCAGAGAAAAGCTTGCGAGCTGAAGGACTTGATGTGGTGAGATCATAAAAAAGGAAGATAAAGAAACATTTTAAAAATTTGTTTTAGCAATGATCTAAATAGTGGGAACATCATTGATGACAAATGCAAAGTAATGCCGCTGATTTGACATTGCCGATTTGCCGCAAGATTATGACAGCAAATACACGATCAGCAGTACACAAAGTTGAAATTATTTCATCGATTTTGTCGAGAATGAACGTTGATATTTATACTACAACTGAAACTTGGTTCTCATCCTTGCACAGTGATGATTTTGTTTCTATAAATGGTTTCATGTTTTCGTGATGATCGAGATGACAGAATTGGTGGTGGTGTAACAATTTGGGCTAAACATTATTTGAAATCTCATGTAATAAAAATGCGGAATAAACCATGCGAATTTGAGACTGTGGCCATTAAAGTATCGGAGAAGATCTGTGCCTCATCGGTATATACTTTCCTCCTACTGTTTCTATATCATGTAAACAATTGGTAGCTGATTGTTTGATTGACATTAATGGACGACATTCTAGCAGTCTATCCTAGTCATGATGTAGTATTATGTGACGACTTTAACAGATTTCCTATTTCTGGTGTGTGTTCGAAGCTCAATCTTATGGACACTTTTGACGGTCCTAAGGTTGGCTGCCCCCTCAAGATTGGACCCAGGAGGGGCTAATTCTCCAATGAAGTGGAACAATAATTTCCAGAACATGTTTTGAATTTTTATTGAGATTTAAAATTGCATGAAGATATTTTGAATCATACCATATTGTATATATTGCTATCCAATTGATATGTATTTAATGTTCATATTAATTACCATTATATATATTATATTTTACATGAAATTGTTATTGCGGCATTGAGGCCATGTTAACATTCAGCTAAAAGTTTTAATTATCGGCATAGGTTATCTCTGGGCTCAATATCATCAGCCTAATAATTTCCTAATTAGAACAACATGCATAACTAAGCTAAATTCCTTACAACATATCTGATGGAGAAGCGAAGCACACATAATATAGGCCTCGTATAAGATGAAAACAGCACAAATGTAGATATAACGATATTTTTACTAATCGTAAGAAGCAAACCTCCAAAAATGTCACAGCATTAAATGAGACCGATATCTTTCTATTTCTAATACATGTAGCCTAATAGTAAAAGAAACAATGCAGGCCGAAGTTTTTAACTTTCAAGGCAAGAGACTATATGAAGCAAGTTATCTACGAATTGTTGTAGGCTACCAATTTAACAGCATAAGCGTTATGCAAGTATGCATTGCATTTTTTGATGTAATATTTGTTTTATTTTACGCAAAATGATATATACAAAATTCTGTCTAACACAATATGCATTACATCTAGCTTAATGGATTAATTCACAAGGAAGCCATAGGTAATCAAAGCATAGTTTAAAAAGCTAATTAATTAAACTATCAGATAGACATTTACGGTAGGTCTATATCAAAGTTGATGATAGCACAGTTTTATCATAGAAAGACCAATCGTGTGGTTGAAGTAGGTTACATATTTACATGTGCATGCATGTAAGCTTACATGTAGATGACTTCTTATGACATGATGTGGTCATATACTTAGGCAAGATTTTTCCAGGAAAACTGCAAATAATCATAAATGGTCAATTTCTTTACTCTTGGGGGTACCCAAGCTCTTGGGTCCGCACCCCAAGATTCTTGGATACCCCTAAGACTATTCAAAACCCAAGAGTGAACCCAAGACCCAACCTTGACGGTCCTACCTACGGTAACTCCCAGTTGGACTATGCACTGATGTCTGAGAGCGTTGCAGGTATATACGCCGTGAATACTGAGCCAACAATTGACAATTCAAAGGTTCCCCACATGTGCTTCCTCGTAACACCTGCTGTTCCAGCTAATACAAAGTGTCGTATGATCTGTAAGCCTGTCTATGATCTGCGTGAGTTCAATATCCATGCATTTATTCAGTATACACATTGTCCTATAAACGAGAATCGAAATGATATAGGGACGAAATGCAATTATTTTCAAACTAATTCAGACTTGGCTTTTACAAACTGTATTCCTGTGTGTGAATGTCACCTTTACAAAAATCAATAAACCGTAGATGACACCTGTTATCAAACAGTTAATCAACAGTCGTTGGAAGGCATATCGCGAGAGAGACTACATGAAATACGAACACTATAAGCGGAAAGTAAAGCTTGAAATTGAGAAAGCAAGGGAGACTTGGAATATGGTAAACCAAATATCAGCAATCCGAAGTTCTCCTGTATTGGCTCTACAATTGCTTACATTGGCTCGACATGCTCTACAATTGCATTACATGACTATTATAACGAATGTTCAGAAAGTCCGAGTGTATCAGGCATCCACATCTTTGGATAACGATCACTCCAAGGCATTTGATAGATTGAAATTCGATGCAATAATCATAAGATTAATAGATTGCGATGTTCCTCTGTATTTCAGTCGATGGATAACTGACTATTTGACGGGTAGATATCAATGTGTTCGAATTGGCATGGTAGGCAGCGACTATGTAAGTTTTGAGGTCTGGTGTTCCTAAGGGTTCAATCCTTGGTCCTTAACTGTTTTCGATTGCGACTGGCAGCTTCGATATATAAAAAAACCATGCAAAATCATTTAATATGCTGATGACTTCACCGCGAGTGTCCCTATTTTCATCGATTCAGTGAATTCGATGAATATTTGGATCAATAAAAATATGCACAAGAATCAAACCGCAGTCGGTCAAGTGGTTAAACGTTGCCAAGACGCAAAGCATTGTCGGAGACGATGGAAGACGTTTGCAGAACTCAAATCAGAGTCAGAGAGGATTGTAAACGTTGACAGGACTCAAGGAATTGTCGGAGAAATTGACATACGTTGGCAGGTCTCAGACCACTGTAGGTGAGGATGCTTTTGATCCAAATTGATGTCTCAGGTTCATTAGGAGGAAGTCACTGAAATGTAACAGATTGGTTTGCAGGATAATTTCTTGTTTCATTGCACCCACTTCGATATATAGGAACACAGCAAACCGTCATTGCCAGCTGTGAGCACTCACTATCTGATACAGAAGCGACCGGAGTGACGATTTCGGTGTAGAAACTATGAACAACTGTGTCGATTGCCGTATTTTTCGGACTATAAAGCGCATACAAAATCCTTATATTTATGAAAATATCGGCAATGCGCCTTATGTATGAGCAGTGTGCATGTTCATATGTGATTGGGGTGGCGATTATAACGAAGCTTTTTCACTTACCAAAACCCTTTGATAGATACGTACGATGCTTTAACGTCCGGTGATTAATGACCCCAAAATGGCACCTGTTAAGAGAAATGCTTACAACACGTATTTTAAACTCAAGACCATCAGCCACGCAGATAATATGGGAGTAGTGCAGCTGGGAAACAATTCAACATTAATGAATCAATGGAAGGAAGTAGAGGAAACAAAATGACCTGCGTCAAGTAAAGAAGACGAAGAAAAGTTTCCGATGAAGGCAATATGGCTACAATTAGAGAATAAAATTGAGTAATGGATTGGTGAGCAGAGAACAGCCTATCCGACTACCGGCATCTTGTTTCGCTTTATGCGCCTTATAATCCAGCTCGTCTTGTATATGAAAAAGGATCCGTTCACTGATACCTCGTCTTATAATCAGGTGCACCTCATAGTCCGAAAAATACGGTAGCTGATTGATGTCGTCCTTCCGATGCAGTCGCTCACACCGTCGACAATGAACTCTTAATTGGGAGCAAAAAGACTTATTCAGATAGTGTGTACCGCCATTACCAGCTGCACTGTAAACCGAAGACCGACTATTATCATACAAAATTACTGACAGAATCAACCGACGATTGTCATCTCCAACATCCAGCGATATCCGACGAATTTGTAGGTTCTCCACCGACATTGAAACAGATACTTTGTATACAAATTAACTAAACAGAAACTGTTGAATATTGATTGATTTTTTCGATCAGTGATTGCTTGACTTTTGGGCAATCTTTATTTCCATGATTTATTTTGACATAATTTAATAAGTTACCTACATTTTTGATAAAATTTAAGCTAGAATTCATTGCTACTCATTTTGTCGCTTTTTGTCAGATATTGTAGGTGTTCAGTGGCAATCATCCTACAGGAACTAACAATGACCGACAAAATAGATTTTGTAGGATAAATGTCTGTCAATTGTCAGTCAACGGTTTACAGTGTGTATAATGACTCGCTGAATTAGCTTCACGTCGCGTCATGTATTGATATTGATTTGTCGTCATATTAGTACTCAACAAGTATTTTAGTATTTTCTGTGAATTTAAGTTCGGTAATTCTAGTTCTCTACTGTTTACTGCTCAGATTCATATTTAAATAGAACTCAATGAATTACAGTGTTGATTTAGTTTTCTCTCACTTTCTTTATTATAATAAACATGTCGACAATGCTTCTTGGTCAATAGTGAAAATAGTTTTGTCGACTCAAATATACTTACGATGATTTTTCAATTGCGAAAACAGTAACTTTTTTGCCATTCTCACAAGTGCTTTCATACTTCTTCGTTTTCGGGCTCGTAATATCCAGCCTTCTTTCCCATGATCCACAAGTGAGAGCAAAATGGGAATTTTCAAGAACCTGAAATCAGAGAATGTGGTAAATCTTTCCATTCCGAACGAATGATACAGTGATGAAGAAATTTATTTAAGTGCAGTGGAAGATATGTAGTCTTTGAAGACATTAAAACGAATTTCAGAGTTTTCAAAAACTATCAAAGGGCATTTGAAGATTTAAGTTCAAAACTAAGAAATGGTTGCTTCCAAGTAGGAAAGCGTAATAAAGAAACGGCGATTTAAGTGAATCACTATAATGTTGTGAATATTATCATGAAATCATCATAGGGATTAGGTTATGAGAATTATCATGACATCATCATAGGGATTAGGTTATGAGAATTATCATAACATCATCATAGGGATTAGGTTATGAGAGTTATCATGACATCATCATAGGGATTATGTTATGAGAATTATCATGACATCATCATAGGGATTAGGTTATGAGAATTATCATGACATCATCATAGGAATTAGGTTATGAGAGTTATCATGACATCATCATAGGGATTAGTTATGAGAATTATCAAGACATCATCATAGGGATTAGTTATGAGAATTATCATGACATCATCATAGGGATTAGGTTTTGAAAATTATCAAGACATCATCATAGGGATTAAGTTATGAGAATTATCATGACATCATCATAGGGATTAGGTTATGAGAGTTATCATGACATCATCATAGGGATTAGGTTTTGAAAATTATCAAGACATCATCATAGGGATTAGTTATGAGAATTATCATGACATCATCATAGGGATTAGGTTATGAGAGTTATCATGACATCATCATAGGGATTAGGTTATGAGAATTATCATAACATCATCATAGGGATTAGGTTATGAGAGTTATCATGACATCATCATAGGGATTATGTTATGAGAATTATCATGACATCATCATAGGGATTAGGTTATGAGAGTTATCATGACATCATCATAGGAATTAGGTTATGAGAATTATCATGACATCATCATAGGGATTAGTTATGAGAATTATCATGACATCATCATAGGGATTAGGTTATGAGAATTATCAAGACATCATCATAGGGATTAAGTTATGAGAATTACCATGACATTATCATAGGGATTATGTTATGAGAATTATCAAGACATCATCATAGGGATTAAGTTATGAGAATTACCATGACATCATCATAGGGATTAGGTTATGAGAATTATCAAGACATCATCATAGGGATTAGGTTATGAAAATTATCATGACATCATCATAGGGATTAGGTTATGAGAATTATTATGACATCACCATAGGGATTAGGTTATGAGAGTTATCATGACATCATCATGAGGTTATGAGAATGATACATGAATCATTGTCCTGCTTTACATAAAGTTCATTCTTCATTCGCATTGTCTCATGAATAATCGCAACCAATCGTAACTATTTTTCTTGCATTGATTTTTCATCAAGTCTTTTATAATTGCATCCTTAATAATAATAATTCTGTATTTGTGAATACAACAAGCGGTATTACAAAGAAATATACACAGGAACAAAATCACGATATGATGGAAAATTTGACAAACGAATTGTTGTAAAGAGCCATTCTTCTGTGGAAGGGACGTAGAGCTCTTGTACGTCTTATATTGCAGTTATTCTGGCGAATTTCAAAAAACTCAGCCAAAGGATGCACATTTGCATTCGTGGCTATCTTTTGTATCAGTTTTTCACAAATCTTATTGAGTAAATCTTCAAGGCTGGTCTTGTCAGTTACGTCAGCCCAACGTCTAGCAAGGACATGTAATCGTTCAAGCTTTCTGAATTTCCCTTTGCTGATGTCGCACATGACTGGCCAACAAAAAACCATATGACAGAAGACAAAAGCCATGTATGCCTGCCAAATAACGGGACCACGATTACCGTTCAACATTAAACGTTTTACAAACGACATAGCACGGCAACAGCGATTATACAAGCTATCAAACTGCACACTCCAACTCAAATCACTGGAGAAAAGAACACCTAAAATTTTCAAATGCTCAACATTCTCAATAGCACTATTATCAATAAAAATGGGCAAACATGGCGGACAAGAATTCTTGCGTGACATAGTAAGACATTTCGTCTTATCAACATTTACAACAAGTTTTTTCTTTTCGACCCAATAACAAAAACTATCGACGGAGAGTTGAAAATTGTCAACAACATTCACATTACCGAGATGGATTAGGGTGACATCATCGGCATAGGCGATTATCTTAGTGTCATGGAGGTGCGGAAGATCATCAAGTAAAATAACGAAAAGAAGAGGCCCGAGGATGGAACCCTGGGGAACCCCACTAGTGACCACTTTCCAGGGCGTAGATATGCCATTCAAACACACACGCTGCACACGGTTTTCAAGAAAACTGAAAATGAATTTAGTTACCAGCGGATTGCAACCAAAGTTCTTCATCAGTGAATAAAGAAGAACGGAATGACTCACAGAGTCGAACGCCTTTCTAAAATCAACAGTGCAAGATTATGGACATTATCACAGACAAAAGTCTCAATCTCGCCGATGTGTCGACATCAGATGGTTCTGCCCTTTCTCGGGTTGACAGCCTCTCACTGCTTGGTGTTATCCTTAGCAGTGACTTGCGTTGGGACTGTCATGTGGCCAAAGTCATAAAATCAGCCTTGGTCAAAATTTTTATCATTCGCAACTTACGAAGATCAGGATGTCCGAAGGAGTGCATATTCAACGTCTACATTTCCTGCCTTTTGCAACTTGCCTGAGAGACTGTTTTTACAGCTCGAAAAAGTTGAGCGGAGGGCGCTTCGGATTGCTGGAATGTCGGTGGACGCCAAGAGCGATACCCTAAGGACCGCCGGTGACCAGCTATCTGACAACCTATTGTTGTATCCAATGAAGCCCATTCCCTCCGCAGCATTTTTCTACCTCGCCCATTAAGATCGAGGTTGAATCTCCCCATTATGCGGCCTAAAGCACGCTGCAAAAGACTCGGTAGATCCTTCATCAAGTACTGCCCTTAGCCCGATTTTCTTAGCATCTTTCTCTTTTTCTTCATGTAATGTGCTCATCGATGAATTTGAGACAATAAAAATAATTCTATTCTATTCTATCCTTGTTTATTGACGGTTGTCACTGATGATGGTAGCTTGCCAACTGGAACATGTCTGCGAATACATTATCTGTAAAATTTTGCGACTTCTGACTGTCAATGCTGCTATGATAATCATGAGATAATCATGACGGTGTGAACCAGCTGTCTGACCATGTCATTTTTGATGATGCCTTCGCAATATGATTTCTCAAAAGTGTTAGTACGAATTAGAGATAAAATTTTTCCGAAAATCGTCAGAACATTAAGGATATCAAATAAATAACTGATATACAACAAATGAAAATACTGTTGTGTCGCAGCGCAGATGAGAATTCTGATATAAAACCAAATTTATATCTTTCTAGAAATTGATATGTATGTATATTTTGCGGCAGGAAATTTCCCTTGCGCAACGACACATCACAATTAAATTTTATCGAACACACAATGTCAAGAAGTTACCACCAATCTTCGCTCAGTTTTGAATGGATGTCATTGGATGTAAAGCTGTTGAATCGTCATGAAAATAAATAATGAAAATTGCTAGAAAGCAAAGTCTAAATTTGAAGTGCACTATGAATCATTCCAATGGGAACCTTACAAGTTACCATGTACATCCTGACAAAGCATTGAAAATTGCCAAAGTCAATGCACATGTATTTTGTGACAATTTCAAAAATAAACATTCATATTTTCTCTCGGGCAGAGAGGAATCCACAACAGCCTGAACACAACCGCAACTATCAACCACATGGTATGAACAAGGCTGAACTTGAAATGAGAGTAAATTGAAATCGATCATTGAGAATCCATATGACAATCGGATGAAAAATTGTCGATAGAATCATATTGCCACATAATTGATTCATGCAAAGATATCTCTTTAGACAGATGGAAAGATCGATGGCTGCATTTCAGATTGGACGTGGTATTAGATGTCGTTGCTTTATTAAAAGATCCAATCACAGAATTAGATTGTTTAATCGCATCAATTTGCTAGAAGTGCAAACTGATTCAAACAGATGGCACAAGCAGGAACTTAATAAGTGGGCAAAAAGAAACTTTTAGTACCTTACAGAGATAGGAAAAATAGTCGTGCGTCGCTTGCGGATTGCTCTGAATTCCTTCAAAATGCTCCGATCGCTACGATTCCTTCAGATTCGAAGAATTCAGATCATTGCGCAGAAGTTTTCTCGACTATGTTGGCCGTTCCGATCATTATTAGAAAAGTTAGCAGACGCACGAAAAAACGTTCACAAACTTCTCTGAGGAACTTGTCATCGTCTGTGTCTCTTTGGTGTGTGATCCGGTTGATAACAGTCACTGAAACTTCGCACAATTTGGCGTGTTGAACTGGCTGCTCATCGTTCGATTGCTATGGTATTTAGTCAGGAGATTGTGCCATTTCAATAACGTTACATATTCCAATGCTTCCCTTCTAGTCAAACAGAGGAAGAGACGACCTGTCTAATTCTGTGGTTCATGCATTGAGCGGTGATCTGTATATAAACTTACTTCTGTTGCTTCATCGGATTCCTGTAGGCCGCTGAAGATGCAATGAATAACTCTGAAACATGTTCGGTTGAAAGAAACAGCTTCTGTTTTTCCTTCAAAATATGCTCAAGTTGCGCTCTTTATGTCTGAACATATGTAATATTCACAGGCGTCGCGTGCTCCCTGACCGTAGGTAGGCCTTCACTCGGCATTGGGATACTATTTCTACGACTTGAAGCAATTTGTTGTCGGGATTATTTTGTATATGAAACATAAGGCAACTTTCATACAAGAAAGTATATTTCATAAAAAATAAAGTGACAAGGCCTTTCGCCCACGCTCTTCAGGTCTACCATGGGAAAGTAATACTGTAGGCTACATAAAAGTGATCGTCTTATATATGGTGCACCACGCTACTGCCACGCTAACTTAAGCGTGAACAGGAATTCTTTAGATGACAGCTTTGCCGTATTTCGTAATATGACTGACTCCTTAACCTTTTTAAATAAACTGAACAACCTACACCCATCCCTTAATTTTACTGTAGAGCATGAAAATAATAATAGCCTAGCTTTCCTAGATATACTGGTAATGAAAACTGACAGTGGTTATCCCCAAACTAAGATTTATCGTAAACCCACTTGGAGTGGTCTTTATATTCATTTCCTTAGCTTCACCCCTATTAAATATAAACGTAATCTTGTTCGTTGTCTTTTTAATCGTGCCCATAAAATTTGTTCCCCTGAACACTTGGCTGCCGAGTGTGCCCTCCTCCACAAAACTCTTGAGAACAATGGTTACCCTAAGAGGTTTGTCGAAAGGTTCAGTCAGCAATCTACAAGTGCCGAACCCATTATTGGACCAAAGAGAAAACAAGTGTTCCTGAATGTGCCGTTTATGGGTGATCATCACGCAAGACGACTGGTTAAACGTCTGGAGTATGTCTTACCTCAAGCATTTCCAGCAGCCGAGCCGCGAGTAGTGTTTTCTACCTCCAACATTGCTGTTCGTTCCCTGAAAGACAGAATACCTCTCTCACGTGCATCCAATGTTCTATACAGTTTCAACTGTGGCTGTGGTAGCAGCTACCTCGGGCGCACGGAGAGGGCTCTGCAACGCAGGGTTGATGAGCATCTTCCTCGCTGGCTCATGAAGGGCTCAAGTACGCGGCCGCGGTCTTCCAAGCCACCATCCAGTGCAGTGACGCGCCATGCAATGGAATGCGACCGCTTTGACAGATCACGAGAGAAGATCAATCACTTCAAGATCGTCACACGTGCACGTCATCGCCTATTGTTGCCGCTTATTGAGAGTACGCACATACTGAAGTTCAAACCCGATCTATGCGTGCATAAAGAATTCCTGTTCACGCTTAAGTTAGCGTGGCAGTAGCGTGGTGCACCATATATAAGACGATCACTTTTATGTAGCCTACAGTATTACTTTCCCACGGTAGACCTGAAGAGCGTGGGCGAAAGGCCTTGTCACTTTATTTTTTATGAAATATACTTTCTCGTATGAAAGTTGCCTTATGTTTCATATACTATTTCTATACAAACCAGTTTTGTGTCACAACATTAATTTTCATAAAATCTGAATTTTAATAACAATTTTCCGAACATTTTTTAAGGTCAAGTGAAAGTGCACAGTTTCTTGCGTTTTTGACGGCCGGTCAACCACTCACATGTTTGAAATTTTGATGCATTAAAATGTCTTGTGCATTTCTTTCTGTGTGAGTGCTTTCAATTTCATATCAGGTGTTGGCCTACCTTGCTTGCCGACTGTCATCTTTTCAGTATATTCCCTTGGGACGAAAGGCGTGGTTATGATCTCATCTGCAGTGCTAAATATAGCGTCATATCAATCACGCAAAAACAAATTTTTGAATTCTACCGAATCTGGGTGTTCCAGTCAGATGCATTACTCTGCATTCATTGGAGAGCGCTCATCATCTGATTGCAGTCTTGTCTGAACGTCATCCATCTGCCACTGTTGACGTATTGGCTTCTCTCACATTAAGCGAAGCTAGGAACAATTGGGTTGCGCTTCCCTTACTATACTTAAGCACCGCGCCTCGATCAAGAATTGTGTAGAATTTCATTGCAAAAATTGGAGAAGGCAAAGCATCATGTCTATCGGGAAAGCAAATGCCATCAAATGTCCTGCACAAGTTGTTCAATCTGTTGAACAAAGATTTGAAAAGTATAGAGTCTTCCAAAGCCAAGGTCCATACTTCAAAATGGATGAAATTATCTTCGGAGTATTATCCAGTTCCAATGGAGAATTACAATTGTGTTCACCGTCCAAAGTTCCCGTTTAATCATTATGATGAATTTTTGTGCCCAGCACCTGCTTGGTGGCAGTCAGGTGAGCCACATCATTCTCGTGACGATTTTTGTAATTTATATAAGAACGAAACGAATATGAGTTTGCCGTCAGATTTGACTGACTTGCTAAAAAAAGGTCCTAACTTCCGAATTCCACCAAACTTGAACTCTGAGTTTATGAATGACGTTGAGTTGTCTCTAGACAAATTAACGTATCACTTACGTTGGGATTATCACTGTAAAGACACAGGTAATAGTAACTGTATCAATATCCCATTCCAAAAAAATGCGGTTAAACTGCCAACTTGTATGCCTAATGAGAAAGAGACCAATTTTGATTCTATTCAAGCAAGAGGTTACTAATACCATTAAAAAAGAAATTGAGTACACGAAACAAAGAAAAAGTTATAAAGAAATAAACAATAAAATACATAACAGCAAACGCTTTATAAAAAACAATGAGTTAGCAGTAGTACCTACTGACAAAAGTAACCGTTTGTGCGTAACTAAAGCATCCGATATTGTGAATAGAACTAATGAAATTTTTGAAAGACACATCAATATATAAACCAATTAATAAAAGTAAGAAAAACAGCTTGGAAAAGCAAGCGAATCGAATTATTAATAATATATTCAAGGACAAACTTACTTATTCGAATCGACAAAAATTACACGTCACTGGTTCTCAACCTTCTCAGTTTTTATGGTCTAATCAAAGATTATAAAGAAAAAAAACGAATGTGATCAATACCCTCTGAGGCCTATTGCTTCAGTCATTGGCAACCCAGTTAACAAGATCGATTGGATTTGCGGTCGTATTTTGAATGAACTTATTCAATTTGTTCCGGCCCATCTTCCTAGTTCTTTAGCTTTGATTGACAAATTTGAAAAATATAAAGATACGTATGTTGGAGATGATTATCTTTTCATATCTCTAGATGTGATCAACTTGTACCCAAGTGTCCCTATTGACACTGCTGTTAAAGTTGTTACTGATTTTGCGAATAAACACTGGCAAGATATTGATAACTTCAATATATCTGTTGACCAGTTTATAACTATGATTAAGTTTGTTTCATATAACTACGAAATTGAATATGATAACAAAGTTTTTCTACAGATTAAAGGTGTCCCTATGGGATCACACTACGCGCCACCTTTATCTATCATATTTATGAATTTTGTTGAAACTGAAGCTATAAATAAACTCCGTCAAGACATCAATTTCCAGGACATGATATACAAAAGATACATAGACGATGTTATCATCGGACCTATAAAAAACGATCATGTAGTTTTTAGTAGAATAAAGGATATTTTCAATTCGATAAATGAAGATGTCAAATTTACAATTGAAATTCCTACTGACGGTAAATTAAACTTCTTAGATCTGTCAATTTGGATAAATGATGGTAAAATTGTACATGAGATATACAAAAAAGAATTGTCCTCTGGTAATTCTTTAAGAAGGGAGAGTTGGCTTCCCCATTCAGTGAAAACAAATTTCGTCAATCAAAAATTCAAAGATATAACTTTGAGAGAAAGCAATAACCTTCCGTCCGAAAATCTAGAAAAAAACATAAAAAAATGTAAGTCTAATATGTTACTAAATGGTTATACTGAGGCAGATTTGAGATGTTGCAATAAGTCTAAGTCTACTTCTAATTTAATAAATGGAAAAAAGAAAAAAACTTACGGGCCTACTTTGAAGTTGCCTTTTATTAGTGATAGTTTGGTTCGTCAAATTAATTGTTGTATACGTAAATATAAATTGGATATAAATTTTGTTAGCACGGGCAATAAGCAGATGCGCAACGTTTTTAAACACAGAATGACGGAAGAAAAACATTCTAATTGCTTAATATGTAGTGCTTTACCGGATAAGCATAATTGTGATCAACGCAACGTTATATATCAGTTTACTTGTAAAGCGTGCAATTCGAAATATATTGGTAAAACGTCGCGGCCTTTCCGTGATCGCTTTAATGAACATAAGACCAGCATTAATAACAAAGACAAAAAAAGCGCTCTATCAGAGCATACTAACAGTTGTAGTGATATCAGTAGTATTCAGGACTTTAATATTAATTTTATCAGATGCGTGCGTGATCCGATCGAGGCAAGTCTGGTGGAATCTCGGCTTATCGATTTGTACAAACCATGCTTGAACAGGCGTCACGAGAATGTTGTGGTATCACGACTCCCGATCATGTAGATTCGTTCGTACTTCACTTCTTCTGTGAACAGTGAACAAGCGCCCGGGCGCGAAACGTCTGGCTCCTTATTTTACTTGATTTATTCATTTTGGATAATAAACATCGGGAGAGACTTGGTGAATTTTTGATTCTAAAAAATCGGCTTGATTATCGGGAAAGCCATTATTGGCGCGGGCGCGTGCGCTTACTGCCTCACACTCACACAACTCTCTTTCGCTGTCTGAACATCAGTGCTCCGTCTGAACACACGACTAGCTTGTGTGTCTAATTGTTCGAAGAAAACAGCTGTGATTCAAGCACGTGCTGCAAAACTGTTCACTCTTGAGGTTGAGCGTCTGATTTTGAGACGGAAGCTAACACGAGAAGCTATCGAATTTAAATGAATGATGACACTTTTCATTTTTATATATGTTGGTAAATAATTTTTGAGGATGCGCCGAAGGCCTTGCAGGTACGAAGAAGACGCCACTGATAATATTGTGTCGCTGTTCAATTGATGCATTTATGAAATAGCCTTTTTGTTTTTCCATGCTGCTGTTTGCTTTTACACAATACTTTCAAAACTACAAATGAATACCATTTGATTGTAAAATAGTTTATTCCAATGTTCAAAATTTGACATATTTATCGGCGAGCAACATGCAACGGTTGGCATATTTCTGAGTATGTGCATGCGATGACGCAGAAGTGAAGGGACTAGAAATGACGCCTGTAGAACTAATAGGTCTTGTCTTCTTTTCTAGGCCTACTATGCGCAATCGTTTGAGCATCCACGACAGTGAAAGTACTGGTCCTCTAAAATAGCTTTTAGCTGATGCAGACTGCCCCATGGCCTATAATAAAACTGGTGATCTATATCACTTGCACCGGATGTGCTTAGAACCGGAGCCACTCAGAATCTGTAGAAAAATTTCATTTCAGCAACCACGAAATTGACCCTTCATATGATAACGTAGGCTACCGTAGGCTACCGTATGTGACACTAACTGCATCAGGATTCCTGATACAGGAATCCATTAGTCGTTGCCTAATTGTTAAGACCAGTAAAGCACATGCTGGATGAATAGCTGACGATATCTTGTATAACAAAGTTGGCAGCTAGTGGTCCGACCTACATAGTGGATGGCTGTATCTCTGGATTAATACATAGGTGAACAATTTCCGAAAATTCATAAGATCTGTTGTCTACCTGGCCATACTCATGAATCTGAATTTGTCTGCCATGATGCCTTGACAACTGATGTGTGGTGGTGAGGGTTTGATCCTGACAATTGACACAGTGGCGTAAGTGGCTCGTAGCTTAGTTGGTTAGAGCACAGCTCTTGTTAACCTTGGTCGTAAGTTCGAATACTACCAGCCGCACATCTTTTGCATAGCAATTTGATCTATCGTTTATTTAATAAAATTGTTGTTAAATGAAATTTGTAGAGGATTATTGAGAAAGATGTTTAACTGTGTTATATACTTATTGTACTTAGAATGGTCCGCAGAGCCTACGCGTATACAATAATTACTTCAATTTTTGGTGAAATAAAAAATTCTGCGCGTTTTAATCACATTTTGAATTATAGTTTATTGAGTTCTAGACACAGAAGTCGACAAAAGTTAAAAAAATATTCAAGAATAAAAAGCGGAAAATTTTCCATTTTGCGCACTGGTTTATTCATTTTCGGGACGTTTTGGACTTAACTCTGTCCAATATCAAACTAACAATATATGATGTAGATATGCTAAGGAATATAAAAGTTGAATTATATCCAAAATACAAATACATTATTCCTACAAAGTGCTTTTTTCGGTAAAGTTATGCTAATGCTAAAATTTCATCGACTAATACAACTTAAATCTTTACGAAAAGTCGCTTAAAAGTTTTGCCATTATACTGTTAGCAAGTGATGTCTCACATGTGCATTCTTAGCTGCATGGAGACTGTTCTTCATCAGAAGGATAAAAGTATGTAAACAGCATAATCGACAAGAAAAGTCTTTAGATATAATACTACCAAGCTTCTATTTAAAAGAGCACTTTCATCATTCTGCTTTTCATTTATATTAGACAGTAGTATGCAATGTCACGTATTCTGAAAAGTAGTATAGGAATACATTTGAAGACAGACTGATGATTTGTGGATAGTGGATAGCACTTCCATGACTTTACATGGCACGAAAATAGGGAATATTTCACAAATAGATTGAATTTCCACTTACCGCTTTCACTACTTTGCACTTTGTTGTGCTATGAAAAAGAGTTGACTGACAGTTATTCTTGGGAAAGTCTTGTATATAGCTAGTACAATTGTTAGAGAAACTCATGCCCATGGCATGTTCCGAGCTATGAAATTCCAAGTCGCAAGACCTTGTCGTTGGCTTGTGACATGATACCCATGATTGCGCAGATTCCTGAAAAACAATTCTAATGTCACTATAACACACAACTCGGCTTTGACATTCAATCATTTCAAATGTTTCGAAAAGGAAGAGTTGAGAAGTATCTTACGCATAAGCGGTCAGCTTGCCAACCTCCATTCGATATCAACGAACCCTTTACACAGCAAGATGTTGCTACCAACAAAAGAATTGTCGCTTTGGCAGAAGTCATTGTAATTGCCTTGAATTCAATGATAGAAAACATCGTCTGAATAACCTTTTTATGGTTTTGACTGACGTTGCAAGGAAAAGATTTGCAGCAGCTGGTTGGAATTATAAATGATTTGAATTATGTTGAAATTTCCTTCTCAGCGATTTTCAGTTTCTTAAAAGTTAAAGCAGCTATGATGAACCAAAATATTCAGTGAACAGATGACTGAATAGAGTTACTGAAGCATAGTTCCTAAGCTGAAACAGTTTGGGTGAATCATGATTGACAAATCGAACATATCTCTAATACAGAATTTATCAAATCTTTCTCTGACTGAATGCAGATTTTTCTTCCTCCACAATGTTGAGACTTCCTTGTGTTTGATAAATGCACTTTTGCAGGGCTTATGCAAGATCAACTGACTTATTATGACCTGTCTCATGATACTTTCCATGAACAGCATGCAGACATCAAATGGTCCTACCTGTATTCTCAGGACATCATCGAGTAGATCAACCTGAAGTTTGACAACAAAGGTCGGTCACAGTCATAGACTCCTTGATATATAATGTAGTGGACTGATCACAGAATTATCTACTGTACATCATAGAATCGCTCGATATCATGGTAGACATTCGTTTCAAGGAAAGTCAACTTAAGCACACGATGAAAAACCAAATGAAATAAGGAGCGATCCTATGATGTACAGGACCGCACGCGCACATTGCTTCTGTGATCAGTCCACTACATTATACATCTAGGAGTCCATGGTCGCAATACTGTACATTTGATTAGATGTTCAATCCGAAGTCGGACCGAAGTCGAACCGAAGTCCTACATCAACATTCCTTTTGTACCGTCAGTATGGCCTACTGAAGAAGGTGCGAGTTCGTCTCCACCGCGGACTTCGGTTCGATTTCTAGGTGAGACGAGTGCGGTATGGGAATCAAGAGTGTTGGCGTCTTTTACTGACTTAATAGCTATCATTTTCTTTAGGCATTTGACCTGAAAATGGTTCAAATGAAAGCTGATAAAGAAAATTTCAGGTTTTACCTCACTTAGCGGAAATCCACTCTGCGGCTTGTACGATAAAGTGCAGGGTATACTGCCGAAGTCGAATGACTGCATTCACGACGCTTCTATCGATGCATGAACAGTGCACGCAGAGAAAGCTAGGTCTTTCATTTTTGGTCAAATCATTTTGCTCCTATTACGATGAATTGAGTCTTTGAGGACTTATTTCAAGCATTTAGTTTGAGTGTGTGATATCTTACTTGCTTCAAGATGTAATATATTTGTTTATTGCAACGCTATTTTCAAATATCAAGAAACTTTCCACTAAGTTAGTTTCTGCAGAGTGGAATGATATCAACTGATACATCGCCAGATAAGCTTGGTTCTTACAACAACCCATCGTGGGTGAGTTCAATCACAAGTCACTTTTGAAGTTCTCCAATGATCACATTTTTCACCAAACATGAAACCGGGCCGTTAGAGAAATTATATTACCGTTCCAGTAAGACAACGAATTCAGGAACTAAATATCTGGCCGCTTTCTACTTTGCTCCCGATGAAAATTTCCATGTATCATATCAGTTGAAATTGTTCTAAGGATGCACAGGAATGTGCAAATTGAAATACTGGAGGATTATTAAAAACATTAAAATATTCAAAGTTTGGATCGCAAAACAGTCCTATAGACTTGAACATAGAGTTATCAGTTTGCTATCACTGAGCACAAAAACGGTTGACAACAGATCCTGTTCCTGTGTATCAGGGATGCGGAGTCCTATCATTTTGATAGGACTCCGACTCCGGGGATTGATAGGACTCCGGCTTTTTATAGGACTCCGATTCCGGGTGACAAGTATATACAGCCTAGTTTTTTTTTAAAAAAACTGGCAGCCTAAATCATAGATCATCATAGGATTACCTAAACCTATCTTTAGTGATCATTTCTGTATCATTGTCGATGAATACTTATCAAATGTCGCTTTAAGTTGGATGCATGCGACTCTGCTCCTCACATCTTCTTGATGCGTGCTTCACACGGTTTTCTCAAGTCTCTACCAGGCAGGAAAATCCCTATCCTTCTCCAAAAAAATAGTGCACTTTCGATTTAATATGCGCTTTGGAAGTCACACACGATTGACGTGAGGGTAAGAGGTAATGTTCTCAGACAAGCTAGTATTTCATTTTTGTCTCTGATGTGACCTTTGGTGCGTAGGTGTGATCGAGGCTAGGAAGGCTTGTCTTCTCTACTAAATAACTGAGTGAAAAGACAATCCTTTTTTCACTATCACGGTTCATTCCCTCAACTATTACAAGCTTTGCATGCACTGCTGTCTCTGTACTTTTGTTTGACGGAGAAAGTTGACATCAAGACAGTGACAGCTATGCACGAGGATAAATAATTTGTTTGTATTATATTTCGGGTCTAGGTATAGGCCGGAGTCCGGATCCGACTCCAGCAAAAATGATAGGACTGCGGTACTCCGACACCGCATCCCTGATGTGTATGCAGAAATAATTCAGTTAATTCGCGAGGTGCCAAGGATAATCAAAACGGCCCAGTTTTCACAACTGCCACAACTCCATTAGTCTCGCTATTGACTTGACTCTCAAATGATGTTCATTTCGACTGTGCATATATTTGGGAAATGGGAAAGCTTTAATTAGCCTCTTCATGTATTCAGTTCACCGAGGAGTGTGATTTTGCCATCAAATAGACGACGGTGATCAAAAACAGCCTTTCACAAGCAACTGATGCCTGAGCATGACCGAAATAACATCTCAATGATATACACTGTAAATTGTTGGATACGAAAATTACATACAAACATATATCAAATTCACATACAATTTGAAATTGACATTTGATACGAGATTCTCGTATGTCTACACAGATCTGGTATGTTTTTCATACGAAGATAGATCACTTACTTTCGTATGTGATTGACTGTTTTGCGATGAAATATGTGTTGCTGGTATGTTTTATATACAAGACTCGATGCAAATTCGTCCTCATTCGTACGTCTCTCGCATGTAGAGCTTTAAGTCACATAGCAAAAAATATATATCTATATATTACATACTGCTGGCAAATAACTTTTCTCAGTAATACCAGTCGTGAAAATGTCTTTGTGATAGTGTGGTATTTAGCTAGATTAGAGTTCTTGTGATTTTCTGCTGTACGAGTATGTCGTCGTTGCTACTTCCATAGTGACATTAACAGGACGCTTGGTTAGCTCTACTTCATGAACCATGTTTATTAACATCAATTCGTTCATGCGACATCTTTCGTGCAACCATGTTGAATTATATATCTCAAACATAACTATTTTTGCGTTCATGAATTATAATGTGTTTTTATTTCGGATGGATAATATGCTTGATTTCAGAATTACATGATGCATAATTGTTGATCGCTGAATATTTTTTGATTATTTATGAAGTTAGACTTACATGTATTAAAATCGGATTCAGTATGGTAAGTTTGAATGTCATGGGAGTCGATGAATGTCACTATGTCATTACTTACAAAACAGTAGTAAGTACCATGCAGCATTAATGTGATCTTTATTGACAAAAGGCTTTAAATCAACATATTTTAGACCATTGATGTCTTCCTTTAACGTTGTGCTGGTATGGCTTTAGTATGTAAAGCATTCCACACTTGAAATGACATACAAAAAGCATACAAATAGATAGAGAAATATGTCAAAAATATTTTGGTGCATCTATAGTATGTGATTGGTATTGAGCGATTTACAGTGTACACTCAATAAGCTTGCCGCTATTAGTGATGATTCAGATAAGAATGTTTTAGCAGTTGAGCATTTCCTTGGAGGACCTACAAATGACCTAGAAATTCCTGTTTATTTAGTCGTTACGTGATTGCGGAGGAATGAACAAGGAAAAGTTTGAAGAAGATAGGATGCACAATACGCTTATTGCCTTGACAAAATATTTATGCAGAAATTTTGTAGAGGACTTAGCCGTCGCTTGTACGTTTCTATGGTCGTTATTGGTTGCAACAACTGACGACACATACTACGCGTTCTTGGCATTGATTATGCTTCTTGATAAAATGAAAAGTCATCCTGAGCAACAAGCAAGGAAAATTCGTTGAGAAAACTGCAAGCAGGTCGAACATCCAGGCGCACAAGAGCGGCACGGGGTACACTTGTCATCGAATGCAGAAACAGACAGTTGAAGTTGTAATTAATGCCCATTGAAATCTCACTGCCTTGCTAATAGCTAGGCTGTTGGCCCTAGGGTGTTGTGTTGATGTTGAGAGATGTGACCTAGGCCTGCTGATGATTCCTAATATTGAATGAAATGGCAGCTATTCAGGTCTGTTCCCATTTTTCAACTGAGGATACAACTAAATATCCGATAATTCTATTTACATTGTCGGAAATGTCTAAAACATAAACCCAAATGCACAATTCTGCGATCATGTGTGCACAGTGCATGTTCATATAAATTAACTTCATGTAGGCTATCGTTAATTGATTTTTCTAAATGAAGCTGTCATTTTACTTATTAATTGTCTCTTTTGATGAAGTACATTATTCGCTTGGCTAAATTCGCATTAGCATCATAGAGGTATATCAGGTCGATCGCTTTGACCTGATATCAAAAATATTTTGAGTGGATAATTTCAGGGTTAACCATAGCTCTTGTTGACAACCTCTGACATGTGACCGAGCTTGACTTTGCTATGATCAGGAAGTTGAATATGTACTACTAAATCATTTGGCTATAACATGTCAGCCTAAACATTCTTCCGATTTGAACATGTCTTCTGACTGATGTTCTCTCCCCCCGTGGCCGTCTTCCTACTCTTGATTATCGAGGCAGTGCAATGAATCTTTGTACTTTAAAAACTTCATCACAAAGAGCCACGAGGTTTTATAGCTAAGAAAGATTTACATAACAGATTACGATTCTGAAAAAAACGTCTTTATTATCAATCGTTTATCAATACGTGCAGCCGCTGTTGTTGATGAATGTCTCTGACAGGTGAAAATTTTCGGCAAGTCACCTCATCAGGGAGGAAATGGTCTAATTCTTGAAACCTCACATCAGAGACTTTTGAAAGTGGATCATATTCTCTAAACATGCTTATGAACATTTTCACCGCCAAACTACTTTTAAAAAACTTCAAGATCGATTGCTTAGATGACATGAATATTGAATAGGAAAATGCGCATTACTATTTCATTGCACCCATAATTACATAAAGCATCAATGCAAGGCAAATTTACAACAAGTAGGTGTGCAAAGTAATGTCAACATATTGGTTAATGATCATATATGCAGGTAGGCCTACTGGGAAAGTTACAAATATCACTTTTCAGTACAGAAAATTATTGCTTTCCGATAATTTCGAAAATAAATGCAGTCGCCAAAACTTTTATTAGTAAGAAACATAACGCGAGCGCTTTTGAGGCTTCTAATCATGCGTACAACGGCTGAGATGATAACAGAATGATTGTGTGTACAAAATGAGACGTATTCACTTGACAAAATGAAGATATCTGCGAGACATCAAGGCAATAATGGACGGAACTACAGTCCCGTTTCATAAAAAGTGGATCATCCTAAAATTTGACTAAATAAAACATAAGTATGATACAGAAAGCATTTTTCATGTTATTTCATGTCCCAAATATATTTAAATGTCCTTATATAATCTGATAAGCTATGATACAGTAACGGTTCTTAAGAAGCTAATATTTTGTGGCCCTACCCTTATTGTCAATGACATGACCAATTTGTCTAGGCATGGATTCGATGATATCGTTGATTTTTGACTGATCTAACTTTCTCCACTCTCTTTTTAACAGTGACGTAAGTTGTGATACGCCATCTGTAGGTAGCAGTGAACGACGAACGTTGCGTTTTAGAATACTCCATACATTTTCTATGGGATTCAGATCAGGAGAACGAGCTGGCCAAGATAATGTCCTAAGCCCTAATTGAGACTTGCATAAGTTGACTCTACTACTCCTGTGACACGTTGCATTATCATCCATAAATAACCAAGTCGATGGATCACCAAGTTGATCTGTCATTTGGCCAATGTTCATTCGTAAAACATTCACATAGCGTTCAGAATTCATGGTTCCTTGCTGTGTGTGAAGTTCAGAGCGGCCATTGGTCCAAATGCCAGCCCAAATCAGTAGAGTCGCACCACCTTGTACCCGGGGACGATGTAAATGTCTCGGAATTTCCTGATCAGATTTTATCCATAATCTCGATCGACCATCACTATCCTTCAGACGGAGATGCCTCATCAGACCAGACAACCCGATCCCATTGATTTCCCCAGTGACAATGACTCATAGTCTCCTAGTCATGACCCTAGTTCTAGCAAGGCTGACACTTTGCCTTTTGTGAATGCGATCTCGTTATTGTTCATTTGTGCTTTGTATTGTTTTCAACCGGTAAGAGATAGATTTCTAGCTGAAAGCAATCAGGAGTGCTGCCAACACCACCGCAACGAAGTCAGGAAGCTATGGAACATGAAGTCCAGTTAATCACATGTAGCTTGTAGCAGTTACATTATTGTTGATGAATAATGGTGCTATACTGGCTCTGATTGACCGATTTTCTTTATTTTTGTTTTGCTTGATAGCTTTTGGCTTTTAGAACAACATATTGCATAACAAAGGAAACATATGTAATTTTATAAGAGTGACGTATGATTTTGTGTAACATTGCTTAATGAAGATCAAATTATCTACTACTTTTTTTATCTATAACAGGAAAACAACTCAATATTCATGCTTGAAATTTCCAACAATGATATTAGTAAGCACAACTGACATATCTTCCAAATTTCAGAGAAATTCGTTCAAGTTTGGCGGAGTTAGACAAAGTTGAAGTTAAGGCGATGTTTAAGGGTGATCCATTTTTTATGAAACAATCTGTACCTAGGAAACAATAGACTAAAAATAAACTCTTTTTGGATGCACAAAGGAAAGGCACGCTTCAAAATAAACAATCCTTCAAGAATTCGCAGAGACAGAGACATGTTGGATAAGCACAAAATAGAAAAATAGGTCACGAAAGAATTATCTTTAAAGTCATCACAATCAGCCACTTGTTGACACACCACTAGATGTCATGCCACGCTCAATTACGCGTAATTACACATGACCCTCACATCCGTGGCTATGCGTGACATTGCTGCAACATCTGTCGACAGTCCTGTTATATAGACCTTGCGTCTCATGTGTCTGCATGTATCAGAGGCTAAACAATGTGATAGGACCTCAATTTCATGCTCAGGGGAGACAAAACATGCTTAGCGGTTCATCTGTGGTTCAAGCGGCAACGCAGACAACCGTAGACGACGCGCAAACTATAAACGCTTGCCCGCACGTATTCATAAACATTCTCCATGTTTTGACGGCATCAGATCACGTGATTTCTGACTCTTAGTGCAGCGCGTATGTACACGGGTAGAAGAATAGAATGTCCTTAACCACGGATATTTCGGGTGTTCCGTAACTACGCGTGGCATGTCACCTAGTGACTGAGGATGTTCACGATCCACGGGTTTGGCTATGAATCCAACGTGGCAGATGCTCCTTGATACGCTTCCCCAAGTTCCTCTGTGTGGGGAAGAGAGAAAGTTCCTTCCCTTCTTCCTCTTTTTTCTATTTTGTGCTTATCCAACATGTCTCTGTCTCTGCGAATTCTTGAAACATTGTTTATTTTGAAGCGTGCCACTCCTTTGTGCATCCAAAAAGAGTTTATTTTTAGTCTATTGTTTCCTTAGTAGTTCCGTCCATTGTTGTCTTGATGTCTTGCAGATATCTTCATTTTGTCCGGTGAATACGTCTCATTTTGTACACACAATCATTCTGTCATTTTACTCCATCATCTCAGCCGTTGTACGCATGATTAGAGGCCTCAAAAGCGCTCGCGTTATGTTTCTCACTAATAAAAGTTTTGGCGACTGCGTTGATTTTCAAAAGAAATTTATAGGTCTTCCTGCAGTTTGGTAGGAGTGAGGATTTCGCAATGTCATGGGACAAGGAATTCCAATCGTCAATGACACAAGGAAGAAATATTCACGGGCTTGAACCCTTACTAAACGGTTTTTGAAGATCTTAAAGTCACAGTCACGAGTCCTTGAAGTGACAGCGTTGAAAAACTCTGCTGGATCACATGGGGTAAGGGAATGAAAAATTATGAACACGGCTAGTAAGTCGTAGGCACGAATGTGAAGTTGGAGTGGTGGAATACCCAGGATTCGAAGGCGGTCTTCGTACGGTTTGATCGATAAGTGTATCACACCGAGTAAAAAGCCGTTTTATCCTTTCGATTAAGGCAATGTTTTGTGCAGTTTGGGAATTTCACACACACACCTTGCATACGTTAGGTGGGACGAAGAAGTACAGACGAAGAAGAACATCAGGATCATGGGATGTCAAAGACAACGGAAAGTACCATGTGAGCTCTCTGGGTACACATAAGGGCATGTTTGTGAGCCTTATGGTCGTTCGGGATGACCACACCAAGATCTTCCGAGGAGGCAGAAGCCTTGATGGGCTGGTTATTGAGTAAGTAAACATTGGAGGGCTTACGATCACCAAAGGAGATAACGTGGGATTTGGAGGGATTCAAACATAATTGCCATTTATAGGACCACGTTGAAATCTCGGACCGCTTCTTGACGGTTGTTACGCTTGCATGTATTTAATAATGCATGTATTTATGTCACGTCTGAAAATTTAGCTTGTGCAAATGAATAAGCGTTTAATCGGGTAACAAAAGTTAAAACGAGGCAAAACATTGTGAAACATGGCCATTTTTGAAGCAACCACAATAGTAAGATGATATTCATCAAACTATAGCAAAAGCATAGAAAACAAAATGTCAAGCATATACCAGTCGTTTCAAATACAGTACGCATGATTCTGTTAATTCGATATATCGGATCAGCATCAGCCGCATTTTTTGCTAACAGAAATCTCAAAAGATGTGAAAGAGTTCCCATTTTGACTCAATCTCTAGGAAATGGAAAATATTGAGTGGCCTTCACAGAAATTTATAAAAATGAACTTGGGATTTCAGTCACACTTTATGATTGCGCCCCCATCTGGCTTAGAAGGACATCGTTTCGAAGAATCGTTCCCATGCATTCCTCACCACGCAGGACAGGCAGGATCTTCGTTCCCAAGGGTCCCCCATCCGACGACAGCCCTGCACCCCCTACCCAATATGTTGATTAGTAAAAGTAAATCAGAAGAGCAAATTTCTTTATTTCACTTCTAAAAGAGAAGCAAACAAATTATTATAGAAGTTACAGCACAAATATCAGCAGACATTCAAGTCCAATCTCAAAAAAGTTTTCTAGAAAACATAGTCTTTGATCTCTTAAGTTTGAATCTCAGCACAGCGAAAGGTCCTTGGGGAAATGAAATAGGCAGTAATTAAGTTTCCACGCTATAAGCGTGGTCTATCTATCCGTGCACTGTAAACTCTAGTGCACGAAATTTCGCTTGAATTAGGCACGACATTTACGCATCAATTCTAACCAACACAAGGCACGAGTAGGCACGAAGTTCATAATGTCGAGTTCGTCGTGCCCATTGATTTTTCCTTCGATTTCATTGGATAAACAAATATTTGGTTTGCTGCCTGTTATTGCACTGCAGTTTACAGTGTGGAGCAATTGTAGTCAGCCTTAGAATATCCGAGGGAAAAAGAAATGCAACGGTACTTAATAGTGCAGTCAGCATCATTTCTAGCTCATGCTATGTGTCGACCAGTTTCTATGTTGACAGTGTTGTAGGCAGACAAGTATGGATATCCATGGTCCATATGTTAATATACCAAAATTCGGGATTTTGCCAGTTAAAGTGTAAAAGTCTCAAGTTAAATTGTCTCAAGCTTGAAAATGAAACTCAAAATGTCGTCTAACCTAATCACAGAATTAGACAGGTCGTCTCTTCTTCCGTTTGACTAGAAGGGAAGCATTGGAACATGTAACGTTAATGAAATGGCACAATCTGCTGACATAATACCATAGCAATCGAACAATGAGCAGCCAGTTCAACATTAAACACGCCAAATTGTGCAAAGTCTCAGTGATTGTTATCAACCTGATCACACAGCAAAGAGACACAGACGATGTCAAGTTCTACAGAGACGTTTGTGAACGTTTTTTCATGCGCCTGCTAACTTTATTTAAAATAATCGGAGGGCCCAACACTATCGAGAAAACTTCAGCGCAATGATCTGAATTCTTCGAATCTGAAGGAGTCGTGGCGATCGGAGCATTTTGAAGGAATTCATAGCAATCCGCAAGTGACGCACGACTATTTTTCCTATCTCTGTAAGGTATTAAAAATTTCTTTTTGCCCACTTACTAAGATGGCTTGTGCCATCGCTTTGAATCAGTTTGCACTTCTAGCAAAGTGATACGATTAAACAATCTAATTCTGTGAAGCTAATACTCCTGAAATATTTAATAATGCAGCTGCTTTTTGAAAGAGGGATATGATTATAATTAAGACAATAATAATGTCGATGTTGAGAGATTGAAGCTGCTGATATTTCCTGATGAAATGGGAGCTACTCAGTTCGATTTCCATTTTTCAAATAATGCATTCAAATTTTCAATTATTCTGTTGTTTACCCGTTTTTCTTTTATTTGAGATAACTGATGGTTGAATGTCGAATTCGTACACAAAATGAGAGTAGTCTGGCAGCCAAAACAAGTTTCTGTAAGAACGATGTCGAAAATGAGACTTTCACAGAATAACATGCACCGAGGCTACTACGAATCTGCGCGTCTGCCCGGTTCTATCCAATTCCTTTTCATGACAGATGACAGTATCTAGCAAGAACGAGATTTTCTTTGCTTTATGTACATGATTAAGTGAAAAATGCGTAGACAAGAGTCACAATCTTCGGCAAGGGCTGCATTCAAGTTAAAGCGGCCAAAATGTTTGCCGTCATTAGGGTGCTAATTCGATTTGAATGTGTTTAGCCATAGAGTAGGTATTTTGGGTAGAGTGGTAACTCCGCATTTATTAAATCCCCAATGTGTATACACTTTCGATTTTATTAAATGAACTCGAGGGGAATACAGCACAGGTATTATTGTCACCAAATGCTAGACATGCAAATTTTCGCAGTTTTGCAGAAATTACTTACAACAGAATTGACTGATCATGACAGTAATGAAGAAGGAAATGATACTATTTTACAGATCGTCCGTGTCATGACAGCCTTGGAGAGGTAATGTTTGTTAAATTAGCAACTCGATGACCTGCTATTGCTTTCATATCATAAGCAACCTGCCACTGATAGAGCAAAATAACAGAATCAAGGACAATGATTTCAATTAACTTTGAAAGATGTAAATCACTCTCACTATCACTAATCACATCACTACTCAGATTCAAGAAATAAGGCATGAATTTAGTGAATCATAAAATTTGGTGAATCATGCCGGTGAAAATAGAAATAAACCTTGAAATTTCAGCCAAGAAAGCACGAATAATATCGCGACTTTTTCATGAAGACTTCCATTATATTACGCTTCCACTGTAAATTCCCTTGCGAATCAGCTCAATTTCCGCTTAGTTGGGAGCCTTATTAGCAAATATTCATTCCTTTTGATGATATCCAACTTGTTCTATGCTACTTACAATGGTGCGTCATCTCGATAGTATGTAAATATGCAACATTTTACATTTTTAAAACTGCTCAAATAATGTTTTTGGACTTCGGGAACGTAATCTCCACAAAAAAACGAATATTTTCATATAAAAATTTTCACTGTATACAGATACTTTTTTCAGTCGACACTCTACCTATATACCCCTACTCTATGTGTTTAGCTTCGTAGACAAAGTACATGATCATATACATTCATTACCTCACTTGAACATGATCTCACTTTTTCATTTCTCACTTTATCAAAGAAACACAGAGAATCTTCAATGTTCTTTCATTGGAGTTACATATGTTTTGTGCCATTCTCTCTGAGAAGAAGAGGAAGTAGGTAGAACTCGGCAAACTATCATTTTATAGCAGGTATATGGTGCAAATCCTTCTGTGAAATTCTCATTTTCGACATCGTTTCCTGCAGAAAATAGCCGGCAAATTTTCTCTTTTCTAACCGCAAATTTCATCATGAAAGTGCGGAAATGCATCAAAGTCACATAATGGCGTGCATGAATTCTACCGGCACGTGATTTTCTTGTGTAAACACCAAAATAAATGGTATTCTCTTAGTTATGCAATGCGAACTTAGTAATGTGCTCTGACGTTCACTTAACGGCTTGCATGAACAGCCAATCTCGGTTGAATTTATAAAACCTCGCATAATTCACACTGTATATAAAGGAACTTACTCATATGCGGTGTGATGGAACCAGAAGTCGCTCACAAGATGGAATTTAGTTCCCCGGGATGCTGTTCTTCCTGTTGCACTCATAAGCAAGTGTCTTGCTTCACTAATAATCCTAGTATGCTAAAAAATGTTGTGAAATTGCTCAGTTTCTTGTACTTTTCCATCATCATTTGCTTGGGATTTGTCTATCCATTATCAGTTAACATCAAAGCTAGCTCCTCATCTAGTCGCATTGCATCAGAGGTAAGCTCAGTAAATTTCGTTGTTTCATTGTTGTGTATTTGGAACTTAGAGTTCAGAGTTGATGCAAAATAGGGGAATGTGAATCACTTCAACAAATTAATTTTTTTAACTACGATTATCCACGGTTTTCTAGGGCTTTGAATGTCAGAATATCAGAGCGCTTATGGTCAACCTGAAAGCACGTTTCATGGGTGTTGAAGGGATTGACAAATTCGCAGGTCATAGAGGGCACTGATGATATTACATAATGATGAATGCGATACATAGATGCGAGCTACAATGAGCAGAGTACATGGCAAACATCATGGAATGATATTACGTAATGATGAATGCGATACATAGATGCGAGCTACAATGAGCAGAGTACATGGCAAACATCATGGAATGATATTTGCAAATGATGAATTTTGTTGTGTCATGTAAAAATGGAAACTGTGGATGATTAAACGCTGGAAGGAGAGGACAATCAATGGCTCATGTATTTCAATATGAATAAAGTGAAGTCACGAAACAGCACATAAAATAATGAATAAAAAATAAAGTTAATTAATTAATAATATTCAATTAGTTATGATATATACTAACTATATATGTAAGTATATCTAAATATACTAATAATTAATTATAAAAATAATAAATAAATAAATAAATCATTTTCTCACTCTATGTGCCATTGAGAAAGCCGAAGGCGAAAATTCTGGCTACCTTTGAATTTTATTATAAGGTTCATTGAAAAGCACCTGAAGAAGATTTTATTACAGAATGGATACATTAGCGAAGACATATATACGTCATTGAATATGTTTTATTACCAAAACTCTTTAGAATTTCCCGCGCATTAAGAGAAGAAATGTTCCCAGTTCGAAGAGAAAATCACATAACTGAGACAATTCCTTTTATTAGCACCTACAATAAAATTAATTCTGACATATACAACAAAGTTATTAAACCCCCTTTTCAAAACTATAAATTCATTAGATTGTGGAAACAACCTCCATGTCTATTTAATTTTTTGAGTAGGAATAATCATCCGGTTATGCATGGCATCACTAAATGTGAGGAACCAAGATCCGATTGCTGTCCTATTTAGATAACAGGTAAACATATTAACATCATGATCAACAAAGAGCTAACAAATTCTGAAATCTAGAGAAATAAGAGCTATCTATCAAAGAACATAATTTATATTCTACGCTGCAACGAATGTAATGCGATCTATGTCGGTCAAAGTAGCGATTATTTCCGCAATAAATTGCACCGTCAGCTAATAGCTCAGGCCAACTGCAGAGTGTTGAAGGTCAATCTACACAATGCGTCGTGTCCTAAAGACCAAGACCTATGTTTTCAGCGGCTCCTATTTATAAATTGAGTGTCTCTGCCACTAAGATAGACAGAGAGAGGCAGGAGCAGATTTTCATTTCTATGTTTCGTTCCAGTCTTAATTCTGATTAATTTCTATGATGAATCTATGCTTTAACATATTTAGATTTTTTCTGGTCTTTGAATTTTTATAAATATATCATTCCATGAGTAGCCCTCGTTCAAGAGGGTGAAACCGGTTGGAAGTATGGCTGTTCATCACAAAAATAATAAAAATAGACAGCATTCTCTGGCAGAATATTTGCCAAAATCATAGAGTAAGTATATTAGGTAGAGTTGTAACTCCGCATTCATTAAATCCCCAATCTGTATACACTTTCGACTTTATTGAATGAACTCGTGAGAGACACAGGTGGTACTTTCACCAAATGTGAGATATGCAAGGTTTTTGCAGTTTTGCAGAAATTACAACGGAATTGACTGATCATGACAGTAATGCAGAAGGAAGTGATAGTAATTTACAGATCCTCCGTGTCATGACAGCCTTGGAGAGGTAATGTTTGTTATATTAGCAACTCGATGACCTGCTATTGCCTTCATGATGAACCTCAAGACATCTTCTTAAGCGTGATCATATGATAAGCAACCTTTTGCAGCCACTGGTACAGCAAAATCACATAATCAAAGACAATGACTTCATTTAACTTTGAAAGATGTAAATGGGTCCACATCACTATTCAGATTCAAGAAATGAAACATAAATTTAGTGAATCATATAATTATGCCGGGAATATTGAATTAAAAACTTGAAATTTCAGCCAAGAAAGCGAGAATAATATCGCGACCTTTTCATGAAGACTTCCATTATAATGCAGTTCATTAGATGATTCCCTTGCAAATTAGCCTAATTTCCGCTTAGTTAGTATGATTGTTAGGAAATATTCATTCCTTCTGATATCCAACTTGCTTCATACTACTTACAATGGGGAGTCATCTCGGTAGTATTTAAATTGGCAAAATTGTGACATTTTTGAAACTGCTCAAATAATTTTTTGTACCATGGGAACGTAATCTCCGCAAAAAACCGAATCTTTTCATATTAAAATTGTCACTGTATACAGATACTTTTTTGAGTAGACACTCTACCTATATATCCCTACTCTATGGCCAGAATATTGTTGTTGAAGCTGGGAGACCGATGCCCAAACTTCAGATGCACACTGAGAACCGTCGAAAATGCGTATATTCATCGACACGACGATTTTCCGTGGCTGTGTGAAACTCAAGTCTAATTATCAATTGAGAAAACTTGACGTGCAACCTACAAATTAGGCTAGAAGGCTCTTTACATGATGTCATTGATGACTTCGTCAAAACGTCAAGAAGGAAGCACTTCATTTTCAGATAATTCCATATACGAGCGTGTATTCATGTTGTGAAGAACATGAGATTCATTAGAACAAATAACTTTTATATAATTTCAACAGCAGCCAACAGAGTAATGAGAATGTTCAAGATTCTAGAAACTAAATTGCTGCCCTTTTCGATATTGAATAAGACGTGCAAAGACGATGTAGGCTACTGACTTTGAGTGCATGGGCGCTTAAAAAATATAAAATTCCGATTCTGCGCATCGCATGCCTAGCAACAAGTAGTACTGCACGCCACTGCAATATATTTTTATACAAGGCACTTAATCACAAAGGCAAACAAGAAGCATTTACCGCAATTCAATTTCAATGATTTCGAATAAGGAAGTTTGACAAATTCAACGTCGAACAATATCAAGATGAGATATCATCACCACTGTTATTGTAATGATCACGCGCTTCTTCACATCATGTGGAAGATTGTATCGTGGAATTATGAAATGAGTTGTGATTGATATGTTGACCAAGATGCATTTACCGTATTGTCTACTGTCAAAGTCAATGATAGGGGCGTTGCTTCTCAATGTAGGTGACAAACTGTCTGTTCACAACTTAATTGATTCTAGCGATAGAAAAGTTCTTTCATTTCAACTCATTTAATTTGACCAAATTGTGCAATTTCAAAGACGCTCGTCTTCATCTTCAGTGGCTTATATAGTAAAACGGAACAAATCAAGACAATAAAAGAGTTTAGGTCCATAATTCACAAATTTAAAAACAATGGAAAAGATCTGGTATTATTGTTTAATAAGATATCTGTGTCAAAAGCAACTATTAAGACTGATTCTGCAATGCGAGTTTTGTTCGTACGGGTGATGACGGAGAATGATTGTGTAACGATATTTCAGATGGTAAAGGGCGACCTGACAAGTGCTCTCGAATACGCGTTTGTAGATGTCTAGTTGTCTCGCCGATGTAACACTTGTCACAGTGTTCACAAGCAAATTTGTAGACTATGTTATTAATTGATTGTCTTGACATTAACAAAAACACTGCGCAATATGTACTGAGTCGTAATCATAAATCCATCAAATATTTTCGAAATTTCGAAATAATTCGAAATATTCATTTTGTGTAGGATTGAAAAGATCTCTTCTATATGAACTGCTGGGGGTAAAAATCAACTGTTCAGTTCCACACGAGATCAGAAAGTTTACTTATTATGTAGAGTATGCGAAAGCAAGTTTGCAACACCCCTGATATTACCAAAATTAAGAATGCGCAAATGTTAATTCATTTTTAAAGTGATAATTGAATACATTTACGACTCAGAAACATTGATAGATGCATAATTCGAGAATCGGATACAATGAGATCACAACAGGTGTCAAAATTTCGTGTGATTTCCCCTTGACTAAATCATGGCCCCCATGCGATCAATCATTGAATTCATTGGATTTTGGCAGTTATCCTTGATTTTGTCGACGTAGTTCTAAATGATATCTGCCTTAGTTTTTGGACGCTTCCTTGATATTCGACGTTTGACGATCGCTCAGAGGATCTCGATAGGGTGCAGGTCGACTGATGATGCTCGCCAAGGTAGCACTCTGATTCCAGCATCTTCGAATCAGGTTAATGATTTCCTGCTGACATGGCATGGCGTGTCATCTTGTTGAAAGCATGTAGGAATATACGACTACTTGTAGCTCTGTTTACATGATGTGCTCTGAGACTCGATCATGGAAGAAACGGGTTGTGCTGCCTACGTAAAAGCCATCATATAGGTAAAATGCGGTCAAAATACAGAAGATATGCGTGCAGCATTTTATATATAATTTCGGTCGTCATTCAAATGAAATCATCAAGCAAAGAATTCAAAATTCACATTTCATAGAAGAATCATGACCGAAAAAATCATCACAGATATCACAGAATGTAGCATTGTAGCCAAATATTCACATTTCTCGCACCACACGAGCATTCTAAATGTAGTGATTTTTTGAAGCGTTTGTGAGATGTTTCCTCAAGTCTCATGCTTGACCATGGTCTTCTGATGCCGAAAGAATCAAGTGTTCAGTAATTAAATTCACACACTCTAGAGTATCAATTAACATTGATGTACGACATCCACAGTGTTATTCATAAAGTCCCAGATGAGTGCTGGAAGAAGCTCCGAACCTGACTACTAACTACGACTGAGTCCCAAATCAGTGCTGATTTTAGAACTGCTTGGGTTCGAATGTGCAGAACAATACTTATTTCGCATGCCTAGGACCTCCATCAGTCGATGAATGGAAGATCGAAGAACTTCTGTGGCAATGAAACACAAATGAAACGCATATTAAAATCGAAAGTCTACTCATATTTTTTGGAGAAAGATGGGCGATTTTCCTGCCTGGTAGAGACTGGAGAAAAACTGTGTGAAGCACACATCAAGAAGATGGGAGTAGTGGAGTCGTATGAAGAAAGCGACATTTGATAAACTTTAATCGAAAATGATTGATAATTGATACAGCAATGATCACTAAAAATAGGTTCAGGTGAGCCTATAATGATCTATGATGTAGGTTATCAGTTTTTTTCAAAAATCTAGGCTATATATACTTGCCACCCGGAGTCGGAGTCCTACCCGGTATCCCTGCTACATTCACAGGTAAACTGATGCAAGTGTATTCAACAATTCATTCAAGAGTCAAATCAACCGACGTGGGCGTCAACGCAATCATTTTTATTGGTGTTCAAAGGTTAGGGAAGAAAATATTCAAATGCAGTCAGGTATCAATAGTATCAATAGCGAAAACTTCAGATGCCATGCCTTTGAAATGTCATCATTGTTAATAAATTTGCCCCTTTCTGTCTGCATGACATTGGACATAACATATCTACGCGGGGAATGTCCAAACCGCAGAATTAGATTGTTTAATCGCATCGCTTTGTAGAAGTGCAAACTGATTCAAACAGATGGCACATGCAGGAACTTAATAAGTGGGCAAAAAGAAATTTCTAATACCTTACAGAGATAGGAAAAATAGTCGTGCGTCGCTTGCGGATTGCTCTGAATTCCTTCAAAATGCTCCGATCGCCACAACTCCATCAGATTCGAAGAATTCAGATCATTGCGCAAAAGTTTTCTCGATAATGTTCGGCCCTCCGATCATTTTAAAAAAAGTTAGCAGGCGCATGAAAAACGTTCACAAACTTCTCTGTAGAACTTGACATCGTCTGTGTCTCTTGGCTGTGTGATCCGGTTGATAACAGTCACTGAAACTTTGCACAATTTGGCGTGTTTAATGTTGAATTGGCTGCTCATCGTTCGATTGTTATGGTATTTAGTCAGGAGATTGTGCCATTTCATTAACGTTACATGTTCCAATGCTTTCCTTCTAGTCAAACAGAAGAAGAGACGATCTGTCTAATTCTGTGGTCCAAACGCTACATTTTAGTGCATTGTTCAGAACTCCAGACTCCATACTTATCATTTAAATCAGATGACACAAACTGTGATTGCTCGAAATAGTTACAGAATCAAAACAAATATTACACCAAACACGCCTTCTGCTGTGCAAGTGATTTTTTCAAATAAATAGGGCCTGCAATGATTTTTCAAGCAATTATATTGAATATATATTTCTTGAAAATCCTGTAAGTCAAGGTTGACTGGATAAATGATTAGCTGGCAATATTCATTCAATAATCAATAATACTTCAAATATTTATATTGATATTCCATCATCATCAGCCCAAATATATATATATATACATAGGCTGATATATATAATACAATTGTTTGTGAATAAACAATTTTATCTTGAGACTACGTTGAATTTTTTTAATTTATCTATATATATATATATATATATGTAAAAAAATTTTTTCAGTCTCAGCAATTGGTTTGATATATTAAAATAATTGAAGTGAAAACACATGGAATGCACAAGCGCTTTCTATATTCTTCAGGTGCAAAGTGAAACAAAAAGCAAGATCATCATAATTTCAAATATACATTCATCATAGATATGGATGTTGCAAGGTAATTTACATAGTAGGACATGCACATGCATTAGAAAAATAACTTTGTTATAGTTTATTATGCTAAAATACATCAACGATATATAATTTATGTATTAGATTGAAACATAGATTTAAGTATAGAAGAACATATATGCGAACTAATATAAAATGCATCTCATCAAAAGTGGATGAATTCATGAGAAACGTATAAAAGTGATTCATGAATTTAATTTTGGATGAAAGCGATCGATAAAATATTTTTCTTTACATTTACGTTCAATTTTGTTTTCAGAAAAAAGCTTGTAAAAAGGAAAGATTGACATGTTGCCCCTACCACACGTTTCTAGATGTTCACTTAATTTAATTTGTCTATAATTGGCATTCAAAATTTGTTGTTTGTGAACCCTTACTCTGGTTCTTAAGGATGTCCCAGTTTCTCCGATATAATAATTTTGACAACCGGGGCAGGTGATGACATATACAACATTACTGGTATCACAACTCATATTACAATTTACATGGAAAATGTGTCCATCAAATGTATAAGAAGATCCTTCTTGTAGGATGTTACAAGTACCACATCTCAAGTCATTGCATTTATTTACTTTATGTACTTGATCACTTTCAAATGTGGATTTACAAAGAATTCTTTTCAAATTTCGTGGTTGTCGTTTACTATTAATAAAAGTACAGTCTCCAAAAATTTCTTTAGTTTTATCGTCATTTTTCAATATTGAATTCACATGAGAAATGGCTGGTAAAATGTTCATGTTTCTAGGGTTGTATGTGTGTACAAAAGGTATGACAGAATAAATATTATTTTTCTTGTCACTTGTTTGTAAGAAAAAGTGATGAACATTGATGCTATTATCAATTAATGAGTGAGGATAGCCCTGTTGTAATAAGAATTGCCTTAATTCGTCCAGGCGGTTCCTTCGATTGACATCATTACTACAGATCATGCATATACGTCTCGCAAGATTGTAGGGGATCGCTCTTTTAACATGTCGGGATGGCAGGAGGAGAAGTTTAGATATTGATGAGTGTCAGTTGTCTTATAGTAAATGTAAGTGTGTATAGTTTCTTCCTCTTTAATCACGAGAATATCAAGAAAAGGGATCGCCTTGTCACTTATTTCCATGGTGAATGAAATGTTGATATCAAGATCATTAAGAATATCATGAAATCGGTTTAACTTTTCAACGTCAAATTTCCAAATAATAAAACAGTCATCCAAGTATCTTTTCCAGTTACTCATTACATCATTTGTAGTATCCCTACCCCACACTTCAATAAGTCGATTTTTCAATTGAATTTCAAGATAGCCAAGTGTTAGGTTTGCGTAAATTGGGGCCACTTTTGTGCCCATTGCGGTGCCTTTGATTTGTTTGTAGCAGTTATTACCAAATTCAAAAGTATTGTTTACCAAAACAGATTTTAAGCATTCTAAAATAAATGAATGATTGAAGCGACTGTCAATAGCGTTTGGGAATTGCTGAAGCCAAAAGTTTACCGCAAATAAACCTAGGTCATGGGGAATGTTTGTATATAAACTAACAGCATCAAAAGTCACCAACTTAGCGTTAATGGGTATGTGCTTAGGCAAAGTTGTTAAAAAATCAAGATCATCTCTTACATAACTTTGTATATGCTTGCATAGAGGTTTTAGAATGATATCCAAAAAATTGCTAAGGCGTTGGGTAGGAGCATTTGGGCTACCAACAATAGGTCTAAACGGTAAATCTGAACGATTTTGAATAGCAATGTATTCTGAATTATGTTCAGAAATGGCATTCTTGATCATGTCTGATTTATGAATTTTAGGCAATCCGTAAAAATTACTGCTTTTGAATTCAAAATTAATCAATTAGTCTTTTTCTTTTCTGGTTAGATTATTTGCAAACAGTTGAATGTTTTTTTTAATGTCTCTCATAATTTGTTTTTCTTCATTAGTTGGTAATTTTTTGTAAAAGCTTTTATCTTCTAGCATATCTAAAATCTTCTTTTCATAATAGGATTTATCCATAATCACAATAGCGCCTCCTTTATCCGCTTCTTTGATAATTATATCAGGATCGGCACTTAGAGATTTCAATGAATTTTCCTCATTTCTATTTAAATTAGACTTTGTTTTCATTACATTACTTTCTTCAGTTATGTTGATTTTCTCTAAAGTTTCACAAATGTTGTCTAATACCGTATTCCTTCCTTTTTAAGGATTGAAAGAAGATTTATTTTGAATTAAACTTTTAGGTCCATTCTGACCGACTTCGTTATTATGAACATAAAAATATTCCGTTAGTCTCAATTTGCGAGTATATTGTTTGATGTCCACTTTGAGTTCTTCACTATTTTTGCGAGGAGTAGGAGTAAATTTTAGTCCTTTGTTCAATACACATTTTTCAGGTTCAGTCAAAATCCTACTTGATAAGTTTACAACTTTCACATCAGTTTGACATGGTTTTACTTCCTTGCTCGAAAATTGACTTTTTATGCAAGTATTTAATTCAGACTCAAGTGTCTTATCCTCATCGATACATATTACATTATTCGTGGATTGACAGACTCACTTTTTGGTAATAGCCATGGAGTGGTTTGCCTCCTCCTAAAAAAGGCTTTGTATTCCTGGAGGCTCTGTATGTTTCATGTCTATTTGAGCGTTCGCAATTCCGAGTAGCATCGTTAGTCATTGCATTAGGAGAATAGCGATCGTATGGATGATTATTGGATTGATGTATTTGATGATTTGACGGGGAATTTCGACGATGATAAGAATTGGAACGTTGAGAACTGCTCGTTCTGGTGAAATTATGTCCTCTCACAACTGAAGCATATGTTCGTCGGGTTCGCGTATTAGAATCATTGTTTGAAGAGTAGGGTCTGGGTCTGTATCCTTTCGTTTCAGTTTCATACTTTGATAGCGTATTTCTCATACCACAATTTCTCTTCGAATTCAAGTTATTTTGTTCGTTTTGATTATGATTGTACTTATTATATTCCTTGAAAACGGTATTGCCGTAATTTTTTTCGTAGTCTAGTAACCAAGTCTCTGAATAACGCCATCTGTTGTATGACACTTGTTGTTGTTGCTCACATTCAGAGTACCAAACGTTCATCACAGTTTCTCGCAATGTTCCAGACGAAAGTCTTGATATTTCAGCATCAATAGCGTTGTCATAGTCTCGCATGCTATCATGTGCCTTCGTTGACTTTATTTTGAGAATTTGAATCTCTCCTCTGATTCTGTTCATTGCCATTTCGATTCCATTTCGTCTCTTCTTTTTCCTCATAACGGAGCTTCTTTATGCGGTATTTTCTTGGTAATACGGGTACATCTTTCGAAATCCATGTTTCGTAGAGTTCCGAATAGTTTTTGTTCCGTAGGTAGGACCAATAGGCCATTTTCCTTTTCGCAAAGGAGATCGTTCCAGATGACACCAATCCTTCGCTTAATTTTAACTGCTTCATTTTTCAAAGTAATTTCATTAACTTCAATTTGTGTGTTTTGTTCAATCACATCAGACTTAGACGGAACTTTTGATCTGTCATGTTCACTGGCAAGTGTTATTTTCTTGTTGACATCGATTACTATTTACTATATTTATTACTATATTACTATATTATTACTATATTACTATATTTCTATTTACTATGCATGTGCATGTCCTACTATGTAAATTACCTTGCAACATCCATATCTATGATGAATGTATATTTGAAATTATGATGATCTTGCTTTTTGTTTCACTTTGCACCTGAAGAATATAGAAAGCGCTTGTGCATTCCATGTGTTTTCACTTCAATTATTTTTATATATATATATATATGTTTAGACAAGTAACCTGGCAATTGATAAATTTATCAAATCTCAACAGTTGTAACCACCACGAGACATGTTCCGGCCTGTTGGGCCTCATCAGTCGTTGGTAGGTTTGAACCAGCGACGTTGGAGCTAGAGGACGTGCAAGCATACCCTCTAACCACAAGGCCACCGGACCATCTGTTGAGAGCGTGAATTAGCCAGGAAGGCACTGCTTTAACGCAGGCACGTGGAGGGCGGAATGCTTTCTGCAATCACTTAATACCGCATCCGAGATTGAGGCGCTTCACGCAGGCGCTACTCATTACATGTTTAGACAAGTAACCTGGCAATTGATATTGATTGTCCTCTAGCTCCAACGTCGCTGGTTCAAACCTACCCACGACTGATGAGGCCCAACAGGCCGAAACATGTCTCGTGGTAACCTTACATCTGTTGAGATTTGATAAATATATAAATATATATATATAGGATATATGCTATATCCTATATATGTCAGATATCTGCCCACTGCAGGGCGAAGGCCTCAGTATGACACTTCCACCACCTTCTGTCCCCGGCTAATTGTGGTCAGTTAATTGTGTTGCAGAACAGCACAATTTTTTCATGCCACTTTCTTGACGGTCTTCCTCTTCTTCGCTTTCCTTCCCATGGTCTCCATGTTGTCAATATTTGTGTCCACTTACTGTCTTCTATTCTGGCAATGTGTCCTGCCCACTGCCACTTTCTTGCCTTCACCATTTTTAGTGCGTCCCTGGCCTTTGTCATTCTTCGCGCGGTCAGACTGTTCAACTCAATGACGGCTGACAAGACATTGCGCAATGGCTACAATGAAATCCATAATAAATCGGTCGCTCGATAATTGGGTGAAGCATCGCATAATTCCATCATATTAGTACTCAATTCGCATATAATAAGCATTTCCACTTCTTTGAATTCAAGTTCGGCAATTTTGGAACTCTGTCATCTAACAGTTAGATTGGAGCTAAGATATGACTTTGCGATTTACAATGCTAGATACAACTTCATCTCTAAAATGTGTTCCACTGTTGAAAACTTCATCAAGTAGATTATGGAAGTGTTGAAATTTGCATCTTGCAATGCTGATGCAAGTGTTAAGCTAAATCAATAATTAATCGGAGATTATTCCACGATCTTCGGCGATGAAGTTCAAAGGTAAATTCAGCATTGAAGGAATTTTAAGTAGTCAGTTTTGTAATGTTTACCCAACTATCGAGCGACCGATTTATTATGGCTTTCATTGCAGCCGTTGCGTAATGTCTTGTCAGCCGTCATTGAGTTGAACAGTCTGACCGTCTGCAGCGCAAAAGTCTGAGATTCTTGGGTTTGTACACGTCAGATATATTATTCGCTTTGATAACGATAATCATCAGCATTTCATTCAAAATCAATAAAGGATTTCACGCATGACATAGCTTATCAATTACGAAACTCAGTTTCTATCAATTCAAATATTTTGTGTTGATTCAGACATTATGCAAGGCACTGCCGATTATTATTCTCTAATCTTATAATTGTTTTAACACTCCGTGTCCGGCTTCGTAATAGCTTCGAATTCTCTATCATTTTACTTCATCCATTTGGTGCCAGTGTAGCGTTTTCGTTACAGCACTTTTCGGAATCTGCTGTCTTCTCCAGTTTTCGACATATTATACAAAATTATGATTGCCAACCATGATGCGTCATATATTTTCGGATAAGGGATCGCCAATTCAAAAATTACCACTTAATGGTACTTACATTTGATCAGGAAATTAGACAAGCATTGGGTATTACATTTGCTTGTATACAGGAAGACACAGTGTATGACCGTCAACATATAATTTACTATCCATATGATTTGCGTGATCTCATTATTCGTAAAATACCGACTATAACAATCAAAACTCCCTCTGAGGCATGTCATTTTTTAAACCGCAACGTTTTAGCTACACTGGCTTAATCCGTTATGCACATCTCAAATACAACAAAAGTGTAACTGAAGTAAATGGTGGTGTTTACTGTAAATGTGCTTCAAAATTAATATTTGTGGAAATCTGAAAATGAGCAATTTCATTGGAATCCTACACTGTAAATCGCTCAATAACAATCACATACGAAAGTAAGTGAGATTTCGCATGAAAAACATACCAGATCTCTGTAAACATAACAGAATCTCGTATCAAATGTTAGTTTCAAATTGTATGTGAATTTGCTATATGTTTGTATGTAATTTTTAGTATCCAGCGATTTACAGTGTACTCTTAGTAGTGTATTTTAAGTGTGTGTAGTGTTTGTTGCTATTTTTATCATATGGCTTTCCCGTCATAAAACCAACCGAAATCCATTGTGACATTATTTTCCCAAACATAAGACTTGCTAGTGTATGCACGAATGTAATTCAAAGAGAGAAATCAAATCCATTCGTAATCATAAAGACTGCAGAGTGCCAATTTGCGTGGAAATGCAATACAAAGATGTCCTCAGACTTGAAGAATTTCAGACAAAGCTTCCGTGGCAGTAGGAGACACTGCGCCATGGAAGGCATTTTCTGTAAAATTGATAAACGTCAATTTTTCAAGAAAAAATTGCTTATCTTATCTGCTATAATCCATAAACAGGAAGCATAAGTGCTGATGTGGAGAGGCGCCCGGCACCTGCTATAATCCATAAACAGGAAGCATAAGTGCTGATGTGGAGAGGCGCCCGGCACCTGCTATAATCCATAAACAGGAAGCATAAGTGCTGATGTGGAGAGGCGCCCGGCACCTGCTATAATCCATAAACAGGAAGCATAAGTGCTGAAGTGGAGAGGCGCCCGGCACCTGCTATAATCCATAAACAGGAAGCATAAGTGCTGATGTGCAGAGGCGCCCGGCACCTGCTATAATCCATAAACAGGAAGCATAAGTGCTGATGTGGAGAGGCGCCCGGCACCTGCTATAATCCATAAACAGGAAGCATAAGTGCTGATGTGGAGAGGCGCCCGGCACCTGCTATAATCCATAAACAGGAAGCATAAGTGCTGATGTGGAGAGGCGCCCGGCACCTGCTATAATCCATAAACAGGAAGCATAAGTGCTGATGTGGAGAGGCGCCCGGCACCTGCTATACAGTACTCCATCAACAAGAAGCTTTTTTGTGCTGATGAGGAGAGGTGCCGGGGATCTGCTATAATCAATCAACAAGAAGCCTTTTTTCTGTTGATGTGGAGAGGTGCCAGGGATCTGCTATATTACATCAACAAGAAGTATACCCTCCAATCATGTTGCACAACATGTGAAATGCTATCCATGATGTGAGGGCTTGCATGCTCGGCATTCAAATTAGCTATAATAAGCTTGCATCCGTCATTGTGCTTGCTGAACAGGGGTCAAAACATGAAAATCGCTCAATTTACAGATGTCAGATTTCAACAAGAAAACATGTGAGTATGATAATGAATCACGCACGAGCAGAATGCACGAGTACATAGTCAACGATCAATGGACTAGGAAGGAAGTGGTGAGGGGTGTCACAAAATTGTTATTCTACTGACAGAAAATATCGTGTTCTCACATTTTCATCAAAAATATCGTTTAAGATATCATCACAATCGTTGCGATGTTGTAAGGAGCGCGATCATGCAAGTTCAATTCAAATCATTTCAATAATACTCATTTAAAAAATCTTTCAACATTTTTTCAACAATCTTTCAACATTTTTCTCATTACTTGAATTTCTGCAGTGAGTGGCAGACATCTAGACCAGCAGACAATGCACTCTGTAAACTGTGCAATACCAAAGTTACTTATGAAACCGATGTATAAAACGAGAATGACAAAATGTACAAAAGAGCTATGTTCGTGCTCATACACTACGAAAGCGATCGGCTTTCCTATTGGATTTTCGCTATGATACAATAGGAAAGCCAATCGTCTTTGCAGTGCGTGAGCAAGAACATAGTTCTTTTGTACATTTTGTCATTTTCGTTTTGTACATCGTTTTCATAGTCAAAATCTGCCGGCCTTCGTACTCTACAGTTTAAAGTGTAGTTGATACAGTCGAAGATAGCAGTGAAATCATTGATTAAATTAATGGCCTTGATCACTATACAATGTAAACTGATGCATTCGAAAATTACATCCAAACATACAATTTCATAAACCATTTGAAACTGACATTTGATACGAGATTCTCGTATGTTAACAGAGATCTGGTATGTTATTCATGCGAAAGCATAGTTACTTTCGTATGTGATTGGTATGTTGCGATACGAACTGTTCCATCTGTGATTGGCTGCTGTATAATGAAATGCGAGTTGTTGGTATGTTTTATATACGATGCCCGATGCAAATTCGTCCTCATTCGTACGTCTCTCGTATGTAGAGCTCTAAGTCACCTAGCAAAAATTATATATATTTCATACTACTGTCAAATAATTTTTTTCAGTTCTACAAGTCGTGAATATTTCTTGGTGATAACATGGTATTTAACAGATTATATTTATTGTGAACTTTATGCTGCTTATGGTTGCTGCTACTTGCTTAGTAACATTAACAGGATGCTTGGTTACCTCTATTTACTGAACCAAGTTGATTAACATCAATTCATTCAAACGATATCTTTCGTGCAGCCATATTGACTTGCATATCTTAAACATAACTATTTTTGCGTTCATGAATTATAATGTGCTTTTATTTCGGATTGATTATTTGCTTAATTTCATAATTACTTAATGCTTAATTGATGATGGTTGAATACTTATTGATTATTTATGAAATGCCTTAGACTTTCATGTATTAAAATCGAATTCAGTATTGTAAGTTTGACTCTTGAATGTCATTGTCTCACTACTTATAAAATAATAGTAAGCACTACGCAACATTGGAGTGATCTTTATTGACAAAAGGCCTTAAATCAACATATTTTAGATATCTTTGATGCTTTCCTTTAACGTTGAGCTGGTATGGCTCTAGTATGTAAAGCATACCACACTTGAAATAATATACGAAAAGCATAAAAATAGATAGAGAGATATACCAAAAAAATATTTTGGTATGCATTTTTTTTACGTGATTGGTATTTAGCGATTTATAGTGTGCCAGTATGCATGAATACGACATCGAATCCTCTTTGACAATTTCCAACTGCTTCCTTTATTTCGGGTGTGAACTTGACATCGCGAGAAATTCCCGTTTAACTTAGACATAGTTGAGACAGAGATCGAAATTAGACGAAGAAAAAATACGACCGATATACACCTTTAATGGTTGCTCTTTCGAATGTCGACTGGATTTTGCTGCAGCAACTTATATGAGCTGCAGGCACTGGTCAAAGTAGTCGGCGTTGACATGTGTGAAGTGGTAGGTTTTATCTCTTTCCATTCCTTCAAAGCCTTGATATCTGAAGGCAGTGGGATTGACTTCATGTTCTGAACAGCTGAGATAAAACAATAGCAACCGCTTCCAGGCGACCTCAGATAATCGATCTAATGCTCAATGCCTCCGGCTTTCACGAGATGTAAGTGATATTTCAATGCGCCTTGCTCTTGGCACCATCATGAAAAATGGCTTGCCGGCTGGGAATCGAACCCAGTCTTCGAATTGCTAACGCGGCATGAAGATCACCAAGACCAGCAAAGCACACCCTCCATGATCGTGTCAAGAGCAAGTAAAGCTGTCAGCGCGCATTATGACGTTACCTTCCTGGTTTGTTTATGTAACAGTAGCAACCGCTGCCAAGCGACCTCGGACAATCGATCTAATGCTCAATGCCTCCGGCTTTCACGAGATGTAAGTGATATTTCAATGCGGAATATCACTTCGACCTCGTGAAAGCCGGAGGCATTGAATCATTAGAGCTGCAGTCTGACAACTGGGATTTGAAGGAAATGTGAAACAAAAGTGGGCTCAATTTGAAAAAATGCTTTTTTGATTATGACTGAGTTGTTCTTCAAGCGATCATTGGAATCTAATACTTAAGTTATCATAAGTTATTGATCAAATTATTATATCTAAATATATAGATTTACTTAATTTATCTGTCAGTTGTTGTTTGTCAGTAAATCTTGTCATCTTGTCTTTCAGTACGACGTCTTCTTGTGTTTGGTATTTGGGATATCTGTCACTCTCTTAGTTGGATTACACATTCATATTATTCGTCACAAGCACAAGGTGTATTGTGAGGGCGCACATGGCCTCCATATCTTTTTAAGAATTGGAGCTATTGGTAAGTGTTATTCGTACATGAAATCAAACATGGTGAATTTTTTTTCTGTATTCAGTAAATTGGAATTTCCAGAACAGTCTAGAGTAGGCACATTTCCAAAATGGTACAACAATTATGGACGGTTCAACAAATCAGCTGGCGTTCAAGTCTGCACAGCAAGCTTGTCAGAGCAAATTGGAAGATTTTGAATGTCAAGCCATAGTAATTAAAACCGACGTTTTTATGAAGCCCAGTTCTAAGGAAGAACTGGAATAATTATCGATTTATGCGATGGAGCAAGGATCTATGATTTTGATGCAATTGACCAATCGGCGTGAGATGCAAGCCATTTTTAGAGATATGTTCAATAGCAGAACAGACGATAAAGTTTCTCTCGATAAAATTCTTGTTGCTCCAAAAAAGAGGCTTTGTTGTTGTCAAGGACATGGCCTTCTGTGTCCGCAGAGTCCTCTAGCGGCCAATACGCAGTGTTAAACTGCAGCCGTTGAGAAAGTCTATAAAGCGGTGAATGATATTAAGACGTGTGTAATCTGCGTCAAAATATGAAGTGATTGAAGTATGAAGACAAGTATAACTGATGTATCTCATGCTTTCGAATGATTGTGGGATTTTCATTCAGTAGATAGTGTGTTTCGTTTGTCAATATGCAACTGCGAACATGTTTGAAAGGAAAGCAATAGCTGTGTACAGACGAGGCTATGTCAGGGTAGAATCATTGCGGTCAGGATTAAGTGATACATAGAGAGCATGGACTCCTAGAAATATTACTCAGGCTCATATGCTTCAATTCTCCTCCCTTTTCTCAAGTGATGGCACTGTGATCACGGAGTCGTCAGCGAAACTACAGCGGTGGCGCGAGCACCATTCTGAGGTCCTTAACAAACCGCCTGTGATCCCGTCTCAGCACCTTTTTCGTTACGCTCGCTCGTGAAGGCACCCCGGATGACACTAGATCATTACAATCACCGACTCTAATAGACGTGATTGATGCAATAAGGAAGCACCCTTTTGCTCGTGCCCCAGAGCAGATGAAATATTAAGTGAATTTCTCAAAGCTTCAATCGACTCCACGACTTTGAAGTTGCAAGAGCTCTGCTACCTCATATATATATATATATATATATATATATACTGATATATCAATTTGAAAATTTGCATCCTGAGTGTGATTGATTTAACAAAAAGATGTCTTCAGGAAAAAGATATTATTTACCACAAATTTTCAGGTTGTTGCTTCAGCTCGTCGTCAGGTGGAAAAGGGAAATTACATCGGGAGACATGAGCATAAAATTTTAAAAATTTCGTGATGACATAGCTTGGCATAAGTTTACATAGATGTTATCAAGTTCTATATGTCTATTGATGAAGTGGTATGAGGAGTACAAAGCTTGCATGAATTCACGACCATATCTATGTTCACATGAGTTGATGGATTTTGCACTGCTCCAATCAAATGCATGGTCTTCTTCAACGCAATGAGTTGATATTTGTGAACGCCGATCAATCCTCCTTACTGCTAGTCGATGTTCATGAACTCTTGTTGAAAGCTGTTTTCCAGTTTGTCCAATGTGTATTTTTGTTGACAGTTGGAGCAATCAATTTGGGAAATGACGTTTCTTCGTTCTAAATCAGATTTTAATTTCTTTGGTTTAAAGAGCTGATTTTTTAATGTAGTTGTTGGTTGTGGGCGATCTTTATATCGTGTTTTTGAAACATACGGCTCCATGTTTCAGAAATACCATTAATATATGGTAGTGTGTAATAAGTTTGTTTTCTTTGTTCCTGTTCTTCTAATGTTGTGGTTTGTTGGACTTCGTTGCTTTGTTTTAATTGTTCTTTCATTTGTGACCAAGTTCTTTCAATGAATTGCTTTGGATAATTGTTATTTTGGAGAAGTTGGAAAAGAAATTAAATTTCATTGTTTTTATTCTCCTCAGTACTGCAGTGAGTTATTGTTCTCTGAAATAAAGTACGAATGCAATTCCTGTTGTGGATGACTGGGTGATTGCTGTTGAAGTTAAGGATTGCTCCTGCATAGGCTTTCTTCCTATGAACACTTGTTTCAGTAGAGCCATCACTATTTCTTTTGACCAAAATGTCGAGGAATGCCAGTTCTCCATTTCTTTCAACTTCATGAGTAAATTTGATTCCGGGAAAGATTGAATTCAGTGTTAAGAGCATGTCATTCAAGTCATTTCGTTTCATGATAACAAATTGTGGTAAATAATATCTTATTCCTGAAGACATCTTTTCGTTAAATACTGAAATACTGATATATATATATATATACGGAATGAAGAACGAGTGCCCGCCGATTGGAAAGAAGGACGATCGTCGCACATCCTCCTACCGTCCTATAACACATCTATCAGTGCCGTCAAAAATAGTTACAGCGATTGCACTTCGTCGCATTCAGCCTCTGCTTTTTTCAAAGCGCCACCCACTGGAAGCTGGTTTCACTCCGAAGCGGTCAACTTACGATTGCATCTTAGCACTCCGTCTACTTGCCCAACAACGGAGAGAATACTGTCAACCCCTTCCCGCCGCAGTGTAGTTTGCATTGTAGCAACATCCATCTAATTTAATTTACCAATTTGCATCTTTGTGAAGCACTTTTCTATCTATATTATCAAAGCTACAACGATGCTGCTGGAAATGATATCTAAAAGGACGGTATTTAGAAGCAATCGCATAAAGATCAGGAAGCAGCAACGTAAAAGTGCTCTATCAGTCCACATAAATCTTTCTAATATAACATAATTCTGTCTCTAAATCCTAGCATCGATTTTTTGTGCATTCAGACCACTCTTATTCAATACATACTTCCATATTATCCCTTATTGACTTACTGAATAACCCAATTAAAACTAGCGGACAAAAACGAATGAACAGGAACTTCATTCGCTTTGTATATTTTGTATCGTACAGGTCACAGTATAGGGGACATCGGGGACTTTTTGGGCTGGTAGACATTTTATCAAGAGAAACCTTATCTTTGTTTCTGCATCCTCAGTTTTTGGAGCACTTATGATGTTTTTGTCCCATTGGCAAACTTTCTAATTCTTGTTGTCTAGTCATATCTTTGAAAATTGCTGTCATTGTCTATCGTTGCAAGCAACTCTTCGTTGAACAACAACGGTCATCAGATGCACCTGAAATTCATAATATCCTTGCATTTCTAAAACGCGATGAAATTCATCCGCAAAACAATGGAACTCAAATTACATAATTAATCAATCCTCAATCCAGAAGAAAAGTGAAATGTTTGCCGTTCTGTAACTCTGCCATCATTATTCCCCTCTATTATCTAACTACAAAATGTGGCTTCAAATAAGTTTCAGTTATTCAATGAATCCGACGTTTGATGTCTGCTGGTGCACTCAATTATCTTCATGATGCTAGAGCCATTCAAAAGATTTACGAGAAAAAATTATTCTGAAGTTCAAGTGCACATACATTAAGTCATTACTCATAAGTAGGGCAATTTTTTAAGACCTAAATATCGAGAAGATATGACCCAAAAAACTTGAAATATAGCAAAATATCACCTAAAAACTCAAAATATGATCAAAATATGACCTAAAAGCTTTAATTATAATTTAGCAAGATCTAAAAATCTTCAAATACTGCAAAACGTATGTTTCCCATTTTCAGGAATAAAGTTTAAAAAGTTCAATTTACGACATATAAAACGATTCATTTCAAACTCTGACAGTATACCCATCTACAGCTTGTTGTGCAAAACAGTAGTGTAATTGACTACATTTGACATTTAAAAAGGCCTGTCTTTGCATAGCATCTTCTTCAAGATGGAGGAGAACACTCTACCGAAGCAGCGGTTGGCTGGCAAGGAAAGGCAGACGACAGGCGAGCCAATCCTGTCGCCGCCTGTAGCATTCATGTCTGTAGGCAATGCATGCATTGGAGCTGTCCTCAGACTACATCACGCTGTTGAGAAGACCAATATTTACGAAACGAGTCAGGTTAGGCTATCCCGAGATAGTCTAACCTGACGTTAGATTTGACCTGAGGTTAGAAAGCTTATTTATGACGCTGGATAAAACTAACTCGAGATACCGTAACCTGAGGTTAAATTGATTCATACGAATGACGTCAGTTATTACTCACTTGCACTCTGCATCGTAAGAAAGCTAAAAATAAGCTTGAATTCTCCCGCGTGGACCAATCATAACACCTACATATTTTGTTTCTGAGAGTGTCGACTTTATGAACATCGATTCAATCAATCGTACTGAAGCGAACTGAGGAGACCCAGAATTATCAAAGATGACTTTCAATGAAGAACTAGATTTGATTTTGATAGAAGACTGCAGAACACGAAAAGAAGTAATGGATTGTAGTGATAGGACAATCCAAGCAAATGCTGCCAGGAATTCGGCATGGGGCCAAATAACTGCGGAAGTCAACTCTGTCTCAAACGTTAAGAAAAGCAAGGAGCAAGTTATAGCCAGGTACAAATATCTGAATAACAAAGCGAGAAGAAGAAATATAGATAAAAAGAAGCACGTGAAAGGAACTGGTGGGGGTCCGGCGATGAAACTAGATCCAATCAGCGAGGCCCTTATTGAGACGAATGATAAGGACCCTACTTATTCTGGTCTCCAGGGGGCCATCGAGAGCGGTCTCGAAACTGAAGCAGGAGATTCCACTGAACCAGTTCAAGAGCCACGGACCAGCGAAGAAATTATAGAAGGTGAGTTATCATTTATTTATATGTTTATTGAAGAAATAAGATTAAATAAAATGAGTTATAATTCTTTAATAAAAGTTAAGTTTTTTGCAGTTAATTTTAAATTCAATTTCATCAACTTCAGGACATTGCAAAATAAATGTGCTCTTATTTATCTAAACGTGTTCCTAAATGATTAACTTTAGGGTTTTTTCAAACTCGAATATTTTTTTAATTTTAGTTGCAGTCAATCGAAATCGAAAAGCATCGGGAGATGTTTCAGTGAATCGAATTCGCCAGCTCCAAGTCGAAGCCCTGGAAACACAAATACAGGCAAGCAAGGCCGTAATTGACACGTGCGGAAAAATCAACCAACTGATCCCGAAGTTATCGGATTTATTCATCAGTGAATCAGACGTAATGAGATATGCATGCAAATGATAGGGTACTTTCAAGAAGGAAAACGATTGATTGGAAATTCTTTGTTTTTTAACGGAAATTATATATCAAAGGGAATTTTGTAATCCTTAAAAGAAATGTGGGGTCTTTTGTGTTATTTCAACCCCAATGTTTAAGCTCATCTAGAGACCGTAAAAGTAATGCAATCTATATTCAATCAAAACAACTAGCTTGGAGGCCAAAATGCAGCAATGTCCTGCATTATCGCATCAAATGGGTTTAGATTCTATCTTTCGCACCTACAGCGCCTACATCGCTCACGAGCGCTGATAGTTGCAACAGATTCATGGATAGTGGCCGAATAAATAGAATGAATTGTTGACTGTGCTGTGAGTGACTGCGCGGCGAAGGAACGTGCGCTCTAGATGACTCATTACTCGATCACAAATGACCTGAATAACCTTCCCTTAAAGTTTAATGATAATTGATTATTTTTACGGTCTCTAGATGAACTTAAACATTGGGGGTGAAATAACACAAAAGACCCGAAATGTGTAATCCTTGGACGTTTCAGGTTTTCTTGTATTAGAAATATTCAAAGTTTAATGAAATTATATTCAATTATACTACTATTTGAGATTTGGGGAGATAAAGCAAAAATACCAGTAACAAATTTTTGTAGGCCTAATTATAGGCAACAGTATCACAGATTTTCGGTACAAGATGCTTTCAAAAGTAATTTTGGACAATGTAATTTCGTTTAATAATTCCAGAATTTGATTGGTTTCTTATAGCATCGTTCGTCGTCAGGTCATTAAACTCTGTCTGATCTGTAGTAGATTCGGTATCTGGTTCCGGGATGTCATTGTCCAAAGCAAAATTATGTAACACTGCTGCGACTCTAATGTCTCTTAGTATAGTAGGAATTCTTTTTCTCCGACTTGGAAACAGGAAAGCGACGTTTCCATCGTCCAAAGACATTCTCAATTGTTACTCTGGTTTTACAATGTGCATAGTTATAGGCCAATTCCTGTTGATTTGAACAGTTTCGTATGGGGGTCATCAACCAAGGGCGAAGAGGGTATACAGAATCACCTAATAAGATACCAAGATTTTGATTTGATTCCACTAAATCCCAAAGTCTACTCGCTCTGAAAATGAAACTATCATGACAGGAACCAGGCCATTTTGCGATAACATTGGTCAATTTTCCTTTAGCGTCACAAATACATTGGACGTTGATAGAATGGTATTGCTTTCTATTCACAAATCTTTGTTCATTGGAGTTAGGTTTCTCAATCGGGATATGTGTCCCGTCCACGCATCCTATCACATTAGGAAAATTCCCAAGACTGTGAAAGTCACGTTTAAGCCGTTGAATAGAATTAGCATTAGTAGGAAATTTAATTTCACCATTTTACGAAAATGATTGTCGATTGAAGAAGAAAACATTTCGATAGCAGCATGCGTTCCTGGTTGAGAGATGGCCAGGGTTTCTCCGATACCGAATGAAAGCTGCCGGATGCAAAATATCTCAAACTCAAAGCAGTTATTTCTTCCACAGAAAGTGCAGAACTTCGATGTGTAGGTCGTTGACAATCAGATCGAACAATACCTCATAGTTGCTGAAATCCATCTTTACTTAACCGGTATTTGTTTAAAAAATCAGCGTCACTCTAATCAAAGATATCAAAACGATCAAAAAACTGTCTCTCCGCACGTACGTTTGGATATATATCCATAAAAGCAACCATGCGTACCGACTTTAATATGAATCTAACCTGACTTCCTCAGGTTAGCAAATTTGTCTATTCTCAAGTGAAACATTCACCTCAGGATACGTTTATCTTGTTTCGAAAATAAACAATCACTGATGTTTCACCTCAGGTTAAAAACCTAACCTCAGGATAGCTCTGACTCACTGACGTTTCACCTCAGGTTAAAATCCTAACCTCAGGATAGCTCTAACTTTATCCTAACCTGTGTCGTAAATATGAAGCTATCTCGAGATATGCTATCTTAACCTGAGGATAGGTTTATCCTGTTTCGTAAATATGGGCAATTGTATCATTCTTCAAGCATCGGTCATTTTCTATCCCTCTTCCCGGCAACTACAACAGTCTAAAACTACAGAAAAATGACCAAAATATGACTAAATGTGATCATAAATGTGATCAGACTCAGAATTGCCGCACTCATAAGTCAAATTTGATGAACGGTTTCCTTTGTGGTTCGATGAAGCAGTAAATGTCTGTAGTATTAAAATAAACTTTCTTCATGCTTCGCTAGAAGCTTGTATTTAAGCTCATGTAAAATATGGGCCTCCAAAAGTCATGATATTTTGAAAAATAGGATTTCGAGTCGGATTATTTTTCATTTAAACCAGTTTTTGATTCTGGTATAATTCCTGCCACTAATATTCAGTGATTATGTCAGTGTTCTATTTATAGTGGCTCACAGAAGTGAGATCCACAATCGGTTGCTGATGATTGCCAATACCAGGGTTTCTTCCTAAATTCGTGCACGCGCTTCTTATTAATTTTAGTACATCGATTGTCACCCAACGTAAAACAATAATTCTAAAGCTATACTTTCTCTCCCCTTGTTCCGGAGGGGCAAGCATCACAAAATCTCATTTGCTTATGTAGATCCATGTGCTTCCGAGTTTTGGTACCCTTAGTAACGCAATGATCCAACATTCATTTGATCACACAAAATGAGATTTGTCAATTTTATATGATTGTGATTGCATTTTTAGGGCAGAATTCTCGAACAGCAGGCAGAAATTAGATTGAAGATAATGAATACGTCATAATAACCGATTTTATTGTTGCAGATAAACAGACAGACTGTCGTGGTCACAAAATGTTGACATGTAGGTCCTATGTAACTTATTGGCACATGTAACTTGTAGTCTCAAATGAAAGGGAATGGTCGATTTTATATCTGTTCGTAATACATTATTGTGTCTTAAGATGACGTCATAATTTGGCGATAGCTCATAGATGATTTTGGTGAATTTTTTTTGAAGAAAGCCCGAATAATGTCGCCACTTTTCATGAAGACTTCCATTATAATACAGATCATGAATGCTTATTAGCAAATATTCATCTCGGTAGTGTATAAATTGGCAAATTTTGACTTTCTTCAAAAGTGTTGATACTTCAACTGTGAAAAGTTGAAGTAAGAAATTGAAATGAAGAAGTGAGAATTGTCTAACTCAAATCCCAATTATCTGCCAAATTCGCGTCTTCATTAAATAAAACCTGAAGGAAATGGTGTGAATGTCATTTTGCTATCAGGACAGTCTGTTTGCAACAATAACATCGGTCGTCATGACATTTTCATGATCTTTGAGAGCAATTCGGGCAAGCTACCGGCTACGCAGAATATCACATTTCTGCCTTTCCTAGAAGATGTCTCCCTTAAAAATGCAATCAAGATCATAAAAATGACAAATCTCATTTTGAGTATTTGAATGTTTGATCATTGTGTTATTAAGTGTACCAAACTCGAATAATTTCGTCACAGTATTTTTCCTGTATTAAATGAAAATTTAACTACCGAAGCTTCTATTTGATTGCTTGGGCGACAACTTGCAACTGAAACCAAGAAATTCTGCGACATCAACTATAATTCACAGGATACCAGTTCAATTGAAGATGCTGCGGTCGATTACAAATGCTGCGTTTGTAAGAAGTGGTAAAACTTTTAAGTGTAGTTGTAATTCGTGGGCCAATGAAAAGTGTGAAAAACGATTTTTGCATTGCAACAGTTGTAAATAGTAGCCTACATGCAAGTCCATTATTGTGTTATACAGCTCTCCTTTAATTTAGCTTATCCTACGATACTGAATAATTTCCTTGATTTAGTGATGATTGAATTGCACATTGCTCATGGAAAAGTAAATGTTTTCAATTTATCATTCAGAGATACTTTACAGACTTGATAGATAGTGTGGCTGCGTAGAGAAAACATGGCAAAACATATTTAGAAAACGAAATTGGAATGAATTCACTTTTAGATAAATAGCGGTTGTCGCCGACATTTTAGGGGTGGGGGGAGAAAATAGCTGTCAAGATATAAAATGTATGAAATATAAATAAATGCACACAGGTGGTCTAAATAGAAAATAGTCGAAAAAACATATCAGACTTGAGACTTTGCAGGTTGATTGGATGCGAGCAGCTATAACAAGATTGCAGCGACAACACAATTGCAGCTATAACCTGCAAATTTTCCCAAGATCCTAGCGTAGTTTCGGAGAAAAACACAAAGAACTACTTTTTTACATATTACTCTTTTTGCACTTTCCTGTTGGCAAATGATAAAAAAATATTCCAAGAACCGAGTGCGTGTAGATATTTTCTAAATACTTTCAAAGGTTTGCAAATTAATTTTGAAAGAAGTTGGTCTTGCAGTTACCTCGCAAATAGTAAATGAGGTCAAATATTGTGCATTTCTCATGTAAGTAGTATGTATGGTACGTTTAAATGGTAACTTCCAAGAAATACCGATGCTCTAATCAAAAGGTTTAGCCTATAATTGCCTAAATAGCTTAATACTTTATTTTATAGCTATTCGTACGTGTAGTTTTCGTGTTAGTAGACTTTTTTCATAACATGTAGCAGTATCAGTAGAATATTTCTGTGTCCTAGAAATTCAATTTAGCGAAATATGCCCAAATTGAAATTTTTGCCACATCATCATGAGACTATCATGAACAAATAATTTAAATTTCAGAGAAGTCCTACGAGTAATTCGCGAGAAATTTTGCAAATAAATAAAAATATAAAAAATAAAAAATAAAAGATAGGCATTTTAGGTTACAATTTGCATTACAATAGTTACAACAGTTACATTACATTAGTTTACAAATAGACTACACATGCAAGTTTTATCCTGGATTGATTTATGTGTGCAATGGTAAGCCATTTTTGCCCTGAATAGTGGATAGTGTGCTGTGTTCTTTTTTCGTAGTGGATTGGTTTTTGACCTTTGAGTACATAGACATTGGACCATAGAGTAGGGGTATATGTCGACTCAAACTAGTATCTTATACAGTGACAATTTTCATATGAAAAAATTCAGTTTTTTGCGGAGATGGCGTTCCCGTGGCCCAAAACATTATTTGAGCACTTTTGAAAATAGTCAAAATTTGCCAATTTATATACTACCGAGATGACTCTCCTGTATAAGTAGTATGTAACATGCTAGATATCAAAAGGAATGAATATTTGCTAATAAGGCTCCCAACTAGGCGGAAATCAAGCTGATTATCAAGGAATTTCATGAATTGTATTATAATAGAAGTCTTCATGAAAAAGTCGCGATATTATTCGTGCTTTCTTGGCTGAAATTTCAAGCTTTTTATTCAATTTTCCCGGCATAATTTTATGATTCACTAAATTCATGCTTCATTTCTAGAATCTGAATAGTGATGTGGACCCATTTACATCTTTCAAAGTTAAATGAAGTCATTGTCCTTGATTATGTGATTTTGCTCTGACAGTGGCAGGTTGCCTGTGATATGATCACGCTTGAGAAGATTCTCTTGAGGTTCATCATGAAAGCAATAGCAGGTCATCGATTTGCTAATACAACAAACAGTGGCGTCGCGTGCTCCCAGACCATAGGCCTTCACTCGGCATTGGAATACTATTTCTATACAAAGCACTTTTATGTCACAACATTAATTTTCATAAAATCTGAATTTTAATAACAATTTTCCGAACATTTTTTAAGGTCAAGTGAAAGTGCACATGAGAGGCCGGCCGGTCAGCCACTCACACGCTTAAAATTTTGATGCATTAAAATGTCTTGTGTATTTCTTATTTCTTTCTGTGTGAGTACTTTCAATTTCATGTCAGGTGTTGGCCTACTTTGCTTGACGACTGTCATCTTTTCAGTATATTCCCTTGGGACGAAAGACGTGGTTATGATCTCATCTGCAGTACTAAACATAGCGTCACATCAATCACGCAAAAACAAATTTTTGAATTCTACCGAATCTGGGTGTTCGAGTCAGATGCATTACTCTGCATTCATTGGAGAGCGCTCATCATCTGATTGCAGTCTTGTCTCAACGTCATCTATCTGCCACTGTTGACGTAGTGGCTTCTCTCACATTAAGCGAAGCTAGGAACAGTTGGGTTGCGCTTCCCTTACTATATTTAGGCACCGCGCCTCGATCAAGGATTGTGTAGAATTTCATTGCAAAAATTGGAGAAGACAAAGCATCATGTCTATCGGGAAAGCCAATATTTACGCGGGCGCGTGCGCTTACTGCCACACACTCACACAACTCTCTTTCGTTGTCTGAACATCAGTGCTCCGTCTGAACACACGACTAGCTTGTGTGTCTAATTGTTCGAAGAAAACAGCTGTGATTCAAGCACGTGCTGCAAAACTGTTCACTCTTGAGGTTGAGCGTCTGATTTTCAGACGGAAGCTAACAAGAGAAGCTATCGAATTTAAATGAATGATGACACTTTTCATTTTTATATATGTTGGTAAATAATTTTTGAGGATGCGCCGAAGGCCTTGCAGGTACGAAGAAGACGCAACTGATAACAAACATTACCTATCCAAGGCTGTCATGACACGTAGGATCTGTAAAATAATATCATTTCCTTCTGCTTTATGCCATCATGATCAGTCAATTCCGTTGTAATTTCCTCAAAACTGCATAAATGTGCATATCTCACATTTTGAAACAATTCCGACTGTATCTCCCTTGAGTTCATTTAATAAAATCGAAAGTGTATACACATTGGGGATTTAATAAATGAGGAGTTACCACTCTACCTAACATACTTACTCTATGCATTGGACTATGGGCTCTTAATGGCAGTCAAAACCAAAGACTATGAAAAATAATTTCGATGCCTTTGATAACTGAAAAAGATCAGCCAAATGAAAAAGCGTTATGCCCCGGCCCAGTATTTATGTGAATGCAGATCAAGTACTTGCACTGAATGCACTATCACCATAATTATATTCTATAATACAAAGGTTGTATCTCGAAACGTGCGACATCATTTCGGATACTTATTTCTGCTTTTACTGAATTTTCTATATCACTATTCATTAAATTACTTTTGTCTGGACATTGACTGCTGACTCACAAAGCACAATTATTGAAGGCTTGTCTTTCCTTTTTCGCCGCACTGATGTTCTTTCATTCGGCTCTGACTCATCATAAATCGATTGATGTCAGCAATTAAGTTCTGAAAACGCATCTTTACTCTTTAATTATCTTGTAAAAGATTTGTTTTCATTGCCTTTTATGGAAAGTTGCTCCTTCACAGTCTTTGTGATGCCCTTGTGACTTCTACAACGTGGCTCTTGTTGCCCTTTCAACCAATAACATGCCAACTACACGCTTCATGTCTAAGTGTTTTACTCCGATGTACATGTACAGTGCGCGACAAAATAATGTAAACCCCTATGAATATTCCGCATTTACCAGGATAGCACTGATCTAGCTGGTGCTGAATTCTATTATTGATCATTTTATCGATGTGCATGGCCGAATTCCTGATGCTAATGGCATTTATCGACATGATGCCATTAGCATCAGAAATTTGGCCAAGCACATCGATAAAATGATCAATAATAGAATACAGCACCAGCTGTATCAGTGCTATCCTGGTGGCAATGTCATTTATCGACAGGATAATGCACTCTGCCATGTTAGTCGTGTTTCTTTCAATGCTCTGTCTGAATTGAGCATTACCGTACTCGACTGGCCTCCTGCTTCTCCGTATCTAAACCCTATAGAAAACCTATGGGCCATAATAAAATAACGTCTGAGAATCAGAAATGTTCATCAAAACAATAACTGATTTCATACATTTTGAAAGTTTGGAATAACGATGACGAACTTACTCAAAAATGCCAAAATTTGATCCCTTCCATGCCTATACGCATTGAGCAGGTTATAGCTCAAAATGGTCAAGCTGAATATTGACAGTTTCAAATGATTTTTGATAATCCTGAAGTAATACTGAGCTTTTCGAACACTGTAATATAAACCCACTCTGAATAATATCTTATTTTTCATCAATATGTAAAAATATAGGTTATTCGTAGGAGTTTCCATCATTTTGTATCTCGTGAAATACATCGGTGAAAATGTAACATTCGTGCTTGGGTCTGTTGCTTCTCAACAAAAACTGCAAGTTGCAATTTTAACACATGAAATAGTGCATTCGATTCATCATTAATTTTCAGTGTTTTCGTTCGGAGCAATTATTCTCATTATTCTACGGCTGGTTGCTCCTCTGGAGTTATGGATGATACATAACTGCATTTCTTCAGTTCCGCCGTTGGATTCTGCTTACCGAATAATGATGGCTTTATTTATCGCCATGCAAACCTTATTTCTAGTGAGGTACAACAAGGTATGTGTGCTTCATGTCTACAACAGTTTCATTCCATTATAGCACTGCTTGTAATATAATCATGAAAAAGTTGGTTGTTGATAGTCGAAAGAGGAACTTTTGCTGTAGTATGTGCATCACTCTCATGGGACCTGTATTGCCCTCAATTCTAACGTTGGCCATGGAATTCTCAATTCTATCTAGCCAAAGCGGACCCGGGCCTCTGCTTTGCATTTTATTGAAAGCTCGATATCCAACTTCGAATAAACAGGTAGTTTATTAAAATCATGCCCGATTCAGGATATAAGGTGACAAAAAGAGCACCCCAGGAAATCTAAGCTGGAGCGTCTTTGACCTTATGTCGATTTGGAGGCCCTTGGTCAACCACTATTTCTGCGATATTTGGTAGGTGCGCTACAAATTGCTGCACCAAGTTGTGCCATACACTTGAATGACAGACGACTTCTGTATGTGGCCTTCACGTGGCCCCGACGTGAGACACCCAGCAAGCAGAAATATCACATTCCCTAGAGAAACGTTTGAGATGCTTACATGCTTTGCAGATTGGTTGATGACATAGGCCTGCGTTTGCAACTGCGATTGTCATTTTGTTTGTAAAATGGCTATATGTACATGTATATATTCTGCTGGAATAGCTAATTACGCAGCAGGTGCATGATTGCTTCTTTATAGCATTTTAAGAATTTTACATTTATAATCATAACTTAAATGCCCGAGCCCGTAGGGTGGGGACTATTTAAATCTAGCAAGTTCGAATGCTATGATGAAGCAATTTCATGCAACAGTTGCGTAGAGAATTTTATTTGACGACGTGCTATGATGATCAAGGACAGATTGTGATTAACATGTCTATTTTTATTTATTTATATCAATTTATTGTAAAATGCAAAAGGCTTTACAGGTTCAATTGAACACTTACGTAGAGCCAAAAAACAAAAGCACAAAAATACACAAAAAAAGCACAAATTTACACAAAAACTTTGCAAAAAGGTGAAAGGTCAAAAGTTCGAAGGCGTGACTTGAAACTGTGCAAAGAGTGGGAAGATATAATGTAGTCCGGGAGAGATGATGATCAACAGCATTTGAATAGAAATTTAGCCTGATCAATAGTGAAAATATCTATTCACAGATCTAGTCTATACTAAAGCAGGACAAGAGCGCTCATAATTGCTATAGATTACGCTTCTTCCAGTGCATTGGAGTGAATATCATCTTCCGCGCGGGCAATAATCTGCTTTGCAGGTCAAATAGAGCGAAAGGATATCTACAATGCATGCACAAATGCGGTCGAAATAACTGAAAAAGTGGACAAACCATCCAGCTGAAATTTACAGATACATTCCTGACAGTGACAGTATTGACCAAAAACCCCACCGAAATCCACCATTTATTATACATGTAATTAATTATATACTACTATGAATGGAATTTTGCAAATTACTTAGAATATGGTCAAATCGTATATCAAACTGAAGCTTATTATCAGATGAGTGCAACTATGTCATTCTCCAGTCTCAGTAAATTAGATAGTTCAGGTAATAATGATGATGACCGCAAGGCATGTACGCACATGAACATGTGAAGACATGGCTATATTCGTAGAGTTGTCAAGGTTATTCAGAGCATGCAATATGGCATAAAAACTGAAGTTCATCATTGGTGAACGCTATGTCATTCTCCAAGACTAAAAACGCAATATATAACAATAAGAATAAGAAGCTACCGAAAACCTGAATATTATAAAGTGTTTGTTATCACTTTATCACGAATCAATATTTACTTTTATTAAGCATAACGTGCCTCAAAACTCTCAGTTCAAACTAGAATCATAGCAACGTATCCTTACTTTTTTTCGCGCTCATTATACTTGAAGAGTCTTCAATTAAAGGTGAATGAACGCAATATTGTGTAAGCCTACTTTTGTAACAATGTCTAGTGTGACTAATTTGTGTAGTGCAATATAGAGATCTCTTTTTGCGGAAAATTTTGAGGAAAATTTGCAACTTACATTCAGTTTAAGAAAATTATTTTTTATGTCAGTATACTTCAGATTACAGGTTTGACTACAAATCGAAGACGTTTCTGTATTATTTCGTTTGATTGGACATGACTTTATTGTCCTATTCTTCATCATCACCAATATTGTCACATTCGATCTCATTTTCCATATTGTCACAGTCCAGGCACGATTTTGCGCATTTGGGCCATTTTTCGACACGAAAACAACGACGTTGAACAACTTCTTTGGCATCGACATCGAATGGTATTGAGGATACCAGGGTCTTGATGAAATGTGACCCGCTGCATAATTTGTATAGAAAACCAAGTGCAATGGAGCGCACATGAGTATTTCACGACAAAGTAGCAATTAAAATGACAACACGAGGCTTTTCGTCCGCTCCACGAGACCCTCCTCCGTTGTTTCATGGAGGCTCTGGCCATTCAAGCAATTGTTCTTGACCTACGCGTCCAGAAGCAGTTTGTGATTGGCCTTGGGTTGCCATGACAATTGATTGCTGTCCACTTACCGTCCCTATTATTGTCCTTGTTTCACATTGCAAGTTATTGAGCTTTGTTCTTGTGATTAACACCAGTTCCGCGTCAACACACGACTTAGAGCGGACGAAAGGCCTCGTGTTGTCATTTTAGCTGTTGCCTTGTCTTGAAATATATGAATCGGTCCTTTGCACTTGGTTTTCTATACAAAAGATACTTGAGGGAGGTGGTTTTCGATCTGTGGTTATTGGAACCAACTGCGACTTCTCCTCATTCCATCCCCAACTGCTGGAATCCTCTCCTCTAAATGACATTAATTTAGATGTCACTGCCGGTAACTTGGTTAGCACGGCTTATAGGAAACTCAACACAAACGGGTTTAACTCTGAATTTCAAGGCTGAGTGCCCCTTGCAGTGGAAAAGTCTTGCTGAGCACTGTGATTGATAGAGCAGATTATCTTGTTTGCTGGTCCTGGGAGAAATTCCACGAGGAAATGAAGAGACTCTCAAACATAGTTAGGATCAACGGATATCCGTTGCAATTTATTCAAAATACTATTGAGAAATATTTGTGTGTAGACTGAAGACACTAATTACTCTCACACTATAAAAATAGCGCTTTTTGGCAAGCAATCTATCTACTTTAAGAAAGGATTGCAATGCATCTTCAGAAAGATTGACAAAGATCTTTAAATTCGGTGGGTGTCTATCTGCAATAAAATAAGGAAAAACTTTTCGAATAAAGATCGTACTCCAAAAGCTCTTAAGTCGTGTGTAGCTTACCGCTTTGCTTCAGAGGTTGATCCTCGCATGCCTACATTGGCAGAACCATACGACACATGGATGCTAGAATTTAGGAGCACAGTCTACAAATGTCGGCCATCTCCGACCATAGATTAAATTGTCAGTGTAGTAGTAGGTCCATGGAGTAGGTATATTAGGTAGAGAAGCAACTCAGCATTTATTAAATCCCCAATGTGTATACACTTTCGATTTTATTAAATGAACTCGAGGGACATACAGATGGTATTGTCACCAAATGTGAGATGTATGCAGATTTCAAGCAATTACAACGGAATTGAGTGATCATGATAGCAAAGCAGAAGGAATGATGGTATTTTACAGATCCTCCGTGTCATGACAGCCTTCTAGAGGTAATGTTTATTAAATTAGCAATTCGATATGTTCCTATTACTTTCATGCTGAACCTCAAGAGTATTTTCTTAAGCGTGATCATATCACAAGCAACCTGCCACTGGCAGAGTAAAATCACATAATCAAAGACAATGATTTCAATTAACTTTGAAAGATGCAAATGGGTCCACATCACTATTCAGATTCAAGAAGTGAAGCATGGATTTAGTGAATCATAAAATCATGCCGGTGAAAATTGAACTAAAAACATGAAATTTCAGCCAAGAAAGCACAATCAGATCTCGACTTTTTCATAAAGACTTACTTTATAATACGGATCATGAAATTCCCTTGATAATCAGCTTGATTTCCGCTTAGTTGTGATGCTTATTATCAAATATTCTTTTCTTTTGATATCCAACTTGTTTCATACTACTCATAAAGGGGCGTCATGTCGGTAATATTTAGATTTGCAAAATTTTGACTTTTTAGAACTGCTCAAATAATTTTTTTGGACCACGGGAACGTAATCTCCGCAAGAAACTGAATCTCTTCATATAAAAATTTTCACTGTATTTTTATTTTATTTTCACTGTATATTGTATTCACTGTATAAAAACTACCTATATATGCCTACTCTATGAGTAGGTCTGGAAATTTCAGAATCCTGGCTCAAGCCTCCTATAGCTTTAGTGGAGGATAAATGTGGAGGCCTTGTACATAAAAAATTTACATCTAATCTAAACAGACAAATGAATCATATTGCTGCGTTTTTTAGCTATAAACTGATTTACTACTTACTTCCGCGTTTTGAGTCCGTTTGTTCCAATGTCATAGGGTCACTTTGTAGATAAAAAAACAACGCCAAGGTATTCATTGATACGCGATTCTATTTTTCCCGATGCATTTCGCCGACTCTAATCATGGGTTACACCGGAATGAAGTCAGAACATCAAAAATGAATTGAGTTAACAGCTGAGAGGTAGAGAGACAACGAACCAAGACATAGAAATCAGCACAGAAAAGATACATGATTTCAATAAGTAATAATCTGCCAGAATCTGAAGGACAGCCTCCCTCCAGAAGCTGAATCTAACGTTCTCTACGAGTTCTCTTTTGTACTTGCGGGAGTAAGTACATCGGTCGGACGGAGAGAAGGTTGTCCCAAAGAATTCCTGAGCATGTCCCACGATGGCTGATCAATGGTGAGAAGCGCATTAGAGCATCTAGTGGTGTTGCAAGACATGTATTGCAGTGTGTCCCAACGAAGCCTCCCAGATCTTGCTTCAAAGTTTTCCGAAAATGCAGAGGAAGACTGCATTTGAGCGTTCTAGAAGCTCTCCTCATCAAAGAGACTCAGCCCGATGTCTGTACACAGAAGGAAACAGTCATCAATTTAATTTTACCTTGGTAACTTTATTACATTTTTCTTTGCTTCTGTTACTACTTGCCATTTGTTTACAGTATTATAGTTTTCCGTAATTACTTATTGAAATCATGTATCTTTTCTGTGCTGATTTCTATGTCTTGGTTTGTTGTCTCTCTACCTCTCAGCTGTTAACTCAATTCATTTTCGATGTTCTGACTTCATTCCGGTGAACCCATGATTAGAGTCGGCGAAATGCATCGGGAAAAATAGAATCGCGTATCAATGAATACCTTGGCGTTGTTTTTTATCTACAAAGTGGTCAATAGCAAAGGCGTTTTCAAAAATCATAGGGTCAGACTGCCATGCCTTATGGATCTGCTCCAAGTTTGACAGTCAATTGCTGCTTCAGCTGTTACTTTAGGCAGACTGCAAACAAATGCCAACGTTTCGTCCCAGGTCATCTTTGGGCGCCCATCTGGTCTTTTTCCGTCACTTCCAACTTCCAAACACTCTTTATCCAGTCTTCTTCCTTCTTACGGTACATATTTCCAAACCATCTTAAACGATTTCTGTTATAGGCTCTAAGGCCTGCTTGCACTGGCAGTTCATGTGCTGTGCAGCAAATGACGAGGTTGACCTTGTTATGAAGTTATTGTAATTTCTTCTGACACAGAACATGACGTATGTGCTGCAGTAGCAGCACAGTTACAGTTCAGCGATTAGAACGAAGTCTATTTCTTTGCAGCCTGCTGCAATGATAGCGTCATCTGATTGGTTAATTTTCCCATTTCTTTTGTTCCATGACTGACTTTGGTTGGACAGTGTAGTAGCTGTCTTGCTGTTTGCAATGTGAATCAGGTGCTGCACATGCAGTTATGTTTCATAGCTATGTCATGTTGCGTTTCAATCACGTCACGGACGTGTCACTCGTCTCCTGCAACCACAGAATTAGATTATTTAATTGTGTCACTTTGCTAGAAATGCAAACTAATTCAAACAGATGGCACATGCAGGAACTTAATAAGTGGGCAAAAAGAAATTTTTAATACCTTACAGAGATAGGAAAAATAGTCGTGCGTTGCTTGCGGATTGCTCTGAATTCCTTCAAAATGCTCCGATCACCACGACTCCATCAGATTCGAAGAATTCAGATCATTGCGCAAAAGTTTTCTCGATAATGTTGGGTCCTCCGATCATTTTAAAAAAAGTTAGCAGGCGCATGAAAAACGTTCACAAACGTCTCTGTAGAACTTGACATCGACTGTCTCTTTGCTGTGTGATCCGGTTGATAACAGTCACTGAAACTTTGCACAATTTGACGTGTTTAATGTTGAACTGGCTGCTCATTGTTCGATTTCTATGGTATTATGTCAGGAGATTGTGCCATTTCATTAACGTTACATGTTCCAATGCTTCCCTTCTAGTCAAACGGAAGAAGAGACAACCTGTCTAATTCTGTGCCTGCAACAGCAGCGACTACCAGTGTAAAGTAGGCTTAAGTCAAAGCGTGCTCTCAATTCCGCGGTTCAGTAACGTTCCCAAGGATCATGAATTGTGATAATGGTTTAATGTCTTCTATTTCTATAGGATTGGTTGTACCTACACGCACATGTCTCAAATGTGTTGCATGATTTCTAACTATACATAGCGTATGTAAATTCCAATTTTGCGTTTTCACCTTGTATAGAGTATTCTGGCATTATAGAAAATCAGTGTTGGCCAAAGATGGCTCATGCATGCCATCATCTGCATGGTGTAAAGCATTTTGAGCTGGAAAATAAATTCATTGAGTATACACCTCTGACCGAGGACTGAATAATGTCGATTGTCAATGTCAGAGAGTCGGGGGTGGGAATGGGAGAAGGTTAGACTCTTTATACCAACAACTCGTTCATGGATCAGAAGATGGGTTTGTGACTTTTCAAAACATTTATTGCTTCGCCATCCGAGAGCACAATCTGGTTGACCAATATTTTTGTGTTAGAAAGCATATGTGTATTAGGTGGCGTACAGTGCATGTAAGTACTTGACGAAAGATAACATAATGTACTTTGCATGTAATAATGAATGATATGATATTGTATTATTTTCTACCACATACTTTAACATGGAGAATGACGTGGTTGCACTCACCGATGATGAGCTTCAGTTTGATATGCCATAATTTTATGATACTCTCTGAATAACCATGACAACTGTACGAATATAGCCATGTTTTACATGTACATGTACGTACATGCCCTACTGTCATCATCATTATTACTTGAACTACATAATTTACTCAGACTGGAGAATGACATACTTGCACTCACATGATAATAAGCTTCAGTTTGATATACGATTTGACCATTCTAAGTAATTTGTAAAATTTCATTAATAGTAGTATATAATTAATTACATGTATAATAAATGGGCCTGTAGAAAAAATGTGCCTGTGTGTGGATTTTGGTGGGATTGTTTTTGGTCAATACCGGTACTGTTAGGAATGCATCTGCCAATTTTCAGCTTGGTACAATGTCTTTCTAGGTTTGGCCACTTTTGAGTTATTTTGACCGTACTTGTGCATGTATTGTAGATATCCTTTCTCTTTATTTGACCTGTGCAGCAGGTTATTGCCCGCGCGGGAAATAATACTTACTCCAACACACTGGAGGGAGTTCATGAATGCCTCTGTAACCGGGCAATCTGTTGTTAAAGGCAACAGTAAAGATTGTTATGAGAATTTTCATGAGAAACCACAGAATTAAATATTTTGTTTATCTGCTTCGGTTTGCTAGAAGTGTGATTAATACGAAATCGCCGGCACATTGAGGAACCTATTAAGTGGGCAAGAAGGAATTCCTAATACCTTACAGAGATAGGAAAAAGTCGTGCGTCGCTTGCGGATTAATGTGAGTTCCAGCAAAGTGCTTCGATTTCCAAAATTCGAAGACTTCAGATCATTGCGCACACGTTTTCTCCATAATATTGGCCCTTCCGATCATTATTAAAGAAAGTAGCAGGCCTACGAAAATTAGTTCACTTGATGATTTTACATCCTCTCCTCGGCATTTCTCACTGTATAGTGCATGCATTGAACCGAAGCCAGGCATCGATGTGTGTTTTGGTGTGTGCGAAGTGATATCACAACACGCACGCATCTCTCACTGGCTCTGGTGTCCTCTGCTGACAGCTTATTGTTTGCCATTTCCAATAGCAAGCGATACACGAATTATCCATTCGAGAAGGAGCAAGTTGTCTAATTCTGTGATGTGCCATTTTGATATTAAGGCTAGATATGATTCTTCCTTTCTAGGAAACCGAAGCGCGCGCAGATGAATCTAATTCTGTGTGAGAGACTCATGAAAAACGATGCGATATTTCATGCGTTTCAAATCCGCATGAAATTCCATGTGACAAATATGAAAAAAGTCATGACATATCATAAGAATTTTTGTGAGGCATGCCACATTTAATTGGTCAGACCAAGCGACGGGAGATAAATGACAATTTCATGGTGAAAGCAAAACAACAAGGTCACAGTTTTGTGGTCAATATCAATTCAGCAATGGAACTCAAAGATCCATCAATTTGTAGACGTTTCACCTGGAATAGGGATCGACCAATCTGATTCTTGCACATGCCGTAAGCAGTTAGTCATATTCTCGCATTTTCTTAAATATTGGAATACGTTGTGTATCTGAAAGTTTTCCTCCTCCTTTACAAACACATTTTAAGTTATTTAGAACTGCAGAATGACATTTCATAGATACATTGGAAAGGTTGCGTTTGCGGGAACATCTCCAGTCTCTCGAATAAATTTAATCAGTTTGACATAATTGCATTTTAACATTTTTCAAATACGCTGCTAAAATCTTCAAGCATATTTCAGTTGTATTTCAGACACAACTCAACATTATCAAATTCCTTTTTAGCACATTCAGGAAGTTTGACATCGCAAACAGCAAAATTACTAAGAAGAGAGACAGTCGGAAGATTCAAAGTTCCGTTTAATCAGACTACGATTGAGTTTCGGTCAACCGAACCAGAGTGTGATTAACGACAGATGCCTGCTAACCACAGTAGTGTTGTTCCAATCAGCCGCATTCTGAATAACCACGACCTATCATTTATCGGAACCCGATTCGTTCAATCTGACTGTTTCACGAAAAGGGGATATTGCGGTAGAACAATGATGAGTCATGAAAGCAGTTGAATACACCAGTAAAACGTTGGCAAGACAGTCAGAGAATATTTTTACTGAATTTTATGCTTACGAACAGTGATAAACCTACCAAAGCCTCTCGAACTAAGACTAGCAGTTTCCTTTGGAAGGGCACCGTTTGAAGATAGGAAAAGCAAGCATTTGCCGACCTTCAATCTCTCCACTTTGCAAATTCGGTATTTGATCAGAATTTGATAAAGAAACAAACCTTTGTGCGATTGATGCCATCCACTCGAATACCAAATGTGCAGTTGATGTCGCAATTCCAGCTGATCGACCAATTTGACGAAAGTATCCACCTCAAGACAAAAACTCCACAAAATTGTTAACCATCCTCTGACTTGTTGCCAGATGACAACCACGATGGTCCACAATTCTTTCGCCATGAAATTCATTTCCTAACTGTTCCAATTCACTTCATGACAAAAGAAAAGTTCGTTTGTTATCATGTTCTGATTCACTTTGAGCTTGAGCGCGTTTATGTGTTGTCGATCCTGTTCTCGAGGATTGGATTACACCGGCTCCAGCAAGAAAAACGGCTGTCATTTACTCAACTGATTTCAACCGAACCGAGACTTTGAAACTTAACACGGTTAATCGACTTTCTAACGACCTGCTCATCGAACAAGTAATGCTTGGTGGAGATACGACAAACTTGCATTCATTCAACCCGATACTCTCGTTGAACCAACCGGATTCTGATTGTTTATTATCTTCCCACCGAACACTGGTTGCAACTACGTAATGGGGTTGAACGAGTCAAATAACCGTCTTTCTAAGATAGATTTCAAAATTTCGGTTGGGTTAAGCAGGAAATGTTAATTAGATCATTGCCCTTTTATTCAATCGGAATCAGATTAGTTCCATCGCAATTCGGTTGATTCAAACCAATCTACCGTAATTTTGAAATCGCCGAATGTCGCCTGATGTCGCTAAAATGTCAAAATTGATGGTATAAGTTTTTTTAATTTCTATTCATATCTCGAAGTTGAATGAATCGGAGTGAATGATATCGCCATTTGAAAGCTCTCACTCTAAATATGGTTGATGAACCGGCATGGGCTGGCGCGTTGATGATGCAAAATATTCAAATTAAATAAAGCGATGACCAACACAGTCTGCACCGACTTTTGGGGCATCATTGCAAGATGCAGTCTTGAATATCCTCATCATTGCTCTGCACTATGACATAAGATTCAACTGTTTTTGTTTATTCGTTTTAGAATTCATCCATTATGAGTGATGAAAATTTAATGAATGAATTAGCCAAAGTTGATGACACGACAGCAACTTTCTAATTTAACATGGTGAAACAAGCAAGCGCAAAGTGATAATCAATTTTTATAGAAGTGCGCTTTGCATCAGGGATAAGTGCTAGCCATTGAAATGTTCATTACAAAACCTGATGCACTAAGGACAAGTACAGGCTAAGTACAATGTTTTATATATCGCAGTGTGTGAAGCAGATTTCAATAGCTTCTTATCTAACCTTGGTTGTACACTCTTGTGTTATCATTGTCACAGCGATTGTCATATTGCTCATAATGAAGAACTATGGCAAGGCTGAGAGTGATGCAGATGAATGGTGTTTTGAAAGAGTACGCGTCAACGCAGCTGTCTAATTATAGCAAGAAAGTGGATGGTCTGGTGGACTCGACTAATGTCTTCGTGAAATAAAACTAAGCATCGCATCAGTGATATTTGCTTTCTATATGATTCTTTCCTTTTCTTCCTGTTAAGCTACGTTCACACATGAGACCTGAGACCTGAGACTCAGGCAATCATCCAATCAAACGGCAAGATTACCGTTTCCGTCGTCGATTTCAGACGTCCACGTAGTCTGAACAGTCCTAAGACATGCCTGAGACGCACTAACTTCATCCGTTGTCGTTTGTGCGAGGTGACCCGGGGGAGGCTCACCACGTTTGCTGAGAGATAGTGTGAACGGTCCTGAGACAAGCTTCTTTCAAGTTTTTGAGAGAAGCCTGTGAGACAAACTCCACGATCCTTGTCTCAAGTGTGAACAACCCTGAGACCTTCAACTGAGACAACGACCATGTCTCAGCAAAAGTTGTACGCGTTTCAACTTTTATGAGACTTCCTTGTTATCAATATCCAACTGGATTGTGTATTCGACGCTCATTTGTTTTGTACACATATACGCGAAATAATATTTTATGCTCATGTGTTTCTGTTGGTTGCACAAGTCAATTCAGTTTAAACTAGTGATTCATTTGATGATACTTACGATATTTATGATACTTGTAAATATTGTCATGTTTTGCTTCTTTCAGAAATCTGAATTTGCGATGAATCAGACAGAAACGTAATGATGCACGTATAGGCTACTTTAACTGGATTGATGAAATTAATTTTGAGCTATATCATGGTGGCCAAGTTTTTTTGCTACCAAAACCGGGACACTAAATAGTCAGTAGGAGAAAAAACATGAAAAACAGCGGACTTGCATATGTGTTCGTAAAGATAAGCAATAGTTAACTTTATGTCAATGCGCTGAATTACGACGCGCATAAATTTCAACAAGCAGGAATCTTTTAATTAGGATTTCTTCGGATAGTTCATTCCCACATGCATGCCGAATGAAACCAGTGTTTTGTACACTTTTGAAACGTCAACAGATTTTGCATCATTTACCCAAGGACGACCCAAAACCCAAGGTCCAACCTTCAAACCATTAGAAACTGATTATTATTAAGGCATATTTTAAAAATTTAATGTTGTCCAAGTGTAAGATTAAATGCAATGATCAGAAAATGTTGAATGAAACATGAGTGTTCAGTCAGTCAGTCCAGGTGTTATTGACAATTATTTCTGCAGCCGGGATGAACGAATTCCTTCTCCTGGTATCTTTACAAGGTGGTAAAACTGTACCTCTCCTCAACATGGAGAGGCTGTTAGAAAGTAATATGACAGGCCTGATCTGAATTCGCCCGAGAGAGGGAAGTTATTTTTATGAGTTCCAACTCGTTTGGTAAATCTCCCTTGAAAAAAATCATAAGCTGCTGGTTATCTTTTATATTGTTTCGTCAGTGTAGCCAACAGATGATGGCCCAGAAAACAAAAGCATGGTGAACGTATGAACTTATGATTTTTTTCAAGGGAGATATACCAAACGAGTTGGAACTCATAAAAATGAATTACCTCCCGTTCGCTGCAGTCAATTTGATCAGAGGGAAGTTAGAAGAACTTCTAGACTATGTAAGATTTAGACTTTTTTGTGGTAGGCTATCTACTATCGATGAGCATTTTGAAGGAGGCATAGAGCCTAGGGAAAAGAAATACTAGTACTTCATACCACAGACCACCTCGATGGTTTTGCGCTTGATAAATTTGATAGATGTCTGTGAAGATGTTTTGTTACGTGTTTTCAGAAGTCTTTGTTTGTTTGATTTTATTTTCAGTGCTTGAAAACAGGCCCACAGGCCCAGTAGGGTTGTGAGCATTTCATACTTGTACTGAAATAAGTTGACGAAAAGAACCAATATAAATGAGTAGGCCTTCAAAAATAATTTGAGATTTAAGTTCAAAGGAAATCAATTAAGTAAAAATTATGAAAATTACTCATTATGTTATAATAGCAATGCATTAAACAACCTACGTAAACGAGTTGATTATCTGTATACGTGGAATATTTTACGAATACCTATAGGCTTTCAGCGGCTTGCCTACGTCTATTCTTCATGACAAAATGAATCACGAGTCTCAGCAGGCTCTCACATAGCCTGAACAGAACCTGAGAGTTAGCGCAAAAGAAGGGTGTAAATAGAAACATTTTTCAATTTATCTGCGACCTGATGTCGATAGTGTGAACAGGTCTGAGACCTACAGTAGGTCTCAGCAGATCTAAGGTCATGTCTCAGCGAGTCTCACTGTCGATAGTTCAGTGAAGGAGAGGCTCATGAAAATGAGGGGCAGCTTTTTCCTGAGATCTATCTCTCAAGTGTGAACGGGTTGGTCTCAGTCTTAGGTTTGATTTGAGGTCAACTCTCAGGTTCTTCTCTCATATGTGAAAGTAGCTTTACTTTCCAGTGTTTGGAAGTAACATCCTTGTGTCATTATATTTATCTTGAAGTTGTGTTGAAGCGCACGCAGCATATTATGGTACTTTTGAATGCACAATCTAAAAGGAATAATTGCAAATGTCCTAAGTCATCATACACCTGTTTAAACCCTTCTCAACAGACATACAGAGCACACAAACATACATCTCTTCAACATATAATTCTTGGACAAACCCAATAAAATCACGTCTTTCCTGTTGTCCCACCCGTTCGACCGTTTCACTGTTGTTTGACATTCTTGTATTTTCTCATTTTGTTGTTTCTAACGCATCCAATTTTTTGTTTAGAGTACAAGCATTTGTAAACATCAGTCATTTTTCTATGTTATAAGCGCAGGGTCCCATGGGACTCTGCGGCTATGTGGCCCCACCCTGCGAGGGGGCCAAATAAATTTATTTACTCAGTCAAGTGTAGAGAATCTTAATAATATAGCTAGAAATATCCCCGCTTTATTTTGAGACTTTTGATTGATGTAGATGCAGGTGAATGTAAGAATGTAAGTTGTATGCTTGCTATGATATACATGTAGTTGTCGTTTGCAATGTTCATTAATGACACATGGATGTAGGCCAATATGTAAAACAGCATCAGTTGAAGTATGAGGAACTAAAAGCAGCTAAGTTTTAACAACTAAAAGATAAAAGTATATATCATGCAAATATACATTGAAAATTGTCAGTCACAAAGTCGAATCACATGTTTTGTAGGATGTCAGTCACCAGTCTAACATCAGCTAGAAACAGTCAAATATCAGCTATTTTTTAATTAGTCAACTCAAGCTAGTACATGTATCTCTGCATACATCATTTCAACACTGAAGAGTTTGTGTACAGGAAGGAGAAGGGTTTGTATTTGGAAGGAGAAAATATGTTGAGAAAAAAGAGAGCATAACACTGTACTGTGCAAGCATCCATGAATGAAGCAATCGCAGTATAGTAGCAGTGATCGCGTTACTACACTAGCAGAAACACGGCGTACATCGATCGCACTTGTCCATGAGAAGCGACGATCAGACCACTTCAAATTATGAAGTCAATTTACTATATATCATTTGTATACTATTCAACAACAACCAGTCGGAAATTGCTCAAAAGTTCCATATTTTCAACGCAACAAATTCGCAATCTGAAAGGCATCTACATTTTGTACTCAAACTCCTATTTGTTTTCAGATCCGCTTCACTACCTGCCGTCTAATGATCCGCTTTATCATCACCAATCTCATCGCTGTGAATCTGATTGTGTGGATTCAAAGTGTCATCACTGAAGCTGCTGGTCTGTTCGAGCAAAAACATCATCATGTCAGCAGTAACACCTCGAAATCATCAGTGCAACACAACTCTACCTCCCATGCAAGTCATGCCTCCTCGTCCTTGGCACAAGTTTCGACAAGTTCCGGTACACCAGGTCCATGTTCTTCACACATCCACACCTCTGCTACATCTGCGCAGGAATACCTGTTCGCCTGCATCACTGAATATTCACTCCTGGCTACAGGAGGTCTCATTAACCTCCTTATGAATTCTGAGACCGGTTCTGCATCGGACACTGAATCGGACATTTCTTCGAGCATCGTGAGAAAATCCATCCGACCATCTCTTATCGGACTTATCTTTGGACTCTTACTTGGGGTGATTTTTATTGTCACTCTGATTGGAGAATTTGTATTTAATAACCTCATTTTGACAAGAGACGACGTGTTGCTTGCGGTTATACTTATTAATGGATTTCTACCACTTCTCAATATCATCCTAGTAATCGGGTTGAGTGCCCGAATGCTCTTTACTTTCAGGAGTGACTCTTCGGACAAGCACGGACTAGTAGAGAGACTGCTCCTATACTTTGCCTTCGGAGGAAATCTACTATTTGGGATCTTTTCCCTCATAGCGGACGTAGACAATATTAGAGGCAAACGCATGTTCTCAGAAAGCATTCGACTTGTCATGCTCACCTCTACAATTGTGCATTTTCTATCCATCATGATACAAACACCGTTCCTTCTTATGGGAATGACTTTACGGAGTGTGACAGATGATCAGAGGAAAAAACAACCTGGTAAAGGAATGCTGACATTACTTTTATGTGTCAATTTGATGATCTGGATTCATGATTCGATACAGTTAAAAAGCTACATCGTTGGTCCGCTATATTCTAGTTATTTTGGACTTTTACCTTGGAGTATGATTGCTAGTGTCTGTCTGCCACTGATTGTCTTCTATCGGTTTCATTGTGCCTCCCTATGCGCAGAGATTTGGTCAAAGGCTTATCGATGATCAAGTGAATTTGAAATACTTTTTACTTTGTTTAAATGAACACACTGCACAAAGCACTGCATATTACGCGTGACGCATCATGGAAGAAATGCAAATTGAAAGCGCTCGACCGACGTTACGCCATGAAAGAAAAAATTACAAAAGATATTAACTAAGCAAGAAAAAAAAATGTGCAAATGAATACTTTAGTCCGGCAGCCAGAGCGAGATTCTACAGGGGAACGAGGCCGAAAATGAGACTTTTACAGAATGGTGTACACCCTATGCCTACTGCGAATCTGCACGTCTGCTGAGTTCTGCCTGGTTCCTCTTCTCGTCAGACAGGATCAAAGAAAAACACATGTAAATCTAATAGGACGCAGATTCCAGTTTTTGGTTAAAATGAATTTCTCGATACTTTCTCTTCTCAATTGAAAATTATCATGATGTATCTTTAAGTGATTCTCTAATAATTTCCTAGTAATGATCTGCGAAGCTACACACATTCAGATTTGGCAAGCCTCAAACTATCAGCAAGCACCGACATGTTGGGCCACTTTATCCACATTGAACCTCATTTTTGAATACATCGCTGATCAGAAGCAAGAGAATATCACATACACATGATAATAGGACCAGAAGACTTATCATGCCGAAAATTATGGCTCCAGACTTAATGCTTGTCAGTTGATAAGAGAAAACAAAAAATTTCATTTCCGCCAAAAACTGGAATCTTCGAGCAAGTGTTTTTCTTTGATCCTTTCTGACAAGAAGAAAAACTAACTAAAGCTCTCGGCAGACTCTCAGATTCGTGGTAGGCATAGGCTGTACATCACTCTGAAAGTCTCATTTCCGGCGCCGTTCCTTGTGGAAACTGGTTCTGGCTACCCGGCGTCACTCGATAATAAAACGATGTGACTACGAAAACAAATATGTCTCGCCGATAGAAAAGCATGTGCCTTTCGTAGCCGCAAAGCTTCGTTTTCGTAGCCGCAAAGCTTCGTTTCCGAACCGCACAGCTTACAGTGAATCTCATTCTTTCGTCGGCGATAGGACACAAAAGTGAAAATGCTGCAAATCCTCAGAGGTTCATCAGTATTATCAAGTGTTCCTTTCTTCAACTGTACTTGCTTAATCTCAGTGTGAATGATTGAAGCGTGAATTCTGACAATTTCATTTGTGATTAACACCATTGCATAATTCATAATGATCATAATGAAGTGATTGATTTACATTTTGTATTACTTATTGGCAGAGATTGGAACGATTTAATTCCTTATTTCTTATTTTTTATTTCCTATTTTTTTCTTCGATTATGGATGTATATTTATTTTACACAGCATTGAAGTATTGAAGAAAAATACTGAAACAAGAAAATACAAAAATCTTTAAATCTTAGAAGTTATATAGCCTGAGCAGAAAAGTTCCTAGCCGCCTACGGCTGACTCGACACAACGAAAGAGCTCAAGCATCCTACCGCTGTGGGCAGAGACTCAGGTGACCGAAGATTCCCTTGTCCATTCTGTCCCACGAAGAAGGTGTTTGTATGGACAATCGACAGCAGATGCATCTTATTGACAATTGAATGGAGGCTGATAAAATTAGCTTATTAATTTGTTATCAGCGCATTATTAGCAGTATTAATGCAAATTAGTAAGAATTTTTTGATAGAATCGTGTGAATCAATGAATTATATCAACTCATTCAACAGCTGCATGAGATCTTTAACCTGATTAGCTACTAAAGTAGACTTATTAAAAATCTGCTGTCTGAAATATTTCGCATTCGTGCATGCGATTTACAGTAGCTTGTAGTCCGGCAGCCAGAACGAGTTTCTGCAGGGAACGAGGCCGACAATGAGACTTTCACAGAATGATGTACACCTCATAGTCCGGCAGTCAGCACGAGTTTGTGCAGGGAACGAGGCCGACAATGAGACTTTCACAGAATGATGTACACCTCATAGTCCGGCAGTCAGCACGAGTTTGTGCAGGGAACGAGGCCGACAATGAGACTTTCACAGAATGATGTACACCTCATAGTCCGGCAGCCAGCACGAGTTTGTGCAGGGAACGAGGCCGACAATGAGACTTTCACAGAATGATGTGCACCTCATAGTCCGGCAGCCAGAACGAGTTTCTGCAGGGAACGAGGCCGACAATGAGTCTTTCACAGAATGATGTGCACCTCATAGTGCGGCAGCCTGCACGAGTTTGTGCAGGGAACGAGGCCGACAATGAGACTTGCACAGAATGATGTACACCTCATAGTCCGGCAGCCAGCACGAGTTTGTGCAGGGAACGAGGCCGACAATGAGACTTTCACAGAATGATGTACACCTCATAGTCCGGCAGCCAGCACGAGTTTGTGCAGGGAACGAGGCCGACAATGAGACTTTCACAGAATGATGTACACCTCATAGTCCGGCAGCCAGAACGAGTTTGTGCAGGGAACGAGGCCGACAATGAGACTTTCACAGAATGATGTGCACCTCATAGTCCGGCAGCCAGCACGAGTTTGTGCAGGGAACGAGGCCGACAATGAGACTTTCACAGAATGATGTGCACCTCATAGTCCGGCAGCCAGCACGAGTTTGTGCAGGGAACGAGGCCGACAATGAGACTTTCACAGAATGATGTACACCTCACAGTCCGGCAGCCAGCACGAGTTTGTGCAGGGAACGAGGCCGACAATGAGACTTTCACAGAATGATGTGCACCTCATATTCCGGCAGCCAGCACGAGTTTGTGCAGTGAACGAGGCCGACAATGAGACTTTCACAGAATGATGTATACCTCATATTCCGGCATCCAGAACGAGTTTCTGTAGGGAACGAGGCCGACAATGAGACTTTCACAGGATGATGTACACCTCATAGTCCGGCAGCCAGCACGAGTTTGTGCAGGGAACGAGGCCGACAATGAGACTTTCACAGAATGATGTACACCCTATGCCTGCTACGAATTCGCGCATCTGCCGATTTCTAGTGAGTTCCTCTTCTTGTCAGACAGTATCAAAGAAAAACACATGTAAATCCAATTACAAAGATTACAGTTGTTGTCTAAAATGAAATTTTCTATGTTTTCTATGATTAAACAAAAAGTACTTAACCCAGAGTCATAATTTTTGAAATTGAATGTCTTCAGGTCATTTCCTATGATGTGCATGTCCTTTTATCATGCTGCATCTAATCGGCAATGTATGTGAGAATGTGGTTGAATGTGGATAAAGTTGCTCAAAATGTTTGTGTTTGTCGACATTAAGAGGCTCGCCAAATCGAAATGTGTTTAGCTTTAGAGACAGGGGTGCATTAACATGAAAGGAAATAACCTGAAGACATTCAATGTCAAAAATTATGACTCTGGGCTTAGTACTTTTCGTTTAATCAGAGAAAGCATAGAAAATTTCATTTTAACCAAACAAAAACTGCAATCCGTGTCCCATTGGATTTACATGTGTTTTTCTTTGATGCTGTCTGACAAGAAGAGGAACTCACTAGAACTCGGCAGATGCGCGAATTCATTCTGTGAAAGTCTCGTTTTCAGCCTGGATATAAACTATGATATAAAAAAATGCTTTATTGTTGCATGATTATTATATACTCATACACCGTTTTCATCCATATCTGTAGAATTTTATTTCACTTCGCTTTTTATCAATGCGGGAGTGGAATAGCTTATCAAACCTATGGAAATCTCCTAAAAACAAAGTTTTTTGCAAAAATGGGTCATTCAAAAGTATTTGCGCCTTTAGACGTTCGACTGCAAATGCAGGAAATAGCCAACATGATGAAGGAAACCATATTCATGGTGTTTGCAGAAGTTATCTGGAATAGTCTGCTCAACTTAATACTTCGTGTGACCTCCCTTGCTGACACACAAGAATTCAATCTCCTTGGGATCGAATTCTACATATCTCGCGGGATGTTGTTCCATTCTTCGACAGCTACTTTCCAGAGGTCTTCACGAGTTACTAGATTCCTTTGAACATTCCTCTCCCTCAAATTCGGCCAGACATTCTCGATAACAGACAGATCTGGTCTTTGAAGGGGTCATGACTACAAAGCATAGATGCCGTTTTCAGCCAAGGAATTCTTTTTCGATGAGGATCGGTGCGCTGTAGCACCAACATGCTGGTAAGTTTATCCTTGGTGGTATATATGGGGAAGACCGACACTCAGAACTCTGTGGTATTCCCGAAAATCAACATTCCTGCTGCATCATACAACAACTCAGGCGACGTCTCCTCTGATAGCTACCCAAACCATTATGTTGGAAGGAAACTTTATGGGTGGGCGGAAAAACGTGCCTTTTAATTTATCGCTAATACTCCTGCAAGTATAAAATACCCGGATTGGATTGAGCTCCAACTTGCATTCATCCTAGAATATTACTTTTTCCACTTTGCCAGAGACCACGCTGCACTAGGTGACATGCCACGCGTAATTACGGAACACCGTGGTTAAAGACATTCTATTCTTCTACGCGCGAACATACGCGCTGCACTAAGAGTCAGAAATCACTTGATCTGATACTGTTAAAACATGAGGAATGTTTATGAATATGCGCGGGCGAGCGTTTATAGTTTGCTCGTCGTCTGCGTTGCCGCTTAAACCACGGATGAACCGTTAAGCATGTTCTGTCTTCCCTCAGCATAAAATTGAGGACCTATCACATTGTTTAGCCTATGATACATGTAGACACATGAGACGCAAAGTCTGTATAAGAGGACTGCCGACAGATGTTTGGAGTAGTAGAGTCTTAAAGCGTGAAAAGAATGTATGGCAAGTTATGAAAGAATTTAAAGGAGGAAAGAAGACAACATCTATATTTCGACATGATAATCCTGTATTGCCACTGTTCATAAACAAGCTCTCTCAAGTGTTCTCAAATTGCTTTAACGCTGAGTCTGATTCTGAGCTGGACGTGTTGCCTGATACAAGATGGGATATCACAGTCGATGGTTGGGATGTTTACCAGTTCCTGCAGAAACTGAAATTCAATCAATCACCTGGATATGATGAAATTAGTGCTCGGCTACTCAAAGAAGGTGCTGAACTCATCTGCGATCCTCTAGCAGACATTTATAAGGCTTCGATTGAATCGCGAGTTTTTCCTCTGCTCTGGAAAAATGCTCACATACATCCGGTGCCTAAAGTGTCAAATCCTACCGAGAAAGATTTTCGTCAAATTTCACTACTACCGATAGTCTTAAAGGTGTTTGAAAGACTGGTGCTTCAATCTATGAAACAGTCGTTTATCAAAGAATTTGGTTGTCATCAGCATGCTTTCAGGCATTTCGGTTCTACAACGAGTGCTCTCATTGACATTCAAGACACTGTTACACTATTCATGGAAAGTCCGAAGAACGTTGGTGTACGACTTACATGCCTTGACTTTTCGAAAGCATTCGATAAAATGCAGCATCACAAACTCATCAATACTCTCGTCGCGAATAATATCAATTGTGGATTTTTAAGATGGCTACATTGCTTCCTGATAGATAGGTGCCAAAGAGTATGTGTAAATGATATTGTCGGTCCTCCCATAAAAGTTACGTCCGGAATTCCTCAAGGTTCCGTTCTTGGACCCTATATGTTCGCCCTATTCATTTCGACCCTTTGCACCAATTCCCCTTCGTCGCATTTGGTGAAGTTTGCTGATGATGTCACCTTGATCGAGTCCTGTACTAAGGACTTTCCTAACCCGGATAACCTAAGCATCGTTCAAGATTGGGCAAGTACAAACGGGATGGTGTTCAATAGTAGCAAGTCTCGGCAAGTTTTGTTCAGCAAATCTAAATCGCTGAAAGTTCCACCATACGACGGAATAGTTGTGGTCTCACATGTGAATATCCTAGAAGTGACACTAGAAGAAAATCTTTCTTGGAAAAGACATTTTCGAGGTGTGGTTTTAAACGCTTCACGTCGACTGTATACCATTCGTGCAATAAAGCCATATGTCAGCAAAGAGATGTTGACAGAAGTATTTAATTCATGCATTCTGTTTATTCTCACATATGCATCACCCGTGTTCTGTCAACTTCCCGTTGAGGTTACTTACCAATTGGAAAATGTGATGAAAAGAGCTCACCGTGTTATTTGTGGTCCAGAGTGTCGCTGCGGAATCCTTACTGAACTTTCAGCTGTGCAAAATAGGCTTTCCTTGAACTTTTTGCGCAAGTGCGGTGATGAAAACCATCCTCTACACGCTCGGCTACCACAGAAATTGGAACGTTGTGGGAGATACCGTCTGCCTGTCTGCTCCTCTTCACGCCGTCTGAACTCATTTTTTCCATACACGTGTATGCTCGCAAACGGTGAAATGCATTAGTTTTCCACGCTTGATTTACATAATGTACTATTTATTTATTTGTAACTTTCTTTACCTTTATGTCAACAGTAAATGATCGTATTTGTGACTTTCAATCTCATCAATAAACACATTTTTTTAGTCACGACCTCACACAATGATGGTCGGTGTATACATCTCAGGATCTCGGAGTCCTACCAGGACTCAGGGAGATCAAGAGTGCGCCTAAGAATGTAGACACTGCCAAGTAGAGCAGCCTTCAGTAACTGAGGTACCCGGTGTCGACCGGGGATTTCTTTCAGGTATGTTCATCTTTTTCTCCTTATTGACAACTACGACATCTGGCCTCCTTACTGTGATTCTCTTGTCTGTTCTTATTTCGAAGTCCCATAATATCTTCACTGAATCCGTTTCAATAACTGGTTGTGGGACGTGTTTCCATGGTTCTGTCGGTACGTTGTTGTTATACTGTAGGCAGATATCCCTATGAATTTGTTTGGCAACCTCATTGTGACGGTTCAGATATTCGCTTGGTGCCAACTTAGAGCATCCTGTGAGTATGTGAGATACTGTCTCATCTGCTGACATGCACATTCTGCATCTAGCATCATCTTTTTAGTATGTAAGTGGAATGTGCTTTCGTCTCTATCGCTTTGTCTTGTGCTGCTGTTAGTAACGCCTCAGTTGTCATCTTCAGATTGACAGATTTCAGCCAACCGTAGCAAGCTTTCCTTGACGCTACTTCCTCCATTTGTCTTGCGTATTGACCATGCATTACTTTATCCTTCCATCTTTGGTACCGATCTTCTATCACCTTCCTCTTCCATTCTTCGGAGGTTTCTTGCCGTTGCCCGTACAGATCGCCTGATTTAGCCACCGCCAGCAGTAATTATTATTATTATTATGTTGCACCAATGTCACGCATAGCCAAGGATGTTTAAGGTCATGTGTAATTACGCGCAGTTTATGCGTGAATTACGCGTAATTGAGCGTGGCCTGTCACCTAGTGTGATTTCTGTAGACATGATCCAGACCGATTTCTGTGGTAAAATAAGGGCAGGCACGGTTTTCGAAAACCAATGCGTCCAAACAGTGTGTACCTGCGTACAGCTCCTTTCACTGTACCAACAGATGCTTGATTCTCACATTACATTCCTGGCGGACCCGTCATACTGTCCAAGTGGGAGATGTTTTGGAAGCGCGAACAATTCGACGCTCCCGCATCTCGGTCGGTCTATGGCAGCTTTGGTATCCCTGAACTTCTTTAAAATATGTTTGACCGGACACCGACTGATTTTCATTAATTTGGCTATTTCTTTTTCGTAATCACCTTGTTTGACAGTTCAACAACTGAACTACATTTTTTAAATGAAATTTGCTGCATTTTTAAGTTTTGCAAGTTAAAAATGAAGTTGAACGCGTTACAGTCCATCGCCGTATTTTACACAAGTTGGTGATGTTTGATTAGGACAGCTCTTTCGAAATCAATATTCACTCTAGGCGCAAATATTTCTGGTCGACCTCGTTTTTTGACAAACCGACCGAATGCGTCAGATATCAGTGGAATTTTCATTTTTGTCTGATATCATAATCCATAAAATTTCTCTGCAAGCATTAGAATTCAACCTGAAGCAAATTTAATTGAGCAATAAGTAAAAAAAATCGAAAATTCATTAAGTTCTACGTCTTCTGAGACAGGCGCAAAGACTTATGAACGGGTCTGTGCGTATATCTGATATGCTGCAAAACTATTTTTGATCTTGATGCACCGGAAGGTCAAATAAAACCTTTGTTCGAAAGTACATTTGCAAAAAATTACGATTATTGTCTTATTTCTATATTGTTTGGCTTTGGATATTTCAATTTAATTTGAAATCAAGACATCGAATATACGGCTTCATACAATGAACTACTTACTCTTACTCCTCGTTTATTGTCTCTTCTTTTTCAGGTTTGAGGGTTGTACAATATGAGTACCGGCATGCGCAATGGTCTGAATTGTATATACTCTAGAAAACTTCACTAATTAGTGCAAAATTTGTGTCAGCAGTAAACGGGATAAAATATGTCAACTAATAAGGAAAGGCAATGTAATAATGAATCAAATCTCAGCAGATGTAACCACCACGAGAGCTGATTCAGTCGTGGGTGGGTTCGAACCACCGACGTTGAAGCTGGAGGACGTGCAAGGATGCCCTCTAACCAGAAGGCCACCGGACCATGTGTTCTGGGCATGAATTAGCAAGGGCATGAATGGAAGGGGTCATCCTAATATCAACCTGAATATTTATATTCTTTCACTATTTCGATCCGTCTTTAATCTTGCTGAAATCAATATAATCACCACCAACATGCTTATCATTCTGCATCATAATTTTTGCCTTATTACAATTCATTTAAGTCCATTCAATTTACAAAATTTTTTGACAATATTGATTTGATTTGCTAATCCGGTTTTATCATTACTCATCAGAAGCATGTCGTCAGCATAGATCAAACAAGGAATTTTGAAATTGCCGATCTTAGCTGGGTTGATTTCATTCACGTTAGAATGGACTTCGTTCACTAAACTATTCAAGAATAATGAGAACAATGTTGGCGATAAGCTGTCTCCTTGAGGCACTCCATAGTGCAATGCAAATATTTGCGTTTCATTTCCATCATGTAGGATTTTGTATTTATACATGTTATTCATAGGAAAGCACACTTACTTTCGTATGTGATTGGTATGTAGGGACACGAACTAATCCATCGGCGATTGGCTGTTTTACAATGAAATGCGAGTTGTTGGTATGTTTTATATACAAGACCCGATGCAAATTCGTCCTCATTCGTATGTGTTTCGCATGAAGAGCTTTCAGTCACACTGCTAAAAATATATAGATATCGCATACTACTGTCACAACTTTTTCCAGTAATACCAGTCGTGAATATTTCTTTTTGATAGTGTGGTATTTGACTACATTAGGTTTATTGTGAATTTTATGCTCCATGAGTATGTCGTGGTTTTTACTTGTCTAGTAACATTAACAGGACGCTTGATTAGCTCTACTTTATGAACCAAGTTGATTAACATCAATTCACTCAAACGATATTTTTCGTGCAACCATGATGACTTATATATCTCAAACATAACTATTTTTGCGTTCATGAATTATAATGTGTTTTTATTTTGGATTGATAATATGCTTGATTCCAAAATTACATAATGCATCACTGTTGATGGTTGTTTACTTATTCATTATTTATGAATGCCTCAGATTTTCATGCATTGAAATCGAATTCAGTATTGCAAGTTTGATTCTTGAATGTCATTATCTCACTACTTGCAAAATAGTAGTCTCACTACTTGCAAAATAGTAGTAAGTACCATGCAACATAGGTGTGATCTCTATTGACAAACATATTTTAGACATCATTGATGCTTTCTTTTTACATTGTGCTGGTATATCTTTAGTATGTAGAGCATACCACACTTGAAATAACATACGAAAAGCATACAAGTATACAGAAATATACCAAAACATATTTTGGTATGCATCCTTCGTATACGATTTACAGTGTAAGATAGAATTACCTTTCCGAAATCCTATTTATTCCTTTATATTACAATCAAAATTTTCATCAAAACTTTGTCTACATTTGAGCTCAAATTTATAAACCTGTGGCTATTTGCATCATTCTTATTTACTGATTTGTAAATGGGAGTATTTCATTATCATCACTCACCATTTTTTAAGGATTTTGCAGCATATATATTGCATTGTCATCAATTTGGAACATTTCACGTACAGTGTATACGATTTTATCTGGACCACTTGACTTGCAGTTCTTTGTAGAATTGAGAATAATTTTTATTTCATTTTCGGTGATCTTTTGTCTCAGTACTCATCGTAAAATACTTTTTTCGGATCTAATCTACCATCGATTACGACTATATCATGAACATGTTTACTATCAGCATTTATAATTTCATTAAAGAAATCGTTAGCAGCTACATGTAGATTGCTTGTTATGGTAGATGTTTTGCTTTGGTTTATTAATTTCCAGTAGGCTTTTATATCTACTATCTCGAAGGTAGTAGCTTTCTATACTATCTCGAACGCTGAGTTATCGGTATACAAAACAGACCGACCAATTTTAAAAATAATAATTTTGAAATTCATTCCGATAAAATAAAATAGTCTATCATTGATTTTTTTACTGCATTATAATGAACGCAATGAAATGTGCATATACCCCTGGATTCTTCATTTTCAGCTCTAACATTTGCAATTATCATTCTAGTTTCATTGAAAAATGCTAAACTATTTCGACCATAATTGTTCAAGGTTGCCTCATCCGCTATTCTAGTCGGAAAACCATAATGCAAGTTGTCATTTTCAAATCCAATGCGCCAATTCAAGTCTCGAATTCTATCATCCATTTTATTTTGAAGGAACCTAATTTTTATGACTTCAAAAAAGCTTTCATCCTTGTATTTTGATCCTTTACTACCTTTGTAACAAACCATTATGCAAATATCTTTTATACACTTTAACGTAGTACTCGAGATTCTTTCAACCATGATTGTTCCATTATAATTCACCATTTTCAGTTTTTGGATCAGTTAAGCCATCCTTCAATAATATTGAAATTCCTTGAATGTTTCTCCCAAATTTGTAATCTTTCTTCCCTTTTGAGTGATGACCTGTACAATTTCTGATAACCGGAAAGTCAACAATATCTTTTAAATGAGTTTCACAGAAGCAAATTACATCAGCATTTTCCACATCTTTCATTAGATCGGAATAACAAACTTTATTATCATTAAGGTCGCGTATATTGATATACTTAATTTTTAAATATTCAAAGATTTCGTGTTAAACGAAAGGTCTGACAGGTGATAGCTGTCGTGTTTCAGTTCGATGATGTAGAATGCGTGTTGGTGGGTAGTGTTGTACCTGTGCGTTGTCGCTCTCGGTCCTCGTTACCCTGCATGGCACCACTTCTTCTCTCCTCTGCCTTTCGTTGAGAGAAGCTGTCGATTTCTCTTTGATTTTCGCACCGGTCAGGTGAATATTCGCATCTGATGCGTCTGTAATCAAATCTTCTTCTTCGCTTTTTCTCTTCATATCTTTCGCTTCTGCTATAGGTGTTGTCATGGTTATAGTAACAGTCATTATTGAAGTTTCTTTGTTGTCTGTTCCGGCAGTCTCTTCTATGATGCCCCGGTTTTTTGCAATAATGACAGATTATTCTTCTTTTCATATATCGATCGTATCTGGGCTGCCATTGAAAATGCTGTTGCTGTTGCTGTTGTTGTTGTTGTTGTTGTTGTTGTTGTGGATGGCCTCCGGACGTAGCCTCACCCGCCTCCACCACTTCCAATACGCCAACGCTTCCTGAGGTCTGGAACAAAGAACAGAGACATCATTACCAACATGCACACCCCAAACCAGCTCCAAACTGACCCTCATCTCCTCCCCAGCCACACATTTCATGATGGGTTCCATCCTCTCCGCCATTTCTCCGCACCTCCTACACATCCTCGACCCTTCCAACCCTGACCTCTTCCGGTAGCTTCCCAGCTACAGAGAGTGTCCGTCCTCAACCGGGCAATGCTCAACCTGTCCTCCCGGGATCATTGAGCCTCCACAGCATGATTTATGCCGCTGTCATAGACGGACCGATATCGATCGTGCTCCCATTCCCTGATCCGCTCCCTCCGCTTCCAACACCGCTTGACCGTCGCCATCGAGCAAGGCGATGTTGCTGTTGTTGCATTGTTCTTCTAAATTTGTTCTTTTTCCTTATTTCTGCTTCGATTCTTTTCAAATTTTCGGAAAATGTTTGTATTTCTCTCATCCGTTGTCTTCCATGTATCATTTCTTCCAAATTTTCATCATCATCTGTTTTGCTTTCATCGTCATTTTCACTTCCATGACGTAACACTCTTGACTCACTTTGATGTCTTCTCATTCTTGCACGTACCTGTCTTATTTCTTGACGCTGTTTTTGTAATTTAATTTCCAGCTCGTTGATCTTTGATTGCAATTTAGATATTTTTCTTTTTTCCTCGATAGTTCTTTTCCGTACACTTCGAGAGATTTCAACAGATCTTGTTTCGTTCTTTCGTAGTTTTCTTTTTTCTGTTGTTCATCTGTTTCGCATGTTTGTCTGTGACTGCTTCGTGTTCTCTTTTTGGTATAGTCGTGTATGTTTTGTATGTCTGTTGAATGAAGTCTGAATATACGTATTTTACAAATATACTTTCTTTTGCTGTGGAGAAAGTATTTCACTATTTCATAGTCTCACAGTTGAATGCATGACACATGAAAGATGGAATCATACCGATCACATTTTCAATATCACTCTCCGATACTTGCGTAGCGCAGCTTTTGCAGATTACGATAGTTGCTGTGGGCGAATTGTTAGCTTCGTCGCTATTCATGTTTCTGCACGATGAAATAGTATCAGCATGAGCCGGACCTCTCGCAGCGTTCTACAATACATAATACACATAATAATTGTGAACATTTATAATTAAATGTGCATACGACATTTCAAATTGAATGTTTATATTTGATTATCTTCAGTCATCCCTGAAGCAGACTGAGCATGTGGAAATTTGGGCAATACAACCCATAATTGCAACAACAGTAAGACTTTTTATTTATCGTTTGAGAAATCAGTGCATGTAAAATACCGTGCAAAAGGTCTTGTTGATTGTATTCGCAGCTGATTCAAGGCTTGGAAAGGAGATGTGATTGATGCCAACGGATAGCTAGCTCACTCCTTGATCTCATTAACGATATTCCATGATCTGCGGTTTGATTTGGGTCAAACCACGGGTTGGTTGCACCGACGTAAGATTTCTAATCGGTTTTTGACGAATTATGCCGAAGATCATGACATAATATGTAGTCTAAAGTTCAGACGCATGCTAGCGAGAGAACATGTCTGCATAGATGACAAAGGATAGTCTAAAAACTGTTTATCTACAGATAACTGCTTATTATTATATGTTTCAATCATGCCCCTATTTTATGAGTTGTGTGCTTCAATGCATTTTGTACATGAAAATGTCAATATTAAGTTAAAAAATCGTTTGTGATGCTAGATGATTTCACGTTAGTCAATGTATCTGAAAGACAACTTTCTGTCAAAGTAAATTATGACTCTTTGAAAGATATTAAATTTCTACATTAGAATGTCGCGAGCGTTACCTAAAATATAGAATAAGTTTTTTCCATCTGAGACAAGAATGATTAGCCAGTTTATACTACCAAAGATTATCGACTTTCGATGAATACTAATCAGTGTGATGATCAACAAAGTTATTCTAAGTCTACTTCCTGGTAGATCATGAATTTAATGTCTGTCCCGAGCGCTACCATGGCATACACTTAGTGAATTTAATCTCGAATCTCAATCTCGAGAATCAATTGTCATCAAATAACAAGATATCAAGATCGCTAATGCGATATTACAAGTAGGCCTATATCAGATTGTTCAAAATTGCTCAGAAAGTGCAATTAATTACAGACAACTGCAAATTGCTGTACAGTAGTCTAATTATTGGCCTAGTTACAATTAACTAGTTCTATTTGTTATTCTTATACCGTTTATATGTTACCGTGGTTTGGCCCATTTCATAAATACTTGCACCCATTTGATCTTACAATTACCTATTTATGAATAATGAAAGAAGCTGTAGAGATTGCATGATCAAATACGTTTATTGTCATACATGTTTCAATACGTGAAACGTACCATCGTCAGTGAACAGCAACAGTGATACATGCGCAAAGACTTAAATACATCCAAGAGTTCATTCAAAAATAGCGCTTACAGGCATAACAAATAACACATAGTTGTGAGCACTGTCAAGAGTGCTACATCGGGGAAACTCGTCGCCATCTCTATACCAGGATTAAAGAACACATTAATGGCAGACCAGTCTCTGAAATTTCTCTTCATGAACACTTCCCAAATGAAAAGTCGTTCTCTATTTTATTACATACTAATTACACTCGTATTGGAGAAGCTTTATTGCATAAATCATACAAAAAATAACAAAAGAAACTCATGAATACCCAAACCGAGTCATTTCAGTTGTTATTATTTTGAAAATGCCTGTTAGCGCTCTTTTTGAATGAACTCTTGGATGTATTTAAGTCTTTGCGCATGTATCACTGTTGCTGTTCACTGACGATGGTACGTTTCACGTATTGAAACATGTATGACAATAAACGTATTTGATCATGCTACCTATTTATGCTTCACACATTCTTCCTTTTGTCTCATGACAATACATCTCTGTTGAGAAAACCTGATCAACTTGTGTCAAAAAGGTAAGTTAGAATCGGACAATCTACAGTTTGCAACGTCAAGACATTGTTAAAGCTTTGAGGGAATGACAAACAGACAGTCAAAGCAATTCGATAAAACAACGATATTTCATTGTCTAAAGCATTTTCAAGATAAAACTTTCAATACGGATAATTTTTGAGCTTGGACAGAACATCGAAGATTAATCTTTTCGTGTATCGTATACGACATATTCTATAATTAGTGGCTAAAGATCGACTAACCGAAATTCTATCGAGAATAGCATCACCACGAGTAGGAGTGACAATTTCATCACATAATGAAACGCATTCTTATAGAGTAGGAACCCGCATAAATCATGGTGTTACGCATTGCATAATTTACCTTGAAATGTATTTGAGTATGATTGCATAATAACGTGTTGAATGAGAAATAAACAGATCCGACATGTTTATACAATTTGACTTACTCTTTCCACAATGACTATGTTACTCAGCTTTCCCAGAACTAGTTTTGTGATAAAAAACTATCATCACATTCTCCTGCACTTCTTTATGAAGAAAATTAATAACAGAAGTGAAGCTTTCCAGACAGACGATCAATGGAGACTTTCCAGTCTCGAGAAAGCGAAGCATCACACTCAACATTCTCATCATTAGCCTCCACTAAATAGGAATAACAGCAAAAAACCATACTGTCCACCTACAAGGCCATCGCAAGTTCACACTTTGAATACACGTCCACAGTCTGGTCACCAGTAATCGCACAATATAACATTAAAATGGACTTTTGAGGGCAACAATGTAGGACATTTGAGGGCGCGTGAGTGCCTGAAAATGTCCCACATTGTTGCTCGAAAAATGCTATGTTAACAATATTGTGCGTAATTTAAATGAACTCGGCAGCAATGCTATGAATACACATGTAGATATACGCTGATTGAGATATCAAAAATATCTTTCACATTCATAGATACAGATATCATCATTACGGGATACATTGTGTTTAGGTTCGTATATCTTCCTTAGTTAAAATACTGAACCACTATATGCCGGTTTGGCATATTGCAGTTCAGAATAAAGAACGTAGATATATGAAAAACATTTTAATCATTCCATTTAAGTCCAAATTTGAATTAGAATTCTATGATGTTGAACAGTAATATGCTTCGTGGGTATATTGCGGTTCAAGAGTAGCATATTGCAGTTCAGTTACATAGAAAACCGAAACACAATGATATTACAGTTTAGACATCGGAACCGCAATAAGCTATGGCTTCGGGCCTGACGGCCCTCATCCTCATACCATATTGCGGTTCCGATGTCTAAACTGCAATATTACATTGTTGCCTTCCTTTTTCCACATTGTACCATAGCTCAATTACGCACAATATGCAGACTACAGGCAAAGCGGAACAAAGCGCTGAAGATCGCTATCGTCCCCACATGTTACACAAACACAACATCTGCTCACCTCGTCGGCACACAGGCAACAAAATCATTGTACATCCCACACAGTTCACAATTCTGAATCGTCAGATACACACGCGGAACACTCGCAAAATTCAGTATTGCAAACCAGCATCCCCCTATAAAAAGAATCCCTATATTGATAATTTTACAGCTTGAGCCGAAGACATTGCAAACACGAGAATGCGTCATTGCAAATCGTTACTGTTAAAATAATGCACACACAAAATAAACTCTTCGTTCCACTCCTCTCATGTTTGTCCCCTCTGTATCACAACCGCACAACATCAGTCACCAGTGGCCGATCATTGGCTGAATAGCGATCATCACATCGATTGGAATGATATCTATGTACTGGAACACGAGACAAATGAGATAATGTTTTGGAAGCGTGGCATGCTGTACGTGTTATACAGTATATATAACATAAGTCCTTGTGATCTAGGCGTTCACAGCACCGCATGCTCCATCTTATTTTGAGATTGCATTGCTACAGATGTTTTAGGTGCCCTCCTGCTAATAGTGTAGATATGTAATATAAATAATGAAATATGTAAATGATGTACAAGTTCCCGTTTGTACCAACGCCAATATATAATTTCTTTTAAACTTTCATGTGCTCTCTACATCTACACCGGTTGACAGCTGTTAGTCCGGGAGCCAGAACGAGTTTCTGCAGGGAACGAGGTCGAAAGTGAGAATTTCACAGAATGATGTGCACCCTATGCCTACTACGAATTCGCGCGTCTGCCTAGTTCTAGTGAGTTCCTCTTCTTGTCAGACAAGATCAAAGAAAAACACATGGAAATCCAATGGGACGCAGATTGCAGTTTTTGGCTGAAATGAAATTTTCTGTATTTTCTCTGATTAAACGAAAAGTACTAAGCCCAGAGTCATAATTTTTGACATGGAGTGTCTTCAGGTCATTTCTTATGATGTGTATGTGCTTTTATCATGCATCTGATCGACAATGTATGTGCGAATGTGGTTAAATGTGGATAAAGTTGCTCAAAATGTTTGCGTTTACCGACTAGAGAGGCTCGCCAAATCTAAATGTGTTTAGCTTTATTGACAAGGATGCATTAAGATGAAAGGAAATGACCTGAAGACATTCCATGTCAAAACTTATGACTCTGGGCTTAGTACTTTTCGTATAATCAGAGAAAATACAGAAAATTTCATTTTAGCCAAAAACTGCAATCTTCCATGTGTTTTTCTTTGATCTTGTCTGACAAGAAGAGGAACTCACTAGAACTCGGCAGACGTGCATGAGACTAGGCATAGGGTGTACAGCATTTTGTGAAAGTCTCATTGTCGGCCTCGTTCCCTGCAGAAACTCGTTCTGGCTGCCGGACTATGTAGTGCATTCATTTTGCCTCAGGCTTGCTGCGATATTTGTCTGCCCTGAATATCCTATCTTCGCGGTTCCGAAATATTGCCTTGCTTGCCTCTAGTAGAATGTTGATGAGCGTCGAAAAACATATTCTCGTAAATCATCCGACGTCCTTCGTTATTCTCAACACAACAATCATTTCTCTTGAATCCACTTCCACGACTCCCGGATTGGCCTGTCCCCTTCAGGTGTGCGGGACTCCTGCAGCCATCACTTGATGGCTGCCATGATAACCTCCGAGGTAGCGTCGAGGCGTTGACATCCCCACCCTGACTTTCTAGTCGATCTATTGTCGCTTCGTCAGGAATCCGCTCCCATGTTTCAATTTGTGAAGGGATATTTACACACCTATGGCCATGTCTTACAACATCAGGCTATGGAGAACTGAATCACTTGCCTTTTGTTTTTCTTCAAGAATTCCTCAAAATAACACGAGTGCTAAAATATAATTTTCTGCAACGATGACTTTCATTTGCCCTAACAGGCGCATCTTATAGGCATGAATAAAGAATTCAAAATTTGGACCCTTTGGCTGCTGTGCTCATTTTAGAAACCTGTCGAAGATCACTGAGGCCGAGTTACCTCGCATAGATGCAGCAAGACAATGACACTGGAACGCCGCAGGCGGTAATGCAATGAGTGTGAAACGAGGCCCGAAGTAACTCGTTAGCTGATTTGTGCGCAGTAGCTGTACCAATTTCGGTTATTCTCTCTACCTGAAAAATTCTACGTACCTCAAGAGTTTTAGATCAATATTGAAACTACTTTCGAGATGCAGAATTTTATGCATAACTTGCATTGTATTCAGAGAATCTGATAAGAAATTTGGATTACTTATTTAAATGTGGAATGGATTGTTCTCACAAAGCAAGGTAAATCTATCTGTGTTCAAAGAATTTAATGTGAGTACGGATGTGATATTGGTGCATGTTATAGGTGCAATGGGGTTGTAGTGTAAATTGTGTGTGGGCAAAATTATACTGTTTTGGCTTTATGAGAATTGATTTGATGCAAGACTTTCAGAAAGCAAGAGGTATTAGGGGAATGGATTGGTGTAGAATGTATTATTATGGTATAGAAAAATATGTCGGAAAGATCAGATAATTGTATGTGAAGAATTATAATAAGTATTTGGGTTGAAAGGATTTTGAATAGTATTTAAGTATTAGTGTTTTGTTTTGGTTTGAATTAGTTATTATGTGGGTGTGTTTGGTGAATTGGATGGGGGTTGATTGTATTTTGGGTTTTTTTTGATTTGGTAAGGGGGGTTTAAATTGTTGATAGGGGTAGAAGGTGGGGAGTTGTTGGTTGTGAGAGGAATAGAATATGTGGAGGGGTGGATAGAGATGAAGATGGGTATAGAAGGGAGTGAAAGGATGAGAGCTTTTTGGTAGTTGGAGTGTGAGGTAGGGGGGGGTAATAAGGATGTTGAGGATGGGGGATTGGAGAGGTTATAAGGATGTGGAAGGAAAGGAGGGGGATGTAATTAGGGAGGGTTGTGGAGAATTTGTAGATAGAATAGGGAATGAAAGAGTGAATATAATTGGGGGTGTGTGAAAATTGAGATAAGGAGAGGAGTTAATGAGGAGGAGGTTTGTTGGGGGAGATGGAAATAGTTGGAAGAGGGAGTTTATAGTATTGAAGTTGAAAGAGATTTAGAGGAGTAGGTGAAGATTTAGTTGAGATATTATAAGATGATGGTGAGGGGGGGAGGTTAGGGTAGGGATGGAATTGGAGGAGGGGAGGTAGTGAAGGGGTAGGTTGAGAAGAATAGGTGTGTGTGGGAAATGTGGGGTGGGTTAAAGTATAGTGTAGGTTGAATGAATGAATTGTTGGTTTTTGTTGGTTGATGAACATGGATAGTAGATGTGCTTTGCGACTGTTGGTGAGTGACCAGTCTGTTGTCTGGAGTCACTTGCCTGACGATGACCGGCTGGGCCGGTTGAAAGGCCTTGCCTCATAGAAATTCGCATTTAGCCAATACCTGGTTTTGTGGCCTCTCTCAATGGATAGTTTAATCAAGGTAATGGGTAAATCAAAAACATGCAAAATGATTATGCGGAATCATTCTCTAAAAGAAAAGAAGAATTATTTAAAATCTTTGTTAAGATTTGAATAACATGTCGATGACGGAAACACGGTGCAACAGAAGGATGGACATTGTATTCAGTCACTCCAATAGTACAGCAAGAGTGCAATAAACGTATTCTCAATCACCAGATCATCGAAACTTACATTCTCTTCACCCTTATCTTTTTCATAATGCTGTAAAACTGGCTCGTCATTGGGTCGTTTATTCACGAGCTGAAGCTTCTCTTGCACGACAGAACTCAAGGACAATGTGAAAAACGTGAGTAAATTATCTAGGTCATTCTGGTTTGCAATCAGGTTAGTAACGCATACTGCGTCCTATTTACAGATATTGCGTTCTCGCAAGCATCGCTTTTAAGGGTTGTTTTGAATAACGAACAATATCATATATTAACGCAGATGGACCCTGTATATATTCGAGAATATTTCGACAACTTCATTTCATTCTCAAAAGGGATTCCTGCCATTCATGAGATAGACTTTCACTGTAGTAGGGGACACATCCGGTAATAGTGAATACGGATTTGCACTGATTGTAGAACTATCAAAAGTTGGGTGTCAATTCATTTCATGCCAAAAGCTAGAACTTCGTGAAATGGTAGCACCATGGTAGCCCGAGTATATTCGTTAATGACAGGCATGAATATGTCTAACAGAGAATGAGTGTCAGTAGATAAGAGAAAGTATAGAGAAATTCATTTTTGCCTAAAACTGTCTGACAAGAAGAGGATCTAACTAGAACTCGGCAGACGTACCGATTCGTAGAAGGCAGTGGGTGTACATCAAATTCTGAAAGTCTCAAATTCGGCCTCGTTCCCTTCAGAAACTCGTTCTTGCTGCCGGACTAGCATCGGCCACGGACTTCCTGCGGTTGCAAGCATCGTGAAAGTAGCGGATGACGTCTAGAGGACTGTATCGCAGAGTAGGGATAATAGGTAGAGAGGGATAATCTTATATCAATAGATTCAGTTTTTTGCGGAGATTACGTTCCCGTGGTCCAAAATGTTATTTGAGCACTTTTGAAAAAAGTCAAAATTTTGCCAATTTATGTACTACCGAGATGACTCTCCTACATAAGTAGTATGAAACAAGTTGGATATCAAAAGGAATGAATATTTGATAATAAGCATCCTAGCTAATTGATTAACTATTGATTATCAAGTGAATTTCATGAATTGTATTATAATAGAAGTCGTCATGAAAAAGTCACGATATTATTCGTCCTCTCTTGGCTTAAATTTCAAGTTTTTAATTCAAATTTCCAGCGGCATGATTTTATGATTCACTAAATTCATGTTTCATTTCTTGAATCTGAATAGTGATGGAATCATTTACATCTTTCAAAGTTAAATGAAGTCATTGTCTTTGATTATGTGATTTTGTTGGGCCAGTGGCAGGTTGCCTGCGATGTGATCACGCTTAAGAAAATACTCTTGAGGTTCAGCATGAAAGTAATAGGAACCCATCGAATTGCTAATTTAGCAAACATTTAATCTCCAAGGCAGTCATGAGAATCTGTGAAATACCATCATTCCTTCTGCATCATGATCACTCAATTCCGTGGCAATTTCTTCAAAGCTGTAGAAATTTGCGGATCTCACATTTTTTTCATATTATACCCTAACCCTATTGTATCTCCCTCGAGTTCATTTGATAAAATCGAAACTGTATACACATTGGGGATTTAATAAGTGCGGAGTTACCACTCTACCTAATATACCTACTCTATGTGTGATATTCCTCCTTCATATGCACAATCACGGTTGAATATTGCATTTAAATCAAACAATTAACGTATAGCACGATTTTGAGAGGCATAATCATTGAACTTGATGATCCGCGTCAGAATGAACAGAGTGAAATCCTCTGTGCGCGTATGCTTCCTCTGCGGTGATGCTTCTTTCTTTGTGCTGAAATAGAGTAAAGAGATTCTACTGCCTATCATCTTGAATAGTAGGCCTATCTTTTTTCACCTCTTCTTTAAATAATTAACTTTTAATATTTCTTCATTGAAACCTATGTGAACTGTCATCTTCTCTACTGCACACTTTTCAGTCTTGTGTCTGACCTAACAAAGCATCGGAGATTCTTGTCGTTTTAATAGCCAATGCAAGTAGAGCATCAACATGAATGCGGTTGTTTTCTGTGTTTATGAATTACAGCAGTAACCGGCTGGTACTGCTAAGTACGGCGAAGTGTAGAGATCCCCTTGCTAACTTTGTACGTCATTTCTGTATCACATGAACAGCACATACCTTCACAGAGAATTTCAGTCTTGTATTTATAGTTAAGTGTCTATCATTATGTCACATCCTCAAGCGAAGCTTCTGATTTGATTCAATTTTAGGGCTGATTGTTCTATTTGAATGATTAATTAGCCATGCAATTGCAAACTTACGTTGCTGTGGACATTTGATGAATAATTCTGTTCATCTGCTAAGTTAACTTGCAATGTTTCCATTCGCATTCTAAACTTCACAATGACGTCGAGCGCATGGAATTCTCGGTGTAATAAATGGATCTTCATTGCCTTTCTTGTGCTGCTTATCATTTTCCTCAGCAATATTTTCATTATTCTATCACGCAAGAACATTTCTGAACGCGTCACTTTCCAAGGTCAAAATATCTTGATAAATATCGTTAATAATACTGATACCAATCGACGTGAGTATTGTATTTCATGTATTTGCTGAATATAGAAGCATTACACTGCATTGCATTAACAAGGGAAGTTTATTAACATCCTGAAAAAAGCATACAACGGTGATACAGCACAGATCAGAACCGACATAATGAGTGAAAAGGTGAAAATCAAAAAGGGAGTGCGTCAGGGTGATACTTTATCACAAATTCTCTTCACAGCAGCATTAGAAGAAATATTTCGAAGAGTAGACAACAGAGAAGGAATCAGCATAAACAGAGAAAAACTAAACAATCTCAGATTTGCAGATGACATAATGCTATTAGCGAATACAGAAGATGACCTACAGAGAATCATGACATCATTAAACGAAGAAGGAAGGAAAGATGGTATGAAAATGAACAAGAAGAAAATAAAAGTTATATGCAATGAAATAGCAAAGCGAACAACGCGACAAGGAATTCAAATTGATGGAGAAATACAGAAGAAGTAAATGAATACCATTACCTTGGAAGATGGCTAACAGTAAATAACAAAATTGGCAGAGAAATAGATCACAAAATAAATATTGGTTGGAGAAGGTTCGGACAATACAGCAAGCTACTCAAACACAGGAGCATCCCAATATGCCTGAAACGAAGGTTGTTTGATACGGTCATACTCCCATCAATGACGTACATGTATGATGCAGAAGCGTAAACACTAACAAAACGACAAGAATGGAAACTGTGGCACAAAGAAGTATGGAAAGAGGAAGCACGAGGAAGGACAAAAGAAAGAACGAGAACATCAGAGAAAGGACTAGGATCGTTGACATAACGAGTAAAATCAGAACGATGAAGGGACACTTGGCAGGACACCTAGCCAGAATGAACAACAATAAATGGGCCAAGAAAGTAACGGAATGGACGCCACTAGAAAGACCAAAGCGAAGATGGAGAGACGATATTGAGGAAAAGAGCGGAATCAGCTGGATTCAGAAAACGCGAGATCGAAGAAGCTGGAGGAGGGAGTGGAGGCCATCTGCCTGCAGTGGCACGAAAGGCTGATGATAATGATGATGACAATGCTTTGCAAAAATAGTGAAAAGAAATTAGAATGTTAAGGAAGACTTGAAACATGCATTTTGACAATTACCCTTAAATGAACTGCAACACGTTCAACCTTCATTAGCTGTTGTATTTGTAGGTATTGCAGAACAGAAAGCTCTAAAAGTTCTGCAGTGAGCAGTATAGCATGAAACCAATATATTATCGTAGGTACATGGGCGCCTTCGTCGACGATGCTAACATGTTTGATATCATTCTGGATGTTTTCGATTCTATAAACAACAACATTCAATTTACTGTTGAAATTTCGAAAGATAATAAATTGAATTTTCTGGACATCACTGTATCCATATCGGATGCCATAAATTAAGAGTTGTACAAAAAGCATAATGCTTGGCAAAACGTAGCTGAGTGCCTCATACAATGAAATATGACTTCATCCAGAATAGTCATCTAGAGCGACAGTTGTTCAAACGAAGAATACCGATCTAGGCATGTAGAGTATACTAGAAACCCTTTCCGAATGAATCATTGCAGTGAAAAATAAATTATAAGGAAAACTGAAATGACCAACACAAACAAAAATCAACAAAACACTAGAGAAAACTCTTTGAACTTGTACATGAATTTTATTAACGATAGCGCCTTTAGAAAATTAAAGAATCTAACTTAAAAAATTGAAATTTGCAATGAGCAAGTTAGTGAAATTAGCACATTAAACACACTACTGGCAAATCGCCTGAGTTAGTGCACCTACAGTAATTAATGGCTGCTGCTTTTTACAAGCACAATGTAAATAGAATAATCAAACATTGAGTTGCATCCTCAGTTGAAAAATGGAAACAGACCTGAATAGCTGCCATTTCATCCAATATCTATCAGGAATCATCAACAGGCCTAGCTCACATCTCTCAACATCGACACAACTCCCTATTTAAAGTTGCAGCTATGCTCGGGTTAATTTGAGATTTGCAATTAACAAGTTAGTGGAATTTCGACGGGTTTTCATTAATTATCACTTTAAACAAAACTGGCAAATCGCCTAAGTTAGTTGAACATTGAATTACCAGTCAACATCATTCCCATGCTTGGCAAACAACTAAAACACGATATCAACAAAAATATAAAAGAAAAATAGAAATGTAGTATTTGCAGTTTGAACCCAAGTATCAATTGCAAAAGTAAATGTGGTTTGCAACTTCACTTGCTAGTTATGTTATCTGTACATAGGATCTACCAATCGTCCTTTTCACGTTCGCTGAAACGAACATCGGTCCAGTATCACTAAGAAAGATGCCAAAGGTGCTCTCTCAGACCGCATGCGTCATAATCACGCTGATCGCAACAATGTCAGTATCAATCTATTCAGTATTGAAATTATTGAAAAGCAAAGTACTGCTCTGGGAACCAGAGTTTCTGAAGCGGATTACGCACAAAGTTCAACCGAAAATCAATCGTAAGCATGAACGCATACTACACGCGCTCGGCAGAAGCATCCGCTATACCTTGTCTGATGAGGTTGTAAAGTTTCGCTACTAGTCCCAGTCGATGAGCTTGAAGCTCGAAACGTTGGGTGGAGTCTTCTGGTGGAGATCTCATTATTGATTAATTATACCGGCAATAAATGGGAGTGAAAAACTCTGGTCTTCTGCCAAGCGAAAATTAAAAAACTGCCTCCCGTATGCAGCGATCAAAATTACTACTGGCAAAGATCTATCAATCCGTGCCCGACTGAGCAGTTGAAATTGCCATCTACAAACAGCTGCTGTCCATTCTACGAGTAGTCTCAGTAGAAAGTAGAAGCAAAGCGAAAAGTTGTGTCCATTGAGTAGGGATATATAGGTAGAGTGTCGACTCAAAAAAGTATCGGTATACAGTGAAATTTTTTATATGAAAAGATTCAGTTTTTTTGCAGAGATTACGTTCCCGTGGTCCAAAAATTATTTGAGCAGTTTTAAAAATATCAAAATTTTACCAATTTATATACTACCGAGATGACTCCTCTATATAAGTAGTATGAAGCAACTTGGATATCAGAAGGAATGAATATTTGCTAATAAGCATCCCAACTAGGCGGAAATGAAGCTGATTATCAAGGGAATTTCATGATCCGTATTATAATAGAAGTCTTCATGAAAAAGTCGCGATATTATTCGTGCTTTCTTGGCTGAAATTTCAAGTTTTTAATTCAATCTTCACCGGCATGATTTTATGATTCACTAAATTCATGTTCTTGATTATTTTTGTCTTTGATTATGTGATTTTGCTCTGCCAGTGGCGGGTTGCCTGTGATATGACCACGCTTAAGAAAATACTCCTGAGGTTGATCAAGAAAGCAACAGCAGGTCATCGAGTTGCCAATTTAAGAAATATTACCTCTACAAGGCTGTCATAACACGTACGATCTGCAAAATAATATCATTTTCGTCTGCTTTATGCTATCATGTTCAATCAATTCCGTGGCAATTTCTTCAAAACTGCATAAATGTGTATGTCTCACATTTGGAAACAATTCCAACTATGTCATTTGAGTTCATTTAATAAAATAGAAAGTGTATACACATTGGGGTTTTAATAAATGCGGAGTTACCACTCTACCTAATATACTTACTCTATGGTGTAGGTGGCACACTTAGATCAACTTCTTATGTAATACACACTGTAAACTGTATACCTTCAAAAACAGCTAAAATAACAGTGAAACCTCACAGAAATATCCGCAAATATCTGTTAAAATGATGACGCCATAACATGGTGAGTGATGACGCAACAGCTAAATTCCATCCACATCAGATAAAACAGTGTCTGCTTTTACAGATATTTGCAGGTCAGACTGTAAAAAAACTGAAGCAAATTTTTACTGTTAATTTTAGCGGATGTTTACGTTTTACAGTTTACACTGCATGTGTCTGATGATCCAAGCTTTATCCAGTCGTTCCAGTTCCGACCGATCGGGTTTTGGTGACGCCGGCCACCAAAAACGAGGCCGGCTCAAGCCCTATTGTGCATAATAACTTTGTCTATCTCCATAAACATAAATTCATCTGCGCGCGCTTCGGTTTCCTAGAATGGAAGGATTGCATCTAACCTTAATATCGAAATGGCACATCACAGAATTAGACAACTTGCTCCTTCTCGAATGGATAATTCGTGTATCGCTTGCTATTGCAAACGGCTGGCAATAAGCTGTCAGCAGAGGACACCAGAGCCGGTGAGAGATGCGTGCGTGCTGTGATATCACTTCGCACACACCAAAACACACATCGCTTCCTTGGCCAACATTCGATTCAGTGTATGTACTATGCAGTAAGGAATGGGGAGAAGACGATGGTGAAATCATCAGGTGAACTGATTTTCGGACGCCTGCTATTTTTTTTAATAATGATCGGAAGGGCCAACATTATGGAGAAAACGTGTGCCCAATGATCTGAATTCTTCGAATCTGAAGGAATCGTGGCGATCTGATCATTTTAAAGGAATTCAGAGCAATCCGCAAGCGATGCACGACTTTTTTCATATCTCTGTAGGGTATTAGGAATTCCCTTTTATCTATTTAATAAGTTCCGTGACGTGCAGACGATTTCGAATAAATCACACTTCTAACAAACCGAAGCAGAAAAGCAAAATATTTAATTCTGTGCCTTATTCGACTGAAAAAACACCTTTTTCAATGTACATTTACCGTCAGACTACTCTTAATGCACTACTTTATACTTACTTCATGTTTTCTATAATGATTAAATATTTTCCCTCTTTTCAGATCAACAATCCAATCTTTTCCCCTCGGTTTACGGAGATGATCGATATATCATGCAGCAACTGAATCCATATGGAAAAATTCCTCAAATCTGCCATTTCATGTGGAAAAGCAAGCAAATCCCAACACAGGTAGCTGACAATCTTCGTCTATGGAGAAAATATCATCCAAGATGGACATTGGTGTTCTGGACTGATGAAGAAATTAAACACGCAATGAAGCAACTGCTGACGGAAAACAGTAGCGCTTTGAAGGCTTACAACTCACTCCCCCATTACATGATGCGCGTCGATTTCTGCCGTTACGTAATCCTTTACTTTATCGGCGGGGTGTACGCCGACTTGGACGTGAAACCGTTGAAACCAATCGATGCAGTCACTGATTACCACAGCGCCATTATCGCTCGTGAGCCGGAAGCTTATTCAATCTCAATCGGTGCTTCTTCTTCCATCCTTGCCTCCAACTTCTTCATGGCCTCTCGTCCACATCATCCATTCTGGACGTATTTGATGAAGGTAATAGCCGGTAGAAAGGACAGTAGCATTATCCATCGTGCAGGGCCTATTGCAGTGACTGATGCAGTGCGACAGTACCACTCAGACGTTCCCTACGTATCCCGGGATTCAGCCATATTTCTATCCCCATCTCTTTACTTCGATCCTCCGGTAAGCGAAAGAGGAGACGCGTTGCATATGCAGTTGTTAAGAAACGTTTGTCCCGGACTTAAGCGCCGGAAGGATTTGCCATGGTTCCATCATTCTGTATGTGATATATTCTACAGAGAACATCGCATCGATTGGTCTCTAGCGTACCGCTATCCAAGATTTTATAAAGACAGTTTTACTCGTCATTCAATGCTAGATAGTTCCGGGATTGGATTGAAAAAGTCAAAATTTCTACATCTTGACAGCTTGCATTTGAATTTCACGGATTCTAGATACTTTCTGGCCTCAATCAAATCATTTCCAGTGTCAGACGTGTATTCAGTTGAACAGGAGCTTGCTAAGAAGTCGCCATGAAAAAAATTGAAATTGCATTCCTCGTAGATGTCAGAGGAAACAGAGACATGTTTTGCGTGAGAAAACAAAATTTTCGGGGAACTTTATTACTGTATTTCGCTCCAGAGAGACTTGCAGGGTCTGCAGACCAATTGATAAATAATTTCGATGCCTGCAGCTGATTAAATAGCTGCAAATAAACTCCAAAACAAGCACACGAAATTGAGAGGGCCCAGAGGCCAAGTTCTCCGCGTACCCGGCTTCATTATATAAAGTCGGAAGGAAGAACGTCTACGGATACTATGTAACTCCGCGTAACGACCGCTTCTGAGAGACACGGCCACTAGCAATCCAAGGAGAAATGGAACCACTGGGCACTTCCTTCATGTAAAGGTTGGTGCTAATTGGTGAGCTAATTCGGACTGAAAGAAGATCTACAACTCCTGAAAACCGAGATTACTCAATTCAAAAAAATTCCTTGTAATGGATATCCCTTGCGATGCATTGAAAATACATAGAGTAAGCTGAAGTGCAAGACATGTCTGGTGCGAATATGAAGGAAGCTAAAAGAATATCAGTGAAGATTCCTTTTGCCAACGAAGTCATCAAAAGAAAAATCAATAACTTGATGGAGAGAACAGCTGTACACAATTGTGTAAATGTTTGGTATGATTCGGGCATCAGATTACAACACAAATTCCATCCTCCAAAAGAAGAATTACAATGTTCAACTGATTGTGGTGCATACAAGTTCGCGAATAAGGTGAAAACTCTTTTTTTGAGAGACACCTCATTTACAAAATTAAATGTAAATAATGCGCGAAGTATTGCATTGGTGAGACTTCGCGAATTATAGGCACACACATTAAAGAACATATCATCTCAAATAATCCGTCGTCAGTAAAATATCCTTCTGTTACTGATCATCGGGGGATTCGGTAGTGATGCGATCAACAGACAAGAAATTGTTTCTCTAACGTGATATTTGAGTTCTACTTCTTCATGCTACCTTCTTTTGTTGTTAGTAGTAACGCTATTTGATGTTATCTTTATTATACACAGATTACTTTTGTAGAACTTTCCATTGATTTCTATATCAATTTATGTGAGTTATGTTTTAAGTTTGTTGCACTGTACACTTCAAGCTAGTCATTCGTGCATGATTAAGCCGTCAAAGTGAAACGTCGAATCGATTAAAGCTACATAGTATTCGAAGCTGTTCTTTCTTCAAACTTTATAAGCACACGAAAGACAAGGAAAGCACAGAACTTGTGAGCATAAGCAAGTAACATAAGTTGCAGGTCATTACAACTGAATAAAATATTTAAATGGTTCAAGTCTGAAGACACTTCCTTCCTATCAAATGCAAGGCAAGTGTAGCACAAGTCGTTGTACAGGTGTATGATATGCACAGGGAGATACAACACTCTAAAGGCAAAAGTCGTCTTCTTGAGATCTTATAATGTTGCTCGATATTTTGGGGGACAGATTCTGCCGCATTGAAAAACTTCAGTGTCTGTCACCTCTTAAGATCGAAGAAACCTGAATCCTAAAGCGCCACACACTAGAATTTTAAGAGGCTACGTTGAAATGAGAGAAAAACATAACCCGTAGACGCTGCACTAGGTGACATTGCCACACATAAATACGAGCACTCCAAATATCTGTGATAAAGGGAAGTTTGTACTTCTACCCGCGTACATGCGCGCTGCACTATGAGTCAGCAACCTCGTGGTCTGATGCTGTTAAAACACAGGGAATGTTTATGAATACGCGCGGGCGAGCGTTTACAGTTTGCGCGTCGTCTACGGTTGTCCCCGTTCCCCCTTGAACCACGGATGAACCGCTAAGCATGTTCTGTCTTCCCTGAGCATGAAATTGAGGTCCTATCACATTGTTTAGCCTCTGATACATGCAGACACATGAGACGCAAAGTCTATATAACAGGACCAAATCGTACAATTTTAAAGACTCTCGTCTTCATCTTCAGTGGCTTATGTAGTAAAACAGAACAAATCAAGACAATAAAAGAGTTTAGGTCGATAATTCACAACTTAAAAAACAATGAGAAAGAGCTGGTATTATTGTTTAATAAGATATCTGGGTACTTATGGGTTATCTCCCCTCCCAGGTTTTCAAATTTGTCTAAAATCTGCATATATGAATCAATCATCACCAAACTTCTAAACGTTCTTAGGTATATTTTCTACCCACATGCAAAAATTTATGCAGATCGAAGAAGTAGTTTTTGCATTAGAGACGATAACGTGAAGTGTAGCGATGTCAACAGCCTGATCTCTAGTGATCTGACTTCGCCTTTTATTTAAAAAATACTTCCCGGTTTTGCGCAAATTTGGCAAGTAGGTAGAAAATATCCTCACCGACAAGTACATAAAGTTTTGTGACGATTGAGTCATTTCTACGGATTTTAGACAAATTTGAAAACGTGGGGGGAGATAACCCATAAGAACCTATATCTGCGTCATAAACAGCTATGAAAACTGATTCTGCAATGCGGGTTTTGTTCGTACGGGCGATGACGGAGAATGATTGTGCAGATGGTGAAAGGCGACCAGACAAGTGCTCTCGAATACGCGTTTGCAGATGTCTAGTTGTCTCGCCGATGTAACACTTGTCATAGTGATCACAAGCAAATTTGTAGACAATGTTCAAGGTGAGACAATTAGACACTCTATCGCTGCGATGAATAAATGAGCAGTTTTCGTGAAAACGGGAATGATCTTACCGTTAATCAGACTTTTATTGAAACGATGAATAGGCCTACCAAGTTCAATTTCCAATTCTTCAATCTAAGGACAATTTCCAGTAAATGATCTTTTCTTCATGCTCATTAGCAAGATGAATGCTCATTAGCATTTATTAATCCAAATTGATCGCATACATCATCAGCAGTATTGCGATTACTATATATTTTATTACATATATATTATATATTATTATATTATTATTACATGTAGAAGTCCGAAACTCATGATAAATAGTTTTATTGCCCTGCGCTCGCTGCCTCTTTCAGGGTTGACGGCAGAAATACTGATCATTCCAAGACAGTCAACTGGATATTGGACTCGGAATCATGTAAAATATGTGCTCCGCAAGCACACAGGACAGAAAGACCTTGGACAAGCGCATGCACGAGCATATTCCCAAGTGGTGCCTAATGGGAAAACAACGACCTCGCTCAAAGCAACCACCTTCATCGTCAATAACACAGCATCACCTCATCTGTGATCATCCCCCATCAACAAGTGGCTTCAGTATCATCAAGCAATGTCGATCTACCCTGGATTTGAAAAATCGGAGAAGCTGTCTGCATTAAACTATTCAAACCATCACTTTGTGTACAGAAGGACTTTCTTTTCAACTGTAATCTTATCCACTGACTTTAAGTCTATTTTTATATTTTTCTTTCACTGTACATGTATGTCTCTGTCTTTTAGGTCTGCAAACTTCTCAGTCATTATCTCTCTTGCTACTCTTAGTTTCGAATAGTAGTATGTCTCTTCTTGCACTTTTGTGTCGTGGTGTTGTATTTTACATGATTCCGAGTCCAATATCCAGTTGACTGTCTTGGAATGATCAGTATTCATTTTATGGTGTGACAACGATTGTATCATTCTGCCGTCAACCCTGAAAGAGGCAGCGAGCGCAGGGCAATAAAACTATTTATCATGAGTTTCGGACTTCTACATGTAATCTGGAAATGGGCATATTCAAAAGGAGTATTATATTATTATATTTTTTCATTTTTCTGCTTTCAACCTTACGCTTAGCATCGAGGATGTGGTGGATGTTGTAACCATTTCTGAGGATCAGTTTGACAATGAAATCATTGCAGGTTTTCAACAAGCTGTCATTGGTACAGATCCCTTTTGCTCTGTAGAAGAGACTGTTCATAGCTGCCTGTTTATATTTCTTCGATGCATACGTACAGGAATGAATATGAATGCGAGGATTAGATGGTTTGTAATTCCAAGAAATCTCGAAAACAGAAACATCATCGTGTATGATTTTAGTATCAAGAAAAGAAATTGAACCATTGTGTTCCAACTCGACAGTAAATTTGATGTCATCACTTTGATTATTAAGGAAATTCAGAAAAGTGATTGCAGAATCTGAATTCACAATAATGGCAAAAATGTTCTCAACATAGCGTTTGTAGGAAAAAGACTTTCGAACATCAAAATTTTCAATTTTCTTTTCAATTTGATTCATAACTAAAGAAGCCATAGTTAGACTAAGGGGAAAACCCACGGCCATTCCTTCATGTTGGATATAAAGACCTTTGTTGAACGAAAAAACGATGTTTTTGCAAGCAATACAGAAGGTATCTTCGTCAATCAGAAAACCATCAAAATCAACAATATATTCTCGTTTGTAGATCCAACAGGTATGTTGGAGAGTAGGCTCACTGCTTTAAAACTGATAAAATAGAAACCTTTGGGACAATTTCCCCTGAAGATGTTGATACTGTCGAAATATTCAAAGTATCTTTTAAAGAAAAGTCTTAAAGTCTACAGAATATACAGTTTCAAACCTGAATCAAGCTATTTGGAGACATTATATTTGGCAGAGTTCTTCATGCCAAGAATTGGACGGTAGCCAGAATTAGTTTAATTTTTGTGGATTTTAGGAAGGCCGTATAAGGAGAATGGTTGGCTACCAACAGCTCAACTCATAGAGTCGATATGTAGGTAAAGTGTCGACTCGAAAAGGTGTCTGAATACAGTGAAAATTTTTGTACGAAATAATTCAGTATTTTACGGAGATTATGTTCATGTGGTCCAAAAAAATTATTTGAGCAGCTTTTAAAAAACTAAATGTTTACAAATTTATATACTACCGACATGAAGCCCCTTTATAAGTAGTATGAAACAAGTTGGATATCAAAAGGAATGAATATTCGCTAAACAAGCATCTTAATTAAACGGAAATTAAGCTGATGATCTAGGAAATGTCATGAACCGCATAATGCAAGTCCCTGCTAGTCTTCAAGGAAAAGTTGAGATCTTTTTGTGCATCTTAGCTGAGATGTCCTTCTTTTAATTCAATTTCCAGCGGCATGATTTCATGACTCACAAGGCGTCATTTCTTGAATCTGAATAGTTATGTGGACCCATTAACATCTTTTAAAGTTTATGATAAGCTTCCTTGATTATGATGTGTTGATCATTCAGTGGCAGTTCGTATCCGTGTGAATTAAGTAATTTTGTTCGCTTAGTCCTAGATGTTTAGGACTATAGAAAAAGCATTTACTTGAAAAAATAGTTTAAATGAAATCAGTGTTCTAATTAACTAGAACGTGATCGATCACCGGCAGATGATAACATAGAAAATGACATAGATTCGCAGTTAGTATCTGCTAAAAGCAGTTGTCACAAACAAGATTTTACTGTCCAAAATCAAGCGCTACTAAGATAATGTAGCACTAGATGGTATATTGCGGTGGTTTTGTCGTCAGGATGAACGTCTTAAACTTCTTCTTCTTCTTTGATTTCATAGTGTATGTCGTTAAGATCTGATTGATTTAGATGAATTGAAATTTTATGGAGTTTGAAACAAGTCGTAATGATGGAGACTTCCTCCTCTGGCGAAACTCATAATTCATCATGTAAGACATTGAAACGCCTTTTCAAACGGCCAAATGATTGTTCCATGAACATCCTCGTTAACTTGTGAGCCACATTGTGCCGTAGCGTCCATTGGGGCATTCGTGCCCCGAATGTATTTTTAAATAAATTTCCCAACATCTTTCAGTCATGCACAATGTGCATCAGTGTTTTATCCACTCCTAGTGGTTCAGGGGGGAAATTTTGATAAAGGGGGGTCTGAATGTTTGTGTATCCCGACATCAGGCAATGAGAAATTTCAATTCCTTATGTAAAATATAATTGGCTCTCTACACATGACATTTCACTGTTCATGAATACTGCAAAACATGCCTATTATACATGTATATTTTAGGACTATAATTTCGAGATGGTGAAATGTTTCAAATTTCATTCAACTTTTAGCTAATCACTTGTTCCAGATTAAATGATTATTTAATGACTGAAATTTTTTACTTGATCGCCACTACATTTCACATCAATTATTCATCATTATCATTACATTACATCAATAATTACTTTCACATGTACGTATATATGTACACTGCCCCAGAATTCCTTAGTACTTTTACATAATGTAGAAAATAGCCATTGTACTATAAAAATTCACTTTCCAAAAAACAGGAAGAAGGATGAAAATTATGAGTGTTATTGTTTACTGTCTGGAATTCGCAGTCATCTGGCCTTGCTAGAATGCCAGAGTTTCACAATTGACGTGAAATCATCAATCTTGGATCCCTCAATGCTGACCAGCATTGGATCGCGGACGTGATGCGGCAACAATCTTTGCCTTAAGCGAGTTGTATCTCGATTCATAGTGGAAAAACTCCTTTCCACGGATGCTGTTCCTAAAGGCGCGGTCTGTAGTCAGCGAAGCGTCACTTCATTCAGCGATTTAAAAGCCAGAGGCGATGTACGATCTTAAAAATTTGAAGCTATACATCCTTTATCAAGTGTATGATTTTCGTTGTTTTCCTTCAAAGGGGGGAAACTTCCCCCCCCCAAAACAGGGCTGGATAAAACACTGAATGTGCATCAGTGACCAAGCGCTACATCTTATCTCAAGTCTTTATTCATCCTTCCAACGGATGCATGTATAACTGTCGGTGGATTTATCTATCTTCCTCTCTCAGGGGCAGTCCCCGAAGTGTCGCCGAGATTGCACCGATTGGCCAAAATCTAACACGAGCCACACATGATCCGCAATGGCTCGTTGATGTCATCGACAACTCAGCCAATCTATCAATGTGCCGTTCGCAAGCGCCAGAAGAGCTCGTCGCGGCCACTGTATGCAACCGACGGAGAAGCAATTCATCTCTGTGATTCAACCCGGGTGAAGACAGGGAATGTTTTATGAGTGACACTTACACACTCTGACTGGCTAATCACGGCTGTTTACAGATGCATACCTTCACTTCTTCATTATTTGAAATCATCAAGGTGACTTCTATATTAGAACTCATCCGGTACTTTGCATATATGCTGCATGCCATAAGGTATACCGATGCCAAGACTGACTTTAGCCCTGGAAACGGTTTGAAGCACGCTACGCCACTGGTCACTACTAAACATGCGGTAGGCTGAGATATTCCAAAGTCATCAGCCACTCCTAGTATAGAAAGTCATTTGATGCAAGATACACCAAACAAATTAGAACTTGTATTTTCGTCGATAAAGATCGACCGTTGTTATAAAGATTCTTTACATGAGAATAGACGAAATTGCATAAAAAATGTATCACTTTGAAAGCGAAATCTCCTATACAGTTCATCATCTGTCAGATCACTGAAATGCCGGATGACTTTGTATACTTATCGCTTGCGCGTAAAAGCTGCCATTCTCAATAAATCCGAACGATATCAGCGTCAGGTCTAGAAACAAGAGCGGATAGAATTTTACACACTGAATGTCAGTGATGAGTCATGAAATGAAGAGAAGTTTTCTAGCCATGAAAAGCAGCGTTATTCGGGAGATATGATGCAAGTGCGATGATGAAAGATAGACCACTTTCTTAAGTGATTCCCATTTTGTTGATAATAGTTATTAACGCAACTACATGTAGTGCAAAATATCCATCTTTATTGCTTTCTTCGAGGTCAACATCTATGCATGAGTTGTGTAAGTAATTTTATTTTTCACCGATATCATGACCATTATGACTAATCTAATCTAATTCTATGGTGAAATAATAAGCGGGTTTTATATAATTCAATCGCATATATCTATATAGAAATCTATAATTCAACCAGTGAGTGCAATAATGAAAATATCACTGCACGCCCGTGCAGTCATCTGCTTTACAGGTAAAATAAAGTGACAGGATATCTACATGATACGCACGGTGAAAAATAATAATTATCATGTCCAACAGATGACAATTAGGAATCGATTTCTATCACCCATTTTTCCTACCTGCACATGTGTACCTACCCGAAGTTTAAGGAAATTACCGTCAGATGAAACGTATTAATATCAAATTTCCTGCAGCTGCAGGCAATTCCCTTTAGGCAAATTTCGTTATTTATACGGCCGATAGTGAAGCTTCAACGTCACTATTGCACCATACTGGATGGTGCTGACGCAGTCAGACTTTTCTGGAGCGTTGTGGTACTTTTTAACTGCGGATGCCCTTCCTGCCGACTTCCAATGACACTTTCGGGGCTCGACCTCTAGACCAAAGGGTCGCTAGGCCAATAATTTAACCACTGTACCACGGAGACCATAGTGGCCGATAGATGAAGAAAAGTATTACATTGTCATAATTCCATTGGACAACTGAAAAGTCGGTATTCTTTCGCACCACCGTTGCTCACCTCTCAGATTTGGAGAACATTTTCTTGTTATCAAGCAGAGCGCTTAATCTGCCACAAAGTGAACGAATTTGTAGATTTCATTTATCCACAAAACTGAGATTTCATTAATAGGCCACACCAGAAACTGCTAGGTTAACCGTGAAATATCTCTTATCTCACTGATTTCATGGAGCTCAGTGTCGAATCAACTCGTACGGACGGTATGCATTCATCTCATCTTCGACTCCCATGCAGCTATGAAGTCGTCAGTATGCATCGTACACCAACATATCAAAGAGGACAATAGGATCCCATCAAGCCTAGTTCGTTCAAGAGGACAATAAGGTAATGCTTCTTACACACTATGACAAAATTGTTGGCGGCCTTATCCGCTGGAGTAATGACGTATTCCTTCTGAAAGTTTGAAATGAAGTTTCTACACTCTTTAGATCTTAGTATCTCGTGTGAATGCAAGGATGGAAAACTAGCACTAAGGAAGGTTATGCAATTATCAATTATCTTAAGGACAGCCTCAGACCAATTCAGGAAGTCTGAAATCTGAAGGCGTACTTACAGGACTTTTCAATAAAGGTAACTAATGCATTTTTAACGTTGACTTTAACTAATTCCCAAGACTTGTGAATAGGCTCCCTATAATTGGTGCCCTTGGCCATCAAGTCCCTAAGTTTTGGGTTGGGTGTATTACTCAAGTCATCAGTTACTACGTGTGAAGCGGGCTTGTAGCAGAAGATAGAATTGGAACAAAGACAAGCTTGCTCAATTATCTGATTTTATCTATTAAAGTATTCTTTAAAACCTGGTTGTAATTGAAGAGCTTCCGCCCAGTAGGGGTGGTGTATTTGAAGAAACCTGTAATGAACATTTACTACGAATTGGATTAGGCAACATACTGCTAACATGGGAATCAGCGAAAATGAAAGAAACATTCAAGAGATCTACTTCTTTGCACTCAAAAGAGATAATAATATCTTCCCTGTCGACCTTATCAACCAAATCCTCCACTTTCAAGAATCTGTATCAGAAGGATTCAACTAGATGCGAGCAGGTGCCAGGCCTGACCGGATCAAAGGAAAGAATCCGCTTAAAAGTAGTACGACTAAGAGATTTCAAAGTCATGAAAAATTCGTAAAACATGTTGGAAATACAAAGGTTATTAATATTATCGCAGAGAGATTCTAAGCAGGCGGTTCAGGCATTTTTCTTATTGAGGTGAATCTCGTGACCTCTAGATCTTCTAAGGACTGGGGAGGAGAAGTACTGCTGATCCAAAAATCCTCTTTTTTAGAAGTTCCCTTTCTCTAAGATTAGAGTTACCAGAAAAGTTGGAATCAACGTGGTCTATGATTTGCAATTGAAGATTGCAAAAATTATTACCATCTTCCTGAAGTGCTCATAAAGGAAAGTAGTGGGTTTTGAGGATGCATGGTAGCGGTAACCATTCAATCAAGCATTCAAAGATTGGGTGGTCTTGCCAACATATTGGAACCCACATTCGCTGCACAAAATGAGATAGATTACAAAGGTGGATTTGCAATCGAAAGGATCACTTAAATCTATGAGGAAAGCCTTTCTAGTGGTGTCTGAGACGAAAAAGAAAGATTTATGCATGGACATATAGCACATGCAACCTTTTTCATTGACAGTTAACTGTTAATGAGAAAGGTACTCGTGCTGACGGCTACATAAGCCTTTTTTTAATACTGCAACGGGCAAGGGTACTTGATTCTGGTAGCCGCAAGCAAAGTTTTAGTGCTAACCCTTGTCGAATAAGGTAAATTTCTAGGACTATGTATTCTCAAAGCCCAGAGCAACAGGCCGGACTGTAACCTATTGGCGAGGGGCTGCCTCGCTGAGGCGGGCGTTAACAGCCAATGGATCTAAACAGACCCTCCCACCTACACTTAGCTATGTCTGGCGATTAGGATTTCCGCCAAACTCCATAATCTTACAACCGGATCAAAACTAGCAGGTAGTGCAATGTTGAAGGCAGTAATGGCTTATTTCCTTAATGCTTAAGATAACATGAAAGAAAGGTAGCGTCGAATCTGAATAAACATAAGAGTGAACGAAGAGAAAGATTGATAATGAAAATTATGCTTTCATATGTATTGATATATAAAATAACTTTTTTATAAAATTCACTCAAAGTTCAATGCGTTTGTTCCTGCACTAATTGGTGATGAATTTCAGTATTCCATTTCATCACAGATACAAGTCGGCCTGGTTCGACATTCATCCGTTTATTTGATGGGTGGTTTTGGGCCTTTCTGGTTTTTGACGCATCAGACGAAGAAACTCAACTAAACTGTCATTCATGTCTTCACAACTTACCTGACAGTTTTCAAGTAATTGCTTCAGTACTCTATCAAGGTTCAAAGGAACGATCCCGGCCTTTTCGAATGCCGACATCATATTTTGCGATCCGTTATCTTCAAATAGCTATACATTGTGTCTAAATTGATGGGGGCATCCCAAGTGCATCCTTTGGAAATGATGGCAAATTGCGTCCATGGCTATGCTTCCACTCATTGAGCTTTTGTCTCCACCGCTTCAAGTTGCGAAAAAGGCAATGTCTATAGCGGCCTTGAATTCTGGTCACTACACGTTTCGCACAGGATCGCAAAAACCGAATGCAATATATGTCAAACTGCAAAAAACGGACCTTCAACAAGCCTATATGTTTTCTTCATTTGAACAAAATGAAAGACATCACTACAGCACATTTGCTGTCAATTAATAATCTACTTTGCTGATCAATAGCCAAGATAATATGCTTGACCAGCTTACTTCATGAAAATCCTTTCTGTGCAATTAGAAATACATTATTATTGCTTAGGGGATAATCCATTACTTATTACAGGCACTTAGACCTGTGCCATCGACCTCCGGGGTAGCTTGTGCCAAATAGACTAATTTCACTAAAAGTGGTCTCATAAACTCAAAAATAGACCAATTTTGTTCATTATTTTTCGCATCTCATACTAATACGTCACATAATAGGATATCTGAGCATTAACTAAATTGAAATAATGCATCAATAGTAACAAAATGCAAGCCTTTTGCATTTTGAAAAAAGTGCAAAAGGTGACTTTTTTCAAAAAAAGTCTCCGACAATCTGAATTTTGCAGGAAGTCTCAGGACAGATGTAACTTTTTGTTAAATTTATTTAATTTTGCAGGAAAAATAATTACAAGACCGATAATATTATCATAAATCTCACAGATGGATGTGAAGGTCCAAAAACGAACGTGGTACTTTTACCCCAGTTGACGGCACTGTTTACTATAAAATGTTGCTGTTTTAGCTAACTTCAGATTAGCGACTTTCAGTTAACTTCGTGTGAACTGAATTACATTGTTTGCTTAGAATTGAAAAGTCAAAGTTCTTGATTTGATGGACCGCTCACTTTTACTATTTAACCCCTCGTCGAGTTGTACAGTTCATGTGCCCTTGATAACGTCGGAGGACGAAACGCGTCGGGCCCTTGTACAGATGTTTTTAAAACAATAAAGGAAATTTGTCCGAAAGAAGGGTGCGACTGTTCTTTATTTAAACGCTACAATGCACCTCTCGTACAATGGACGCTATATTTTAGATATCTTTGATACCGATCTCTATGGGTCATGTACATGAATGAGTCTCAAGAGGTCAAAATATTTTTTGAAATTTACAAGACTGCATGTAGGGCAGCCTAGCTCTAAGAGGATAACGAAAACCTCTGTCTTGTTATTTTCAATTCTTTCACTGTCTAACCAATAAATCGAAGTAATCAACTGCTGCATGGAAGCCTATCAAGTGAAACTACATTCAAAAGAGTAATGACAACAGTTTTGATTAATGGACTAAACGGTATGCGCAACTGCTATGCTGATCAGGTATTTCTAAATCTCTAAATATGATCTGCACCTGTAATATTTCGCCCTCATTGACATTTCCAACGGCACTTTGATGCAGTACAGACATCAATCCATTCGCTAGCAATGGTCGGCAGCTGATAGAAGACATTGCTGAGTTTGGTACAATTGACCCCTGATAGATCATTACTTTGCAAATGTCGCAATTATCAATTAGCTTAGCATTCATTAGAAGAGGAAAGCTTTTTGCTGATTATGGCAATCACAAGTGGAACTGTGCGACATCCAGACCTAGGCCAAGGCCAAAGTGGTATTAAATTCCTGACACCAATGACGCGTTTCATGCAATATGAAAGAAAATATCCGAATTTTTCTTTGACCGTATTATTTAAGATAAAGATGTAAAAGAAAAATTAAATAACGGAACCCATAATTTGGCATAGCCTTTATCAGAGTTGTAAACCAACCTCAACTTGATGGACTTATGAACAGAAAATACTACGTCGACAAAATAAGTGGTCCTTGATAACAGTGACAAATTTAGGCTAGATGAATATAATAACGATCTCACATCATGAATAAAACGGATAAAAAAAGCATAAATAAATAGATTAAATAAAACGTTCGAAGAAATTCGGATATTTTTTCATATCAGTATCCGACTGATGGCCTTAGCAAAGGAGATTTTTCATGCAACAGACCAGTCAACAAATTTTGGTTCAATCAATTGAAAAAATATTAAGGCTTGTCCTACTGATGTTTTCTGGTTCTCAATATGGATACTCATTAGTATTATGCAGTGGTATAGCGTGCATAGAATCATCTTATATAGGGGACTGGTGAGGTTCCTAATCAGGGTAATCCGAAGGCACGCTAGTGAAGCCTTCAAGAGAAATTACCATATCTGAAGAACATTTATAATAGATATTTGTTCAACTACTGCATGATTGCACTTAAATGCCCGAACCCGTAGCCTGAGGACTATTTGAATCTAACGAGTTCACTCACAGCTTGTTGAAGACCTGCAATGATTTTATTTTTGACCTTTTAGTCCGGGAGCTACTGACACTTTCTTCCTAAATTCGTGCACAAATGTCTTAACCCATTAAGACCCAGAAGTATTCCTGCGGATAAATTTTTGAAGCGAATGTCGTTTTTTAGTCATGAGGTCATAATAAGATACATGAAAAACAGAAACGGCACAAAAATAATTTTAATGGGTCAAAAGGTCAATGTCTAATTTTGGAGCATTGGGTCAATTCAGTATAATGAGGGTAAGTGTCAAAACTAGCGCAAGTATTATGATTGTGTTGCTTTTAGTGTCATTGTGGTGGTTTCAGTGTGATAAATATCGGGTTTTTCTAAAATTTGCATGTGCGAATATTTATAAATATACTATCAAAATTACAAGCAATCGATTAACATTATAAACAGATTGATTGAACATGTACATATATTTAACGCAATTCAAAAAGTCAGAAAATTAAATCTACTAGGACTGGTGAAAGATTTTGAAGCATTGAACATGAAGGGAAATATCACAGGTATCACATCCGCATGTTGTTCTTTTTGCATTGGCGCCTTTTTTTGCAACGCCTCTGGTTCAATTTTGTGACCGGCCAGTATTGACCAATGCAGCGAATCTTTTGGGGAATTTTTGAAGCTGGTCCTTGACCGTGTATGTTTACTGAAAGTGCCTGATGAAGTAAAACAGATGCCGTCGTTCTCATGAACTGTTCGAATGAGGCTTTGTGCCCAACATTCTAAGAGATGCGCCATGCGTTGAATAATGCCACCTCGATGAAGTTGTTGATAATGCGCCGATACCACTTTTTGCTGGTGAGCTGGATCCTATAGTTTCCTATCATTTTGTCAAGTAAATCAACTCCTCCCATTTGTTTGTTGTATTCCTCCGCAACTTTTGGTCTCGGAATTATGGATTTTGTGCTATCTCCTTTGATTCGCCGCTTACATTCATCAACAGGTTCTGCTCCTACAAAATTACTGGCAAAGCACACAACCTCGTTGTCTCGTCATTTTACAAAGGAGACACAACCATCCGATACCTCGCAATAGGTTCCCCTAGGTAGCTTCTTCAAAGCTTGGGAGTCTGTGGTAGGCGCAGTTTTCAAAGAGAACCGATTTCTCTAGCCGTTCCGGAGGTTTCAACACCTCGCTTCTTCAATTCTGTGATAAGTTCATAGCTGTTGAAAAGATTATCAAAAAAGAGTCTATGCCTTTCAGGTTCTTCGAGAACTGATATAAGATCAAGTACTACTTGTGAGGTTTTGCACATAGTGTCATCGCTAGCAGTCGAAGATTCTTCTTTTCCACAATATACTTTAAAATTATAGCAGTATCCGCCGCCGCTACATAGCATCCACACTTTGCAGCCAAAACACACTGGCTCCACATGCGATGGAAAATAGCTATAAGGAGATATCATTATTTGATATCACTTTGAATCAATGCTCGGATATTGGACATTTACAATAAAACATTATATATATATTTAGTGATCTTTTACCATTACTAAAAAACAATGGTGCCTACACTGTAAATCACTCAATACCAATCACATACGAAGGATGCATACCAAAATATTTTTTGGTATATTTCTGTATTCTCTTTCTATATATTTGTATGCTTTTCGTATGTTATTTCAAATGTGTTATGCTTTACATACTAAAGCCATACTAGCACAATGTTGAAAGAAAGCATAAATCATGTCCAAAGTATGTTGATTTAAGGCCTTTTGTCAATAAAGATCACACTAATGTTACTACTGTTCTGTAAGTAGTGAGATAATGACATTCAAGAGTCATTCTTTCAATAATGAATTCGATTTTAATCCACGTAGGTCTAAGGCATTTCATGAATAATCAATAAGATTTCAACCATCAACAATTATGCATTATGTAAGTTTGAAATTAAGCATATCATTAATCCGAAATAAAAACACAGTATAATTCATGAACGCAAAAATATTCATGTTTGAGATATATAAGTCAACATGATTTCACTATAGATATCGTATAAATGAAATGATGTTTATCAACTTGGGTCATAAAGTAGAGTTAAGTAAACGTCCTTTTAATGTTGCCAGACAAGTAGCATCGACGACATAATCGTGGAGCATAAAATTCACAATAAATCTAATGTACTCAAATATCACTCTATCAAACAAAAACTATTCACCACTTGTATTACCGAAAAAAGTTATTTGACAGTAGTATGTAATACATACATTTTTTTGCTATGTGACTGAAAGCTGCACATACCAAATGGATACCGGAGGCATACGAATAAGGATGAATTTCCATCGGGTCTCTTATATAAAACGTACCAACAACTCGTATTTCAGTGTAAAACAGCCAATCACAGATAGAATAGTTCGTATCGCTGCATACCAATCACATACGAAAGTAAGTGAGATTTCGTATGAAAAACATACCAGATCTCTGTAGACATACCAGAATCTCGTATCAGATGTTAGTTTCAAATTGTATGTGAATTTGTTATATGTTTGTATGTAATTTATTTCCCTTCCCGTCTTAAGTTGAGTCGACTAGCCTTTATACGTATTTCAGTCCCTACTCTATACTGGAGTAGGTTACTCTATGTTGTCAGTATTAATTTATATTCATTCGTTCATGATTTTTAATTACCTAACTATTTACAGGATTCTCCATTAGGGTAATTGCTTAACTTTGGCATCTTCCGTTTCCTGGATCCTTCGAATTTTTTTTTGACCGTATCGTGTCTTGATTCGATTCAACTTTTATATCGAAGTTGATGTTGCATCAATCATGCTTCAAATTTCATGGTAGTTTGATAAATAATTTCTTTTCTACAAAAGAAAATGTACGAAAATTGCCAAGTGTTTCACAATCCATGGATATTTCTTAAATTTTACAATTGAATTCTAGTGGGAATCCTTCAACATTGCCTATAACCGAAAGCGACTGGCTGCGACACTTGAGATTTGATTTTTGTATTCAGCGTTTCAAGGTCTATAAATCCATGATGCTATTAAGCCATTTGTGCGCGAATTTAGGAAGAAAGTGTCAGTAGCTCTCGTCGTATGTTCCTCAATTCTCGATCTTAAATGTAAAGTTTAAGGCAGATGCATTATTCACAATACTGTTGATGATGTATGTGATCAATTTGGAGCAAACGTTGCTTATCAGCATGAAGAAAAAAGATCAATTCCTGGAAGTTGCTCTGCACTCAAGAATCGGAAATTGAACCTCTTGGTGCATTCATTGTTTCAATAAAAATCTGACGAACGGTAAAATCATTTCCGTCTTCAAGTATACATCGCATAGATAGAGTGTCCAGTTGCCTCACCTTGAACATAGTCTACAAATTTGCTTGTGAACACTGTGACAAGTGTTACATAGGCGAGACAACTAGACATCTGCAGACGCTTATTGGAGAGCATTTGTCAGATCGCCTTTCACCATCTGAAATAACGTTGCACACCGAGTCAGAGTGCTATTTCATGAGCCAACCAAGTGACCGAGGGTTTGGACGACGAATGCATGAAATATGGAAACAATGGTACCCGCAGACCCTTACCACTGAACAGAGACTATTGAACCAAAAACGATCTATTATGAGAATATGATGCTGACCATCATTGAAATACAAGAGATTGAAAATCGAATACAGAGGGCAACTGCCAATGGACTGCATCACGATTAACTGAACATGAATGATATGAACAACATGTCAAGTCCAATATCCACAGAATTAGACTGGTGGTCTCTTCTTCCGTTTGACTAGAAGGGAAACATTGGAACATGTAGCGTAAATGAAATGGCACAAACTGCTGACATAATACCATAGCAATCGAACAATGAGCAGCCAGTTCAACATTAAACACGCCAAATTGTGCAAAGTTTCAGTGACTGTTATCAACCGGATCACACAGCAAAGAGACACAGTCGATGTCAAGTTCTACAGAGAAGTTTGTGAACGTTTTTTCGTGCGCCTGCTAACTTTTTTTGAAATGATCGGAGGACCCAACATTATCGAGAAATCGAGAAAACTTTTGCGCAATGATCTGAATTCTTCGAATCTGAAGGAGTCGTGGCGATCGGAGCATTTTGAAGGAATTCAGAGCAATCCGCAAGCGACGCACGACTATTTTTCCTATCTCTGTAAGGTATTAAAAATTTCTTTTTGCCCACTTATTAAGTTCTTGCATGTGCCATCTGTTTGAATCAGTTTGCACTTCTAGCAAAGTGATACGATTAAACAATCTAATTCTGTGCCAATATCACAAGACCTTATAATGCAAGAATCATTGAATAGCTTGCCAAGTCCTACAGAAGAGCAAGATAATACAATGCATGAAGAAGTATGCAAATAATGCCAATATATCGACCATTCGAAAAATAGTCATTGATACAACAGCGCGAGAATTGACTGAACTAGTCAATTTTGCGGTAGCACATTTCCCAACTACAAATATCACGGAACTTAACGCATTGATGTACGCAGCAGCGAAATCAATCAAAGAGCATTTCATGTCCAAGAAACGCAACATGGCTGGTACGCCTCCGTAAAAACAACGACTGCAGAATCAAATCAATACTCTATTGAACTGAAGTCAATAGATTAAGAGCTGCCAAAGACAATATTGAAGGAATTCCAGCTCACATGATACACAAATGCCGTATGAATTCAAGAAGTCTAGAGGAGGTACACGAAGATCCCAAACAACGATTGGTAGCAATCAGTCATCGTCTCAAGAGATGCGAGGAAAGAAATGAGCAATACCACATTAATAGGACATTTTTAACCAATCCAAAGAAGGTATACAGACGATTCAAGTGTCATGAAACAAACGAAGAACAATTTGAAAATAAAGAAGAAGTTGCACAGTACTGGCAAGATATGTGGCAAACAGAAATACAACTTAATTGTAGAGGCTGAATGGCTACATAATATCGAGCAAAAATCAGAAGAAATACAATGTCAAGCAAATATCGTGATTTCAGGAAAATATTTGAAATACAAGCTCGCAAGCATGGCCAACTGGAAAGCGCCAGGCCCAGACAATGTACACGTATATTAGGTAAAGAAGTTAACTTCGAGACTTGTCGTATACTTAAATCAAATCTTAAACCAACCAGATATGCCGCCAGAATGGCTGGTCAAAGGAAGAACATTACTCCTGCAAAAAGATCAAGACAAGTCACCAACATTAGATAATTTCAGGCGTATTGCATGTCTCCCTACAATGTGGAAATTATTCAAAGGGATAGTGGCCAATGAAATGAATAATCCCCTGACAGGCAACAAAATAATGAATCAAGAACAAAAAGGAGCACGTCTTCGATGCAGAGGTACCAAAGAACAGTATGCCATCGATCAAACAATAACAAGTGACAGCAAGATACGCAACACCAACTTATCAGAGGCGTGGAATGATTACCACAAAGCATTCGACTCCATACCGCACTCGTGGATATTAAAGTGCATGAAAATATATAGAGTACATAATTCGAGACAAGAATTCGGAAAAATAAAAACCTTTTTGATTATGAGTGCGAAGATCAGCTTCCAAATCCTCCGAAGATCGCTTTCGTGTCGACTTCTTTTTTCCTCTGACTGCATCAGTTTCACTATGTGAAAGGTTTCAACAGTTGGAAAAATTCACTGAAGTTTATGGATATATTTACAGTCGCCTAGCATTATCAGATTCAGTTTCTAACGATTAACTTAAGAATGATTCCATAAATTTGTGGGGAAAACTTGTAGAAGGAGATTAAGAAATTTCACCACTTGCTAATTTTGACTGAGAAATTGGGGACTCCAGTTGACTTTATACACCAGAATGATTTGCAAGAAATTTATCCCAACTTCTCTATTACACTATCTACCTATTCTTCCAACGACGCCTATAAGCGTCGCATCAGCTGAAAGAAGATTGAGTAAATTTAAGTTGATGAAGACTTACCATCGCACCACAATGACTTATGGCTGACTTTCGGACTTGGCCACCATCTCCATCGAACATAGAATATTGGAAATGGATTGAGAAATTATTTAGTGATCAGCTTGCATGCACCAAGGCTCGAAGGAACCCGTTATGACTGATTTTATTTGATGCTTTAACTCTCTTTGATTTTTTTTATTACAAATAGGCATATATGTTTAAAATGCAGATTTGTAAGTGAATATAGCTTTTGTAATTAAGTCAGTTTTTGATCTCAACACTGAAACTGTCATTTATACTTCAACAGAGGACTTCGTCATACCGATGTGATGTATAATACCTGTATTAAATACCAGCAAAACAAATCATAGCCCTATTTCTACAATCACATGGAAAGAAACATTATATATCTAATACATGTAGGCCTACTAAAAGAAATAAATTTGTTTAGCTACATGCATATTTAATTGCGTCCCTTTGTGTCACCATTTCATACCTTCATCAAATTCTCCACATCCAGAAGACACAGAGGAAGATAAGTTCGAGAAATGGACTACTACGATCGTTGGTGAGCAGCAGCTGAGGAGCATGTCCTTCGACGTTGCGAACAGGCGCTCTTGCACTAGTGTACAGATCGCAGTGCTCATACAAGGATCATCGACTCAACGCTCAACGAGACAATGAGGATCATCGCAGACTGTCTGCGCCCGACAGAAGCGATCTTCCTCCCGGTCCTCTCGCGTATTGCTCCATCTGCAATTCGGCGAGAGTCGCATGTCATGAGTCTCGCATCAAAAGCCAAGGCAAACCAACATCACCTCCTCCATCATCGAATCACCGCTGCACCAACTCAGCGGCTTACGACGGCCATTCTCACATCACGCTTTCCGCCTCCTCCGCGACGGTTTTGACATTTTGAAGATGTGGAATATACAAGTCAACGACAGTCCTCTTTTTTCTAAAATGTGCCTGCCCAGCTCCGAACCAATCGGTGACACCCGGAGCCGACCTCCCTCGAAATCAATAGGTCCGACTGAACTGACTCCTCCGACTCCGCTCCAACACCGCTCGCATGGCTGCCACCCTCCAACGATGGGCCTTTCGACAGTCCGCCTCCTGTGCTTGTGGTCATCCAGCTCAAACAGTGGACCACATAATCTCGCAATGCGGAGTCCACAGATCTTCTGGTGACCTGCGTCTCCTTCGTGATCCTGATATTGACTTGAGAAATTGTCTCCAAGAGCTTAAAATTGAACTCAATTGTGGTTTGGCATACGAATCATATCGAAATCTTTGATGATATCTTCAATTCTTCTCACTTTGACAGTGTTGCCCCTCCCCAAAACGCTAACAAAAAGTATGGTTAGTCTTTGTCGCATAGTAGTCTAGTCAAATGCATTAAGAAGTCATAATTTCACACTCATTGGTACATGAAATAATTATCATCACTATAAAAACAAACCAACACAAAATTAACATCCACTCAATGATTAGGAAAAATCATTGTAATTTAACACAACTTTCATATCTATGGAAATGTTCTGTAATCACTCAATGGATTGAAGTGAAATCAGTAGTTATTTAGAATAGAAATGTAGAAATCAACAAAAGGCAAAAGCAGCTGTCAGTTGATAGCACTTATGATTTGCCTGAAAACTATAAACATCTGAAAGTAAACTTTACAATACGCGATAAATCGAAATCATAAAAACGCTTTTTGAAGTCGTAAAGTGAATTTGATGACACAATATATATTGGTGGGGAGTTCCACATATTTAAGTGAGTACGAATCATTTCTTCGAGTACGAAGCTCTAGACTGTGGCCACGAGTTAAGTGATCACACGACTCCAAAGTAAAGAACACTAGGTGATATGCCACGCGTGATTCACGCGTAATTACGGAACTGCCCAAACATCCGTGGTTAAGGACATTCTATTCTTCTACCCGCGTACATACGCGCTGCACTAAGATTCAGAAATCATTTGATCTGATGCTGTTAAAACACAGGGAATGTTTATGAATACGCGCGGGCGAGCGTTTATAGTTTGCGCGTCGTCTACGGTTGTCTGCGCTGCCGCTTGAACCACTAAGATGAGCCACTAAGCATGTTCTGTCTTCCCTGAGCATGAAATTGAGGTCCTATCACATTGCTTAGCCTCTGATACATGCAGACACACGAGACGCAAAGTCTATATAACAGGATTGCCAACTATACTAACATATATAACTTATATTGCAGCAATATCCCGCATAGCCACGGATGTTTGGGGTCATGTGTAATTACGCGTGGTTCATGCGTAATTAAATTATACTACACTTTGTAGACTTAGATTAGATCAAAAATTATTCTTCTCATCTCAAGAGTGAGCATGCCAAGCAACGATAGTCTGGAATTATAGTCACTATATCTTAATTTGGCACGTCTGCAAATACGTCTTGTGAAATATTTTTGAATGTTTATAAATATTGTTAAATATTAATAAATGTCTTTTTAATAATAATGACATCCTTCTTTAGACATGGGTTCCACACTTGTGTGCAATATTCAAGGAGCGGGAGAACGCAGACTATATAGGCATTTTTCAATAATTAAGGATCCTTTGTTGTGAAGCTTTTCAAGTTGAGGTAAGCACATGCCATGACTTTTGAGGATGTAATCTCACAGTGCTAAACTTTAAATTGTTTGTAAATGTCACTACAACATCACATATTCACTCCAATCAAACATATCTAAATATGGATCCATCTGTTTGTCTTGATCACAGAATTAGACAGGTCGCATCTTCTTCTGTTCAACTAGAAAGGAAATATTGGAACATGTAACGTCAATGACGTGGCACAATCTGCTGACATAATAGCAATCGAACAATGAGCAGCCAGTTCAACATTAAACGCGCCAAATTGTTTGAAGTTTCAGTGACTTATCAACCGGATCACACTGCAAACAGACATAGGCGACGTCAAGTTCTGCAAACAAGTTTGTGAACTTTTTTTCGTGCGCCTACTAACTTCTATGATAATCAACATTATCGAGAAATCTTTTTGCGTAAGATCCGAATTCTTCGAATCTGAAGGAATCTTGCCGATCGGATCATTTTGAAGGAATTCACAGCAATCCGCAAGCGATGCACGAATATTTTCCTATCTCTGGAAGGCAATAAAAATTTCCTTTTGTCCACTTAGTAAGTTCCTGCATGTGCCATCGTTTTAAATCAGCTTGCATTTTGTAGCATGATGTGCTTAAAAATCTAATTCTGTGGTTTTTATAGTTGTTAGAATATCTGATGAAATGATGAATGTAATCCTAAAAAATCAATTGCTTAAGAATGCGCAATTATTTTGTAGACTCCGATTAGACCTATGTAGCTTAAGCACAGATCATTGAAAAATTGTGAAGCATCAAGCATGCGACAAGATCAAAATAGGTTTAAATTGCTTTCATCTCATCACACTTATCAATACAAGTCTCATATTAAAGCATTTACCTTATTGAATGACCGGTCAAAGAGTTTTGTACATTGACAAGACACATGATCGTATTAAAGTTTCATTCCGTTGGTGTTGTTGATAGAGATAATAACTGGAGACAAGACATTGAACTACTTATTATCAAGTGACTGAATGATCTTCATGCTTTCATGCCATGATAATCCATTGTCTTGCTTGAAACGGACTTCATGATAACCATAATACCTGAAAATTTGACAACATGATTGACACATACATCCGTTAGATGAAGCTGCCATTGTCTCAGGCTTCTCGAAACGTCACGCTTGAATAGGATTGAAATGATCATTGTACTGAATGCACCATCCGACTAAGATGAACCTTTTAGTGATGCGTGAGGGATGTTCCCGAAGCAAGTATTCCACTTTTCGTTTTGACAAATGCTGTGACTTCAACTAGCGGCAAAGGAGATAAAGGTCTCGGAAAGGGCGGCGCTAAGCGTCATCGCAAAGTATTGCGTGACAACATCCAGGGTATTACCAAGCCCGCCATCCGTCGTCTCGCTCGACGAGGTGGTGTCAAACGTATCTCTGGTCTGATCTATGAGGAGACCCGAGGAGTCCTCAAGGTCTTCCTTGAGAATGTCATCCGTGACGCTGTCACCTACACTGAACACTAAATTTTAAATAAAAATCTCAATCTGAAGTTTTTCTGTCAACGTTGCGAAGCATCCACCATAACGGCAATAATTCGTATAGTCAGAATAAAAGGGAGATCAGCGACTATATGCCCGCGAATTCCGTTTGAAATTTTTTATATAGAAGTAGCAATCCCATCCCAGGCGCAAGTGCAAAATGAGCAACGATGAGTCATCATGCTGACTCAGCCCCCCTCTGGAAGGAAGAGAGGTGGCCAAGGATGTGCTGGGAGGAATGGCTCCGAGAGGAGGAAACTGGTCCCTACCCCCCCTCTGGAACATTGATGAGCAGTTGCAACGATGAGTCCTGAGGTTGAGGTGGAGAGAATAACACGATGGCGGTTAAGTACAGTTAGCAGAAGCAACAAAAGCTGAAAGCAAGCCGCAAACAGGGGCTGTGCGGCAAGACGACCACACAACAGCCTGCCTAAGTGGCCAACGCAGGCGAAATAAGCAGAATCCTCACAGGCGACCGCGAGAAAAGAATGCAACATACTATAAGGCAGTGGTAGACGCGATTCGATTTTCGCGCGATTCCGGATCGTGCGACTCAGTGCACGATTAATCGAAAATTGTGCGATTATGAATAATTTGACATTTTCTCAGATTTAATGATTAGAAGCTTGCAATTAGTCTGGGTGACATTTTGTTTTTAATTTCTAGACCATAAGGTTCATTATAAATTCGATAATTTTCATTAAAATGGAGAATATCAGACATTAGCTTATTTACACAACACAATTATTCCTGCCATGTTATTTAATACGATTCTCTGTTTGTAATGTTTGAAAGCGCAGCATTACAAATCAGAGCACTGAGAAAATCAACTGCAAACAGGCAACAAGGAGTTTCGAGAATCTATTATTAAGAATCTATTGCATTTGCTGCGAACTACCACTCTCCTAGTTGATAGCCTTATACGGGAGGGTGTTCATGATGAGGATGAGAAAGCAAAAATGCGGCACTCCCTTTAGTAATGGCTTTAATAAAATTAGTTGCTAAAAATATATACACGGCAAACGTTTCGCGACGCAGTCGCTGCCTCAGTGCACTAAAAAGAAGGTAAAAGCAGTCAGAGTGCGTGGTTTATATATCAGAGTGATAATACCGTAGACAGAGTATCTCTCAGCCAACCAGCTCGTCTTTGCGATTCAACTGTGGTCTCCTATTTCTTATGTAGCGAGCTTCAGCCAGACGATTTTCAAGAGGCGAACTATGCTTGGCAATGATATTGATTGTGAAATCGAAAATGTCAAGGTTACTGTCGTGGTCATTTATCGAATGTTCGGAGAGGGCACTAGTATTGTTTTGCAAGCGCAAGCTACGTTCATGCTCCTCGAAACGAATTTTGAAAGGCCTATTAGTTTGCCCAATGTAACTTTTGCTACAATGATTACAAACAAATTCGTAAACCACAAAGCGCACATCGCAGCCATAACCACTCTCCGATTGTATATCTCACTTTATCACATCAGTCAAGGTTGGGTTTTGGGTTCACTCTTGGGTCTTGGGCCCCCAAGAGCAAAGAAATTGGTCTATTTATTCTCGTGCATTGCTGTCACTGTCTTGATGTCACCTTTCTCCGTCAAACAAAAGTACACAGACACTGATGCATTGCTATTTATCAGAGGAGTCCCGTCAAAACAGATCTATGTTTTATACGCAAGTTATTGAGAGTAATTTCGGACACCACCGGAGTCCATCTTCAGGCGAATGAAATGACAAAATTGGCATAGATGAAAAGAGTTCACAGGGATAAAGTTTATCACAGTAGAATGCTATGAAAACATGATAAGACCAGACTACTTCGACAAAATTAAAATAGTAAGATGATGCGAAATTGAAATAAAAACTCAAATGAAATTTTGTCATTTCATTCGCCTGAAGATGGACTCTGGTGGTGTCCGAAAGTACTCGCAATAAATTGCGTATAAAACATAGATCCGTTTTGACGGGACTCCTCTGAAAAATGGCAATTGATTCAAACCCGTTATTCGAAACTACACTGATGCATGCAAAGCTTGTAATAGTTGAGGGAATGAACCGTGATAGTGAAAAAAGGATTGTCTTTTCACTCGGTGATTTAGTAGAGAAGAGAAGCCTTCCTGGCCTCGATCACACCTACGCACCGAAGGTCAGATCAGAGACAAAAATGAAATTCTAGTTTGTTTGAGAACATTGCATCTTACCCTCACGTTCACGTGTGTGATGGCTCCTCCAAAGCGCACATTAAAATCGAAAGTATACTCATATTTTTTGGAGAAGGATGGGGGATTTTCTGCCTGGTGAGCAGTGTGAAGCAGGCCGTGTGAAGCGCACATCAAGAAGATGGGAGGAGCCGAGTCGCATGCATTCAGACTTAAAGCGACATTTGATCAAGTTTCATCGAAAACGATTGATAATTGATACAGCAATGATCACTAAATATCGATTCAGGTAAGCCTATATTGATCTGTGATGTAGGCTACCAGTTAATTTTTCAAAAAACTAAGCTTATATACTTACCACCCGAAGTAATAAACATGTTAATAAAAATTATTTGGTCAAGGTCTCCAACAACTACATGCTCGTTGTCTGGGAACACTGCAATCGCATTTTCATGAACATGTCTGAGTACAACTCACAAAAATTAGAAAGAGAGTACAGCCGATACATCAGCTGATATGTGAGAAATCATGCAATTGTGATTCCTTTCCATCTGTCAATGAACGAAGGAAGCAGAAAACTTTGAGGTGCTACGAGAGAATGAGAAATGATGACCACATACTGCACTACTGGTTTCCAGATTTCTTGCAATCCGGACGAGACTGAATTTTCTCTCATTTGCCGGACTAGCCAGCGCCTTACATCCTACATTCCATCATTATCAAGCTATTCAAAGAATGAGTAGACCATAGAGTAGGGATATATAGGTAGAGTGTCGACTCAAAAAAGTATCTGTATACAGTGAAAATTTTTGTATCAAAAGATTCATTTTTTTGCGGAGGAACATCACGTTCCTGCTGTCCAAAAAATTATTTGAGCAGTTTCAAAAAAGTCAAAATTTGCCAATTTATATACTACCGAGATGACTCTCCTATATAAGTAGTATGAAACAAATTGGATATCAAAATGAATGAATATTTGCTGACAATCATCGTAACTAAGCGGAAATCAAGCTAATTTCCAAGGAAATTCATGACATGCAATGGAAGTCATTCAATTTCAAGTTTTTAATTCAATTTTCATCGGCATGATTGGATGATTCGAGCACTAAATTCATGTTTCATTTCTAGAATCTGAATAGTGATGTGGACCCATTTACATCTTTCAAAGTTAAACGAAGTCATTGTCTGTGATTATGTGATTTTGCTGTGTCAGTGGCAGGTTGCCTGTGATATGATCACGCTTAAGAAAATACTCTTGAGGTTGTTCATGAAAGTAATAGGAACCCATCGAATTGCTAATTTAGCAAACATTAAATCTCCAAGGCTGTCATTAGAATCTGTGAAATACCATCATTCTTTGTGCATTACAATCATGATCATTCAATTCCATTGTATTTTCTGCAAAACTGCAACAATTTGCAGATCTCACATTTGGCAACGATACCCTATTGTATCTCCCTTGAGTTCATTTGATAAAATCGAAAGTGTATACACATTGAGGTTTTAATAAATGCGGAGTTACCACTCTACCTAATATACCTACTCTATGGACTAGACTCACTGAGATAGGCCTTCCAGGCACTTGTTTTATGATTTTCTCCATGAATAAGACATGCCTTGACTTACTTCTTTGATTTCTTCAAAAATGTAATATTCTGATTTTCATTTACTTGATGATAAACGATTTCTATTCCATTCCATCTTCAATGATAGAATTCTTTCGATTTATATCGTGCATTTATTTTTTATATCGCTCTGTTATCAACATTCACCTTATTGTACTCCTGATGGATTTACATAGTACAAATTTAGATGTCTTTTGTGGTTGTATATTTACTTTTTATGACATCGGCTATGAAACAACCGTTCAAAATGCTCTAACAATACCGACGCAGTCAGCCATGAAGATCTAAGTTGCTACTACTATAAATTCTGTCATAATTTGACATTTTTCATTCTGCTAATCTCTGATTGATTGTTCAATTCAAGGTGCATTGCAAAATATGGTAAGTTAAAGAGACTTACTTTGATTTCGACTATTGTCACAACAACGGATATTTGCTGTTCAATTTCCATAAACATACCTTTTAGTGAACGAGTCGTAAGGGATTACAGCGAGAAAAATGTAAGATTAAGCAGCTAATCGATGAACCATCAAAATTTATAGAAGTCGAACAAATTTGCATTCTCGTAGACCAAGGTTGGGCCAAAACTTGGGATGAAAACCTAAACCCAAGTTTAAATAAATAAATGAAATCAAGAAAACGAAGTGCATTGTTTGTATTGACTGAATTTGTTCAACTGATTGTTGGACATTTTTCTGACTGCTTCGAGAGATAAAGTGTCTTTATTTGGGCTCATACTTGACTAAAATAATAAGAGGCTACGATTTCGGAGAGAATCGAACACACAATATCAGGACGTTAGGCAATGTCGTTAGCCACTGCACTATCAGTGCGTTGAGATCCTGAAGAATTCTTCTGCAACTTGATCTTGGACTATGATTTGGCAGTACACGACGGTGACGACACTAAAAGTCGCGCTACCACCACGTCAAGCTTGATGCGAGGAACACAGCTCACCAAATGCTTGAAATGGCACAAATATTCCCGTTTTATGGAATAATGAAGAAACTGGAGTCGAAGTGGATGATACCAAAGCCTTCAGCAGTCCGTGGCGAACAATTTGATATAAAGATCCAGAATGGAAGCGTACAAGAACCGAAAATGATGACACTGATCACGATGATAGATACAGAACAGGGCGACAACCGCACACCACGAAGTCAGCTTAGAAAGTAAAGATAAAATTGTCAGAAAAGATAACGCCAAGTAAAGTAACAGATTTAACTGTTGGTGTGGTGGTGCCACAGCTAGAGATGACATCTTCAAAAACTAAATGTTTCTTTGTAGCATAACTCATTACACAGCTTTTGTAAAAATTGAGTGTAAGACCAATATTCTCAGACCAAGTTTCGATATGATCCCACTCAGCTTGAGTGCAATCCTCTGAAACTTCACGAACAAAATTCAATACAATAACATCGTCAGCGTACTTAACAAAAACAGAATTTTGAGTAATAGGTTTTAGATCGTCAATGATGATGTTGACATTTGCAGAAGTGCTCTCAGTTTTTTTATTGCGGATGAGTTAATCGAAACACTTGGACAATTTACAAATATTCGTGCTTCGATCTATCTTCAAACAGAAACTCTAAAGCCCTATTCTCGCTTTAGATATTGGACTGATTGCTCCCGTAATGAAGAAATTTATCGGTATCGCGCTGCTGATGGGCGTCGTGAGGAAGCCTCAACTCACTGACTACTGGAGTACTGATGATTTAATTTGTACTCCCTTCCTTCACTCCGAATCTTCTCTTACACGAGATCGTTTTCTGTTGATTTTACAGTATATTTGATTCGCAAATTATAAAAATCTCGGTGGTGAAGAGAATAGTCTTCGTAAGATTTAGCCATTTGTTAACATGATTCGTTCGATTTGTAAGGATGTGTATAGGCCATCTCAGAATGTAACTGTGGTCGAGTCTTTACTTTTATATAAAGGTCGGCTGTTTTTCAAACAATACATACCGGCGAAGAGAAGGCGCCGGAATTAAAATTTCCTTGTTTTGGTTTACATTGAACTCTTCATTCCACACTGTAAAAGCAGATCATGATCAGTTTGCCTCCGCTTGTTTTAGTCTCAGTGCATCGGAGCGAATCGTCATTGTTCATCTTTGTGATGAGCTATTGGATTCAGGTTCGTCGACATTTCACTAACTTCCTAATTATAAATCTATTCATTTAAGAGTTAGCATGACTTAAACCATTTCTGCCGAAACTATTTTTTTCAGAAGCTTGTGATATTTTTTAGGTGGCCTCATAGATGCTTACTCAATTCGCTCCCACAATTATTTAGTTTGTATCTATATCTATGGTAGTTTTATGGACTGACCCATATATGGGCCGCCAGGCGTACCCTTGAAATTATATCTTGAAAAAGAAAAGGATCGATTGATGTCAACAAATTCATTGGTAATCGAAGCATAACATAAGTCTAGGTATGGTAAGGTTGGAAACAGTCTACACACAGTCCAATGTCGCATTTTGAGCATTGTATTTCAGTTTTGCTCGCTTCTGCACCTCTTGTAGGGCATTCCAGATTGTGACCTTCGGCTGTCATTTGGGATCACTTGAGGCCAGCGGTTCCTCTCATCAAATCGTGTTCCCTCACGTCGAGCAGCTCGCTGTGTTGTCCTCCGTGCACCACCTGAAAATAAATGAAGAATAGGCCCTAACAGTTATGTGAAGTATAGAATGTGGAAGTTTTACCCACGAGCAGGAACACCGAATGATTTTGGGTAGAACTTAGCTCAATCCTGAAGTCCAAAACAAGTCTGCTGACTTCCTGTCATTCTCGACAATCGCCAGGCATTGTCAACGAACCGTCGATGAGGCAGGTAAAGATGGAGAAACAGAGCTTCTTGCCGTGGATTCCTACTCGATATATGCTGACAATTTGATTCATTCTGTGCGTACCGCCCATACATTAATTATATGAGTGAGGATAGACACTTAGAATGAGGATAGCCAAATAGATTTTTAATTCTTCTTTTTTTCATCTGAAATCGTACTTTCCCTTGGTAGGCGGTGTAAAGGACGGTCTGGTGAATGATGTGTTGGTAAATGTATAGTAAGTCATCAAGGAAGATCTCGAATACCTCACACGGTTGGAAGTCTATCGGGAATGGTCAGCGGAAGGAAATATGGCACCTCCCAAGTCTCGCATTGAGCCTTTCTTCCATTTGATAATAGTTTGCTGAATACGTACGCGTTGACTAGCCGTTGATCTGAAGTCTTCAGTTGGTTCGCCCGCTTCGTCATCGTCAATCCCTCTGATCAAAGGCTGGGCATGTGCAAGAAGTTGTCTCCTTGGAAGATGGTCTAAGTCACGCTCGGTAAGATCTTCTTCATCAACTGAATGTTCTTCAGCAGGATCTGGAGGTTGTACATGCACAACGGGCTCAGTCTCAGCAGTCTCTTCATCATCTAAGAGGATGTCTAAGATTTGATTCAGCGTCAGTCTGCAATAAAAAGAAACAAAAGATATTGCTGGAGATCTGTCAGGCCGATTGTTATAGATGTAGGCGCATTTCTGAGTTAACAGAAGATGGATCTAAGATATAAAATGGATCTAGGGCCCAAGACTAAAAGAGTGGATGCAACTAATTATCTTCAGTTTTTCAATAAAAATCGTCCTAAGAAATATTAGATAGACAATAGATAAAAAATGGACAAACGTTGAACATGCTGCATGAATGTCAGTAATGGAATACAATGCAGAATAGAAAATGTTATGTTCTCACTTGCGGTACATTTTGTTCGGGCAGCAGTTATCATGAGTTTGCAACAATAGCTATGGATTGAAAAGAGTTATGCTTAGCACAGCCAAAGACGATGCGTAGTGTATGATCGAATGCACGCCGAAATATGATATCGGTGAAAGATATCGTTACAGGAGGACATCGGTTATTGTTGTGAGATCCAGCTTCTGTTCTGTGGTGATTAACACATTGACTTCTGCTATATGAAGATGTCGGATTATTTTTGATTTCATTTTCATGGAAGTTGGAACGTGGAATGGAATAAACTGTTTTATATGTCATAAAAAAACAAGAATCCAATCCTTGAGTGCGGGTCAGGACAATGTGATTTTGATCACGACAATGTGATGTGTGAATAAATATTTATATCTCATAACTAATGTGTTAATTAATAAGTGAATATTGGACTACGAAAAGCAAATAAATATTGAATTGTTGTTTCCAATCTTTATATGAAAATTCACCTGAGAAATATCGCATGATGCACAGATTCCACTTCGCGTGAAGAGCATTTGCAAAACTTCATTTTGTCATCATTTCAGGACACTGTCTAGACACACTATGTAAGTTAATCCTGAAAAACTATTATGCTACCAGTATAATGGATAACATTGGATGTGACCTATATATGGGTCACTAGGCATAAATGGGTTAATGTTTATGATTTTAATGTCTCAACTGTCACCAGACATTCTCCGGGAATCTGCTTGCGTGCGTCAATCTTTTCAGTCTATAAAAGAGACCTAAGTCATGCATTCAAGCAAAACAAACTGGTTCAAGTCAAATCAAGTGAAGTAAACTATTCCAACGAAATGAGCACCAGACAAATCACCTCAGAATTAAATATTCCACAGAATTAAATATTTTGTTTATCTGCTTCGGTTTGCTAGAAGTGTGATTAATACGAAATCGACGGCACATCGAGGAAATTATTAAGTAGGCAAAAAGGAATTCCTAATACTTTACAGAGATAGGAAAAAAGTCGTACGTCGCTAGCGGATCAATGTGTTCCTGCAAAGTGCTTCGATTGCCACAATTCCTTTAGATTCGAAGAATTCAGATCATTGCCCACAAGTTTTCTCCATAATGTTGGCCCTTCCGATCATTATTAAAAAGTAGCAGGCGTACGAAAATTAGTTCACTTGATGATTTCACCATCGTCTTCTCAGCATTCTTACCGCATAGTGCATACGCTGAATCGAATGTTAGCCAGACGATGTATGTTTTGGTGTGTGCGAAGTGATATCACATCACGCACGCATCTCTCACTGGCTCTGGTGTCCTCTGCTAAAAGGTTGCTGTTTGTTATTTACAATAGCAAGCGATACACGAATTATCCATTTGAGAATGACCAAGTTGGTCAATTCTGTGATGTTCCACTGCGATATTAAGGCTACATACAATTCTTCCTTTCTAGGAAACCGAAGCGCGCGCAGATGAATCTAATTCTGTGGGTTTTTCTCTTTATGAACTCTTGTAGATTGACGAAGCACCTTTTCCTATTAAAGTGCCAAACATTCTTCCAGCTGGGTTCTCATGGACTAGACTAACTACGCTGTAAATCGGTGGGTAGGGAAATTACATACAAATATATACCAAATTCACATACAATTTGAGGCTAACATTTGATACGAGAGTCTCGTATGTCTACAGAGATCTGGTATGTTTTTCATACGAAATCTCACTTACTTTCGTATGTGATTGGTATGTAGCGATACGAACTATTCTATCTGTGATTGGCTGTTCTACGATGAAATACGAGTTGTTGGTATGTTTTATATACGAGACCCTATGCAAATTCGTCCTCATTCGTACGTCTCCGTATGAATATCTTTAAGTCACCAAGCAAAAATATATAGATATTGCATACTACTGTCAAATAACATTTTCATTAATACCAGTGGTGAATAGCTCTTTGTGAAAGTGTGATATTTAACTAGATCAGATTTCTTGTGAGTTTTATGCTCCACGAGTATGTCTTCGTTGCTTCTTGCCTAGTAACAGTAACAGGATACTTGGTTAACTCTACTTAATGAACCAAGTTGATTAAAATCAATTCATTTAAACGATATCTTTTGTGCAACCATGTTGACATAACTCAAACATAACTATTTTTGCGTTCATGAGTTATAATGTGTTTTTTATGTGTGTTTTAATGAGATTGATAATATGCTTAATTCCAAAATTACATAATGCATAATTGTTGATGGTTGAATACTCATTGATTTATTCATGAAATGCCTTAGACTTACATGTATTGAAATCGAATTCAGCATTGCAAGTTCGACTCTTGAATGTCATTATCTTACTACTTACAAAAGAGTAGTAACATTAGTGCAATCTTAGTGTGTAAAACAACATATATTCGACATCATTGATGCTTTCCTTTAACATTGTGCTGGTATGGCTTCAGTATGGAAAGCATACCACATTTGAAATAACATACGAAAAGCATACAGAAGGATACGGAAATATACCAAAAAAATATTTTGCTATGCATCCTTCGTATGTGATTGGTATTGAGCGATTTACAGTGTATATATGTTCTCAAAGCCCAGGGGCAACAGGCCGGACTGTAACCTATTGCTAAGGGACTGCACTGTAAACCAGCACCTCCTAAAGCGAACTGAATCACCTCCTAAAGCAATACACTATTCGTAACTAATAAAGAAATCCTAAGGCATGCGCCTTTTAGAAGGCTAGCCTCTCACCTCCTAAAACATTTTTCAATGCCATATTGCATGTTTCCCTTATGACGATGGATGCTACTATCTTTATTCAGCAATAGACGGGTTGCATTGAGATTTATTGCAGACAAAGCTCTCATTATATTCAGTCAATATTAATCTCTTTCTTTACGAACAACCCTCTAAGGAAATAAGAACCTTCTAACCCCTGTGGATTCTCGCCGGAAGGCGATTATTGCAAGTTACTTCATCAAAAATGCTGTAATATAGAGAGAAATTATAGTAACTGTGTATGTTTACAAAGAACACTGATAGGTAGTCTCCTAGGCATCTTCCTATTGTCAATCGTTAGAAACCACCATTGTATCATTATCTTGACAACCCATGGCCATTCTAGTCCTTTATTGTTATGGTTGAATTTCTATGGTAAAAACCATGACATGCTGTTGGACTCAGCCACACTGTAAATCGCTCAATACCAATCACATACGAAGGATGCATACCAAAATACTTTTTTGGTATATTTCTGTGTTCTCTTGGTATATATTTGTATGCTCTTCGTATGTTATTTCAAATGTGGTATGCTTTACATACTAAAGCCATACCAGCACAATGTTAAAAGAAAGCATAAATCATGTCCAAAGTATGTTGATTTAAGGCCTTTTGTCAATAAAGATCACACTTATGTTACTACTGTTTTGTAAGTAGTGAGGTAATGACATTCAAGCGTCATACTTTCACTAATGAATTCGATTTTAATGCGCGTAAGTCTAAGGCATTTCATGAATAATCAATAAGTATTCAACCATCAACAATTATGCATTATGTAATTTTGAAAATAAGCATATTATCAATCCGAAATAAAAACACTTTACAATTCATGAACGCAAAAATAGTTATGTTTAAGATATATAAGTCAACATGATCGCGCGAAAATTATCGTTTGTATGAAATGATGTTTATCAACTTGGTTCATAAAGTAGGACTAAATAAACGTCATATTAATGTTGCTAGACAAGTAGCAACGACGACATACTCGTGGAGCATGAAAATCACAATAAATGTAATCTGTTAAATATCACTCTATCAAACAAAAAATATTCACGACTGTTAATACCGAAAAAAGTTATTTGACAGTATTATGTAATACATGTATTTTTTGCTATGTGACTTAAAGCTGCACATACCAAATGCATACCAGAGACGTACGAATAAGGATGAATTTGCATCGGGTCTCGTATGTAAAACATACCAACAACTCATATCTCAGTGTAAAACAGCCAATCACAGATAGAATAGTTCGTATCGCTACATACCAATCACATACAAAAGTAAGTGATATGCGGTATGAAAAACATACCAGATCTCTGTAAACATACCAGAATCTCGTATCAGATGTTGGCTTCAAATTGTATGTGAATTTTGGTATATGTTTGTATGTAATTTTCGTACCCAGCGATTTACAGTGCACAGAGACAAATTGTTTTGTGTGCTTGTTTTGAAAAAAAACTTCCCACTGAGTAAATGCCTGCATGTGCCATCGTTTTGAATCAGTTTGCACTTCAAGCAAAGTGATACGGTTAAACAATCTAATTCTGTGCTTGTCAACATCTGTATGATTCAGTTACCATCACTCACATGTGCAATTCTATGTCCCAACTTAGTTCCCCCGGCTTTGCCGCGACTTTGAGTCCATTTTTATTCTAGTCAACTGCAGCTGAACAATCTATCTCTATGCCTGCTTCCATTGTAAATAGTGATTGATATAGAATTATGTCTGCTGTAGACTAACCCATACTCAAATGAATCAATCTCTGTGGACTCACCCTACCAAACTCCAGCTAGGCCATCACCAAATGAGGCGATTTGAAGAAAGACATTTTATACTTGAAACAGATTAGCTTTGCAGATGACACCGACATCACCCGAGCATCATTATGCACGGAATTGCTATGCAGGAGGTAGAGATGGGTGACCGCTGGTGGCTCACCTACCACTTCATCGCTGCTGCTGCTGAATAAGCAGCTGGTCGCAGTCACAGGATCAGATTGTTAGACTCTTTCAGTTTACTTCATGAGAAGACTAATTCACACGCTGGAACTTAGTAGGTGGCAAAAGAGGAAATCTTAATACATTTCAGAGATAGGAAAACAGTCGTGCGTCTCTTGCGGATTGCTGTGAATTCCTTCAAAATACTTCGATTGTCACGATTCCTTCAGATTCGAAGACTACAGATCATTGCACACAAGTTTTCTCGTTAATGTTGGTCCGTCAGATTCTTTGTCTAGAAGTTAGCAGGCGTGAGAAATTTAGTTTACTCCATCTCTGCGTGTGACCGAACAAATAACTCTATGTGCATGACACACACGCCACCGGCTCCTTGCCCTCTGAGGCTTACTGCTTATTCAGTGACGAATTATTGATTGACCGTAGATCGTGTGTGGTTTGTGCTATTTCATCAGCGCATTCGAGATATGACTTTACCCTTCTTGGAGACGACAACTAGTAGGAACGAGCAGGCTAATTCTGTGGCCGCAATAGTCAATCTCTGCGATTTACTGACGGCTATGAACAATTCGCTCTCTAACGCCTATCGCTTGATTATCAAGTCGGTAATGAATCGGACGCTCGGATATATGCAGGCGCTGATCCCCGATAAGGCGGTCCATGAAATCTTGGTGAAGCAACAGAACACTCTGCAGTCCAAAGTGCTGACTTTGTTTGATACAAAGTGACCGCGACGCTGCCGGTGGAGCAGGCCATCGTCCTGACTGTGTACTGCTCGGAATTGCTTTCCGCGATGTCAGCAAGGACTACTACAACATCTACGTTACAGGGTAAATCAATATCAAATCAATGCAAGCTTTATATATGCTGACTTTTTCAACTATTGACATTGCAGATATCATTTCTTATGTTGGCAGAACTCATGATTTTCAAAAAAAATCTGACTATCAAAATTCGAATGACTTCCACAAAAAATGACTTGGAATATAATTTTTGATTGTATAGCAAATTTGATGTATTTGGCAAACATTTTAGAATGACGAATAATAACGACTATGCACTTGACAATTCCGACGACGACAATAATGCGCATGTCAGTAAGGGGGATTATACAAAGGAAGTTCGAGAATTCATGGACTTAAAATTGAAGCAGGTGTACCATCTGAGACCGAATCAGTAATCGATTAATACTAGAAAGACCATGGTGTCAATTTTGATGCCATAGCTAAATTTTAGAAAATTTCATGTCGTCATAATGTCTGAGGTAGCTGTTCCTGGAATGTGGTTAGATACTAAAACCTGCGGCAATCATCAATTATTTCTTGACAATTTTCCTGTCGAATTGGGAATGTGTGATCAAGTCAAGGAGATAGACAAGAGATAGATTTTCAGTACTGAAGAAGGAAATTGATAGCAATTTTCACACATTGTAAAATTGTATTTCGCTGTCTATTGATGCATATACAACATGTCTGTTCCAATAATTTATACAATGAAAGCGACAATAGTTCCATAACAGACATATCTCTTCTTTTATGTCAACTGTTTGAATGAATTATCAACCTCCTGGGGAAGTTTCATGTAGATCTCTGATAATTTGATAATTTGCAATGTCCCATAGCCTGTCCATGCTCTTAATGTATTTCGATAAGTGACCAAGGAGGTCTAGATATCTATAATTGCACAGGGGGCAGAGTGACGCTTTCTGTGGGAGAGCTTCGAATGCCTGTTACAGAGATAGGATGGTTCAAATTCTACTTGCTTATGCATGCTAAAGCAATATATAGTTTTGGAATTTACCTTGCATTGTCAAGGCAGTGTCAAAGTTAATTCATTCGTTCTTGATAATGAAAGCAGTGTTCACAGGAGCAAAACTAATTATAAATCGAATGGCATTCCCTATATCTCAGTATGCCACGTACCAGGAAAAACGCTTCATGGAAAACGTTGGATTGATTACATTCCTAATACTGTGGCAATAACAAAAAGTGCAATTATAGATATCTAGACGCATGATCTAGATGCATGATGTAAGAAAATCTATGATGTCGTTATGATATCGTTGCCTCAAGATAGACAAATGTATGTACATGTATTATCTGTAAAAATATGTCTGTAAGCTATGCAATATTACTTTTTGTGCATCTCTCTTTTCTTTCTTAGAATGTGGAGCATCCACGTCCTCTATGTGTGTAGCTCTATTTCTATGACTAGAAGACAGTGATTGTCAAAACATGGATATCCATTGTCAAAACACCAATTCGAAAGTTATTATAATCATTTAGTTGATGTATATGTACGTAAGTAGGATATCTTTGTTTTCTGTCATAGCTTGGATTGTGATTATTATTTCATATCTTGGAAGCATCATAGATTGTTAACGGCTATGGGACATACCAAAAATGTACCATAGCGTTTCAGCGACATTATCTAAATGTCACTTCATCGCTATGGTACATTTGGTTAATATCAGTACGGAAATGGATCAAATAACATTGATTGATTCCATAGACAACCGCCAATTCCATGGCATTCACTGTAACATGATGCTTCTGTCTATCCATTTCTAGGACTTTTTCTGTCGATTATCACAATTGATATCTCTAACTCAAACGATTGATGTTGCTTGATATCAACTGATCCAGATACAAGCTACTTTGTTGTCCGGTGTCGGTTGATAATATAGTTACAGCTAGCTTCTTAGGTACATACTGCTTTTATTGACTAGATGTGGTAGATATCACGCCATATCTAGTCAATAAAAAACAGTATAAACCTCAAAAGCTAGCTGTAACTATATAATGTAGGCCTAGTGGCTAGCATGCATCTCAAAGCTCCACTATCTTCTTTAAGTGAGTTACACACCACAGACCAAACTTTTGCACGAAATGTAGTGACCGCAAGTGCAGTTTCTGCAACCTGTTTGCTGACATTTCCTCATTTTTAAGGCCTTTTGGCACCCATGACATCCATAAGCGTAGGCATTCTTCCCAATGAGACTATTCTAGATTCATCGATGAGCTAGAAAATAAATTGCTTCTTCGTAAAATTGTAGCCTTTGTCTTTGAAGCGATTCTTTGCCTTCGTCTGCTAGAAAATTGGATGTACAATGTAACTGTCAGCTGGATCTCACATAAACATTCACCAGAATTGGCATTTCTGTATGCTTTGTAAGTCAGGTATCACAACTGACACCATGGTCTTTCTAGATGAACTTATGGTCATCGACCCTTTAAATCCGAAAAAGTTAAAGTGCATCTGGCAGGCCCAGCACAACAAATTTGGAAATGTCTGACCGCCAACCCATGATTCGGCTCGATTACATCAAAATGACACCTCGGTCTTTCTACTGTTAAGAGCTGAAATGTTTCAAAGATACTGCCGCGTGGTATGAAAGTGACTGCATCGGTTATTAGCTTCATATTGCTAAGAATTTCTTTCCGATGTGAAAAATTTAACTGTTCAACTCATGAATTCTTCACCCTCAAAAACGTCATTCTTCACAATTTGCCTAAGCAACAGAAGTTGTCATGATTTGCAGTTATCATGGTGTGTACATTCTACCGTTTTTGTGAATCACAATAGTGAAGGCATCTACTGTAAGACGACGCTATCTTGACATTCACGCTTGACAGTCAAAGGGCTGATTCAATAAATCCACTGGACCGGCGAATTGGCGAACATTTATCAACTCATTCATGCCCGGTCTCTTTTTTTGTAACCAAACTTTTTTTAATAAAATGCATTATGGTGTGAAATATTTTGCGCTACAACTTATGAAAGCATGGTTTTTATCATATTGCATTCGAATATATGCCGTTGATATTTTCGTGTTCAATCTCATCCATGTACTACTCATTCAATACTTGCCAGCTATCATGATAAGGTTGGGTCCAAACTAGGGCTTGGGTAACCCCCAAGATTTGACCCAGGTGGGGCTATTTCTCTAATGAAGTGGAACAACAATTTCCAGAACATGTTTGGAATTTTGATTGAGATTTAAAATTGCATGAAGATATTTTGAATCATACCATATTGTATATATTGCTATCCAATTATGAATTTGTTATTGCGGAATTGAGGCCATATTAATATTCAGCTAAAAGTTATAATTATCGGTATGGGTTATCTCTGGGCTTAATATCATTAACCCTGTTTACGTCTACAGCCTAATAATTTCCTAATTAGAACAACATGCATGACTAAGCTACATTCCTTACAACATGTCTGATGGAGAAACGAAACACACATAACATAGGCCTTGTATAAGATGAAAACAGCACACATGTAGATGTAACGATATTTTTACTAATCGTAAGAAGCAAACCTCCAAAAATGTCACTGCATTAAATGATACCGATATCTTTCTATTTCTAATACATGTAGCCTAATAGTAGAATAAACAATATAGGCCGAAGTTTTTACTTTCAAGGCAAGAGGCCATATGTAGCAAGTTATCTACGAATTGTTGTAGGCTACCAATTTATCAGCATAAGCGTTATACAGGTTTGGTTTAATGCATTGCATTTTTTCGTGTACCATTTGTTTTATTTTACGCTTAAAAAATGATATATACAAAATTCTGTCTAATACAATATGCATTACATCTAGCTTAATGGATTAAATTCACAAGGAAGCCATAGGTAATCAAAGCATAGTTTAAAAAGCTATTTAAACAAACTATCAGATAGACATTTACGGTACGTCGATATCAAAGTTGATGATAGCACAGTTTTATCATAGAAAGATCAATCGTGTGGTTGAAGTAGGTTACATATTTACATGTACATACATGTAAGCTTGCATGTAGATGACTTACTATGATATGATGTGGTCATATACTTAGGCAGAATTTTTCCAAGAAAACTCCATATGATCATTCATGGTTAATTTCTTCACTCTTGAGTTCTTACTCTTGGGGGGTGGTTCCCAAGCTTTTGGGTACCCCCCAAGACTACCCAAAAACCAAGAGTGAACCCAAGACCCAACCTTGATCATGAGCATTAAGGCCGTCTAATTTGCAATGAGAATAGCTGGAAGCAAGCATCCCATCCGGTTCGAATGAACGCCTCGGGTTGAGAATACTGACATTCCTCGGTGATGTTAGTTATCGTCACTGTATCAGACTAGTGATCTTGTAAAATTGATTTTGCTTTTATTTGTAAGGATATCTTATCCACTGTAAAGGATCATGTCATTGAGGAATGGCAAGGAAAACAACAACTTCCACTGCCAGAGCCAGAAATGAGACATATTCAAAACGCGTGGGATGAACATTCTGGAAGAAAAGTTTTGTGACCTTTTGTCTAAGTCTGACCAGCATTCTCGGGCCAGAGCTTTAGCTTCAAGTTGTCCTGAGAGCTCTGCATGGCTGCGTTTGATTCCGTCAAGTACAATCGGAGCGAAACGTGATGCAGACGCTCTTCCAATTAGAATCTCTCTTCCAGTTGGAACTAAAGTTTGCCATCCACATAGATACAGATGTGGAGCGGTAGTAGATGAACATAGATACCATCCTCTCTCTTGCCGCTTCAGCAAAGGCAGATTTCCTGGACATTCAGCTTTGAATGACGTGATCAAGAGATCTCTGCAATCGGTTGGATTGGCTTCTGTTCTGACGAAAGCTGTTAGCAGACCTGACGGTAAGCGCATTAATTGGATGACTGTCCTTCCAATACAAGATGGACGCCACCTGTGTAGATACCTTCGCTGACTCCAATGTCATGTCCGGGGCAGCTTCTGCAAGGGCCGCAGTATGAGGAACTGACTCGCAACGAGAGATGAATCTTCCAGCCTGTTGCATTTGAAACGTCAGGAGACAGTTTGAGAAAGATAGGAGAGTCTTTGCGTTGAGTCTGGTGAACCTTACGAGACAGAACATTTCTGACTCTGGCAACGACTATCAATTGCCATCGTAAGGGGAAACGTGGCCAGCATCCTTAACAGCACTGCTTCCTACTGACTTTCGTTTTTTTGTACAAATGTGTATTTTAATTCAGGATAGTCTTTGCACCTCTATATCTATAATTGCTGTAATTATTTAAATACATTTGATGTCCATACAATTCAGGTAGTCCTGAATACTGTCCATCTTCGCATTCCCAGTGAAAATGGTATTGAGGTGATTGCTATGGTTCATAACTTGGACTCTTAGATATCTATCAGTTGTGTAGAAGTCTATCATACATTTGAGTCGACGATTTAGACTGTCATTAGAAAGGTAATATACACAATTGTAAAGCTTTCTATGTTCACATGTTAATAACGTATGTTCCACGAAACAGGAACTTATTTTCCTGGTTGGAAAATATCAACCTCGTGTAGACTCCTGTAAAAAAGGTTCATGTATCACACATAAACGTCAAGTACCAAGTTCAGCTTTTAAGTGTGAACCATTCCCAGCCGCACTGACGAGGCCTTGTAGTGTGAATCGCAGCGTCTACGGATGTCAAGGAATTTTTGTGCTTAAATTATTCAAGGCTGATGAAATGTTTCTATTCTATGCCTACGTGAACGCAATCTTCATGACTAACTTTCGATTGAGAACATATAGTAGGGATATAGGTATCTGTATACAGTGAAAATTTTTATATGAAAAGATTCAGTTTCTTGCCGAGAATACATTCCCATGGTCCAAAAATTTGAGCGGTTTTAAAAAAGTCAAAATTTTGCCAATTTATATACTACCGACATGACTCCTCTATGTAAGTAGTATTCAACAAGTTGGATATCAAAGAGAATATTTGCTAATAAGCATCCTAACTAAGCGGAAATTAAGCTGATTATCAAGGGAATTTCATGATCCGTTTTATCATGGAAGTCCTTATGAAAAAGTAGCCATCTTATTGTGCTTTCTTGGCTGAAATTTCATATTTCTATTTTATGAAAGCAGTAGCAAATCATCGAATTGCCAATTTAACAAACATTACCTATCCAAGGCTGTCATGACACGGACAATCTGTAAAATAATATCATTTCATTCTGCTTTGCTATCATGATCAGTCAATTCCGTTGTAATTTCTACAAAACTGTATAAATGTGCATATCTAACATTTGGAAACAAATCCGAATATGAATCAAAAATTGGTTCAGAGTCATAATCGAATGTGGTCGGTGTGCTGTTTGTGAGAATATCTCAAGAATTAAAAGATAAAAATGTTAATTATTGGATAATTTCTCCTTCTAGCGGTTAAGAAACCTAGCGCTTTCTGGAACAAACACATTGAAAGCTTCTTTGCCGACAGTCATTTCTCAGATAAATGAAATATCGCTGGATCCTTTCAATTAATTACTAAATGACTTATGTGATATAGTGTGATGATATTTTTGAAGCTCATATTCAAAAGCATGCAAAGGTTTTGAAAATTGTTCAAATATATTGAACACGGGAACCCTTTAAGTAAAATGAATACTCTGAGATTTCTTGGCCTCTGATTTCAAGCTGGAGCAATGCATGTTCTGTAAATCGACACTACAAGTTGCGTATGTGTCTGATTATACTCTTGATTAATTATAGGAGCGATATTTCAAAATGATGAACGTACAGAACGTTTTAAAGGATTTCCTTCTTTGTCATCCTGTTGCTGCAGTATTTTGTAAATTCACTATTGCTTTTGTGTACATGATATTTGGACAAGTGGCAGCAATCCAGATTGCAAGTTGACTTGACAATTAAAAATGCCAACCCGAAAACAAGAAAGCCAGCTCGCACAATTTTCATTTTGCTCCAACTAAGTTCCCCCGGTGTGTGCCATAATTTTCATAAATTCTAGGACTTTCTATGGTATTGCTAATTTCTATGGTTTGTACTTCTACCAAATTGACAAGCTGAAACAATCTAATTCTGTGACTTTGTCAATTGCCTTTGAGAAATCTAATAAAAATGATTAGGAAACACGTGGAAGTAGAATCGATTGATGAAATTGAGGATGCGATGGTTTAAACAGTGTTGACAATGTTGCACAACCCAGCATCATAGATGACAACTCGCATGGGCAAAATCAGAAATAGAAAAGAATCTCCTGAGATTAGCTTTCTATCGTTGCAGTCTCAAGCTACTGCGGAAAAAGAAGACATCGACGGCAAAAATGTCATCTCCTTTGGAACAGCAATTCGAAGATTTTCATTAGTCGGAACTAGAGAAAGATCTGGATCCAACGTCAGTGGCAGTCACTTCCCAATCAAGGTAGCTATTGTTTCTCTATTCGTTTTTGTTGTAATCAATTATACAATGGAACATTGTGGAGAGTGAAGTTGTCGTTTAAACTCTTGATTATTGTTCTTTTAACTTCATTAATCTCAAAATTTCAAAATTTGCTAAATTTTAACTTCTTTTTGACTGAAGGATGTAATAGTGATCATATCTAGACGAACGATGGAAAATTCTTCAATTATGCATCATTTAAATTTTCAAAAATAGTATCCAAATTCAGTGAATAATAATATAAAGATCTTCAATTTCATTGGTGTCAGTTTTCACTTTAGTTAGAAAAAGCTGTTTGTTAAAGAAATCTGAAATCGCCTGAAACTTGTAGACGTCTTTTTAAGAATGTTCACCAAGCTGCCAGGAAAATGTTGATTATCACTAAAAGCAGAATGTCCCATAGCTTATCTATGCTATTATTGCATTCATGATAAGTGACATTTATGATGTATGATACGTCTATGATATCGTTGCCTCACGATAGCCAAATACATGTATAGGCATAGAAGTGGATATGGTATTCTATGGTTTCTATGGTATTGTTAATTTCCATGTGTATAGGTATCTGTAAAAACATTGATATTCTTTAATATAGACATCGCGATTAACTACAAAACTGATATTCAAGACAAATCATATCACTTCATCAGGCGATAAATTTACAGAGATATGTAGCCAAGATATCCATGAAATGAACATCTTTGGCATAGAAATGTAACTAATCGGTGATATTTAGTTGAAATTGATGTTACAAGAGTAATGCTAAATATCTAATGATTTATGCTGAATTATCTCATGATAATTTTAGTCAGTTTCTCGTCATGATCATGACGAGCTCTCATTTTAGTTCTTTGATTGTATCACTCACTCACTCACTAGCCGTTTTCAGGCTCGTTTTCCCGCCGGCGGGGGTCGGCCCCACGAAGATGACTCCTCCATGTTCTCCGACCCTTCCAATCTACGCTTGAGATTGGAAGACTTCTTCTCCTCATGTCGTTTCTTACGCACTCCAGCCATGTTTTCTTCGGTCTTCCTCTCTTCTTTTCTCCATGAATCTCAAAAGTCAAAGCCTGTCTCAGTTCACTCTCTTCGCTTCGCCGTATCACGTGTCCGAACCATCTCAGCCGCTCTCGCTCCAAACACTGTTCAACACTTTCTACTCTCATCATTGATCTTATCTCCTCATTTCGTCTTCTCTCGTTGATCTTAACTCCACACATCATCCTCAACATCCTCATTTCCGCAGTGCACATCCGACGAACATCTTCAACCTTGGTTGCCCACGTTTCTCCTCCATACATCATTGCTGGTCTTACGCAAGACTTATAGAGGACCCCTCTCACTCTGTTTGACAACCCCTTCGTGCACAGCACTGCCGACAACTCTCTGAATTTGTTCCATGCAGCACAGATTCTGAGAGACACGGCCGCCTCTGATCCTCCTTCTCTTGAGAGCATATCGCCGAGGTAGCAGAATTCCTTTACTACAAGAAGCCTATCGCCATCGAGTAGAACTTCTTCAGTAGCGCCTCTGTTGGTGGTTCTCTCCCCTTCACAAGTTTTGCATGAAAAATGGCCATTGATTGTATCATAAAATTGATTATAAGTTTATATTATATTATTTCTTTTCATAAGTTAGGTCGGCTGGCCTTCAAATTTATTTCGTTCCCTACTCTATACTGGGGTAGGTTGCTCTATGTTACAAGTATAAATCTATTTTCATTCGCGCTTGACTTTGAGTTACATAATTATTTACACGCTTCTCATCTAGGGTATTTGTTTAACTTGGCATCTTCCGTTTCCTGGATTCTTCGAACTTTTTTCCGTGTCGTGTTTTACTTTAATAATGTTAAGCGGTTTGAATCAATTCACTGCTAAAATCTATGTCAATGAATTAACACAGAAAATCGGTAATGTCTATGTCGACGCTCATGCATAGAACTTTGCTTCGATTGATTCTATTTTTCCTGTTTCAGATATGTCTTTTCATGATTTTGAAAAAAACATCCATGACAGGCTCTTCTTTTGCTATACTGCACGTGTATTTGTTTTTTAAATAAACGATTAAAACAGGGACGTTTTGTCCTTTACTGACTTAGTAAATTAATCAAAACAACTTTTTGGCATTTTCTTGTTGCGGCTAGGCATAATGAGTCACTTGCAAGTATTGGCAAAATAAGATTAAAGGTAACCTAATACGTTTGTTGAATTTTCGTAGTACTTCATGAAATTTGCAATGATTTCTGAACATTTATAACAGAAGAAAGAAACCCCATACCTTCAAGATCTTGAACGTTTTGTAAACTATCAGTCTAGAGCGAAAAAGGAATTATGTTTTGGCTACACTTCAGTGGTTTAATGTAAGTTATAAAATGTAACGTCCACAGTCATAGTTTAAAGTTACATGTATGCTGCAGATACACAGAATATTCAAAATGTGGGCTTTGAAATGACTTTTAATTTGTCAAGTGAAAAGATGCCTTGACTCAGCATATGACGATGTCGAAATAATTTGGGAAAGTCAAGTGATTCTATGTCAAGCGGATGTTGATAAACATGACCTACCAAAAACCATTTCATAATCAGTGACGAAATACTTAATAGAATAACAATAATATTCCGAAAAGAATGCGTGAAGGTCCGTATTCGTGACATATCTGAGACTTTACGAAATCATAAAATGACATTTAATGAATGCCTGTTGAAATTTCACTAACTTGCTAATTGCAAATCTCAAATTTACCCGTGTATGACTGTACCTTTAAATAACAAGTTGTGTAAATGTTGAGAGATGTGACCTAGGCCTGCTGATGATTCCTGATATTGGATGAAATGGCAGCTAATCAAGTCTGCTCCCAGACTGGGGATGCAACTCAATATATAAATATGATACTGTTTTACAATGTTCTACAAGATACAACGTCGGCGAGAAGGTTGAAATATGTCTTTCCGAAATTTTGACGTCATCAATTCCTCAGTTTTTATCAGGCACGCGGGAGCAGTTTCAAAGTTCAGGGGGCAGAAGGAAACGCATGCCTGTTTGGTAATTGTTGTCACGTTGGATGATGCAATTTTTTGATTCCTGCGAATGCTTGATTTAATTGTGTATTAGAAGTTTGTCATACCTACACATGTGATATGTCTTTTCTTTGATAATCTCATCGCTTGAGTCATGAGAAGCATATAAAGTGTAAGATGAAATATACACATTGTATAGAGAATTTCAGAAATATAACATACGAATATAACATTTCATCGACATAAACTTAATATTTCATTGCGTGATGCATTATTTTTGATAGCTAAATCAAGAATAGATACATTAATTGATTTGACTAAACAAATTTTAACTTAAGTGCAATTACAAAAAACACGGTCTCAGATAAACATTGATATTTTTCTTTCAAAAGCTTGAGCTGCGGTTATAGCCCCAATTATTTTTTCTTCAACACTTCTCGCAACATAAGATCTGAGTTAGCCTTACGTGATACGAGAATCTATCTAAGAATTGTAGAACATCATAAGATAGGATATTCTATATAATGTAGCTGTTTTGATCATTTTGATAACTGTACCCCCACTGTACCAAGCGCCCTTATTGAAAATTCAAAATTTAAATATATTCGAATTTTATTGCATGTGTTTTAGTGCTATCACATGTCTGTTCATTACTAAACAAATGAGTATGTAATAAGAGCAAAAAATGTTCGATAAGGGCACTTGAAATTTCTGTTTCATGCGCTTTGGTTCTGGTACATAGCTGTTCGCTAATATACAGTATAAAGGAATTTGTAATAAGATCAAAAAAATTTGTACCAAGCGCCGTATTTTCTTGAATTTTGTATAGAGAGCCCTGATCATAGTTAAAATGTACGAAGCGCCCGAATTTCTGATAATCGCGTGTACCAAGCGCCCCAATCATTATAGTAAATATAATAATAAATGTTTATATTTTTCTAATAGAAATCAAAATTGCAAGTCATTAAGCGACGGGTCGGTACAAGTGATCAACGCACAGCGTTACTATTGTAAAAAGATGCACAATAAGCAACAAAAGCAGTCTTCCGTAAGCACGTTTAGTAATGGGGAAGATAAACCTGTTTGTTCGCGTCGACCTCTGCGGTAAAAGTCGATGGAGGACGCATAGGGAGATAGGTTAGAGCGAAAGAGTTTCATTGTCTGCTTATGTCGGCAAAGGTCTAAAGAGGGCAGGCACACACTGGTACGTACAATCAGACCCACATAAGAGTCGATGAAAACGATTTTGCACTTTACATAAACGTGATTCATCGTTGGGAGTGATGTTCGTGAACAAGGGGTTGGCGGATTCCAGAGACATCCTCATCCTCACATTGAGTTTGTTGTCATGTTGATGGGGACGAAATGATATTTTATGTAAGTTTGATTAGGTAGGCCTACATATATCCATTCTTTTTCTCGACGAATAGCATTCTGCTTCTATCAGACTCAAAGTTCACTGAAAACATACGAGTATTGATCGAAATGCACACGCCGGTTTTAAGCCTATAGTTTAGGAACCTGCTTCAAATTTAATCAGTTCGTGACAATGCCAGGTAGAGGAAGATGATGTCAAGCCTTCGGATGTGATCGACGAAGCTCACTCCCTACACGCTCGGGTGTGTCTAGTGGAGCGGTACATGTGGAGGCCATATGAGGCGAACACATTGTACAGGGCATCTCTTACTGTGTTCGCGTCACCTCGCAGATAATCAATTTAATGGACATCTCACAAGGAGCAGTGGTCTGACAAGTGGAGCGGTATCAGCATTTAATTTCCCGAGTTCATCAATATCAACACCTACAAGTTACCATGTCTACATCAATGATAAAAAATGACATTCGTTCGAGCGACAAAATAAGAAAGAAGCTTAATTCGTGATTTTTGAAAATATATTTCAAACTGCAAATAAGATGTTTTGCAACAAACAAATTATTTATGGCAGGAATTGAAATCTTCCTAATTCGATGCTTCTTGAGCTTGGGAACGGATATGAGCCTATTATTTAAATGTATGAAATATTTCATGAGCTTTAATTTTTCCATCTCACACAGGCATAATAATCTGAGAGCTGCCATGGCAGGAATGGGTGTATACACGTGTTAAGATAGTTGATAAATTGAGCAAACGGCCGCCTTGTGAACAGATTGCATCTTCGCATCCTCCAACTGCGCGCGCGTCATTCCATTTCGCGTTTTACTTTTTAGGGAAGAGTGAGCTATCTTGTTAAAGGTGCAGTTCGGTCGAATTTTTGACTTTGTCTCAGTCATCACTCTGTCTCCTCCTGAGTTAAACGGGACACCTGTCGCCATATCAAGTAGCTTCCTTTGGAAACAGCAGGCGAAAACAGAATTGATGATGACGTCACTACGGACAGACCAATCACACGCTGCTCGGTGCTGCAGAGAAGGAGGTCAAAACATTCTCGGGCATACTGTATTCATTTTACTGAAAAAACAAAGTGAAAAATCTGCGATATGCTGCATTATCTCATTTGTAGAGCAGGAAACAAGCCTCTTTCCACTTAAAAAGACAACTTTTCCTACCTTGAATTTGGGAACAATCGTTGCTTGTGAAATTTAAAAAAATGTCAAAGCAAAATTGTAGAGAAATTGGACGCTCTTTTTCGTCGGATGTTTCATTTGCTGGGAGTACAAGCCAAATTGCTCTACCCGATGAAACAGCCCTGGGCTATTGAACCTTGAACCAATGGCGTCTTCTCCGTACCTGCGAGGCCTTCGGCGCATCCTCGAAAATTATTTTCCAACAATTATAAAAATGAAAAGTGTCATCATTCATTTAAATTCGATAGCTTCTCGTGATAGCTGTGCACAGCTTTCCGTCTAAAAATCAGACGCTCAACCTCAGAGTATACAGTTTTGCAGCACATGCTTGAATCACAGCTGTTTTCTTCGAACAATTAGACACACAAGCTAGTCGTGTGTTCAGACAGAACGAAAAGAGTTGTGTGCGTGTGAGGCAGTAAGCGCCCGCGCCCGCTCCAATATTGGCTTTTCCGATAGACATGATGCTTTGCCTTCTCCAATTTTTGCAATGAAATTCTACGCGATTCTTGATCGAGGCGCGGTGCCTAAATATAGTGAGGGAGGCGCAACCCTATTGTTCTTGGGATTCGTTTAATGTCAGAGAGGCCACTACGTCGACAGTATAGCAGATGGCTGACGTTCAGACAAGAGTGCGATAAGATGATGAGCGTTCTCCAATGAATTCGGAGAAATTCGGTAGAATTTCGTAATTTGATTTTACGTGATTGATGTGACACTATGTTTAGTACTACAGATGAGATCATAACCACGCATTTCGTCCCAAGGGAATATAGTGAAAAGATGACAGTCGTCAAGCAAGGTAGGCCAACACCTGATATAAAATTGAAAGTACTTACAGGGAAAGAAATAAGAAATATACAAAACATTTGAATGCATCAAAATTTCAAACATGTGAGTGGCTGACCGGCCATGAGAAACACAAGAAGCTGGCCTAGCCTCCTTTTTTTGTCGAGAAAATGTGGTCTGGACAGAGAGGGGATATAGTGATCTCAGCTCCTTGAGTAAGGCGGTTAAGAGACATGAGCAATAACTTCTCATGTGCACATTCACTTGACCTTAAAAAATGTTCGGGGAATTGTTATTAAAAATTCAGCTTTTATGAAAAATAATATTGTAAAATAAAAGTTCTTGGTATAGAAATAGTATGCGGTCAGGAAGCACGCGACGCCACTGCTTGAAACAACAGCTGACTTTTTTCTGTGATTCAATTACTATGCGAGTGGTATTTTACCGTCATAATACTCGCAACTAATATATACCGGTACTGCCATTCTGCTTGATATTTTAACTTTTCCTCTACAAAGTTCATATGATGGAGGAAAGGAAGTTCCTTGTATGATGCACGTGTTGCACTTGTGCTTGTAAATACTTGCATTTGCATTAATTTCGTTAACGTTTCAACATATCTACACTATTTTCGAACGCTTGACGTATGCTCTAATGCTTGAGAATGGACAGACTTATTTATGAGTATCTCAATCCCAAAATCCCGATATGTTTTATGAAAATTAAGCCTACATCTTTAAGCTTACATAAATCTACTTTATCAAATAATACGACTTCACTCTAGCTACAGTATATTGATGAGCACTATGGTTTGCATAATACAGCGCACAGATCATCACATTTATTGAATGAGATTCATCTCTATAATTCGATATTTCAATTGATGAATGATGCATGCAACTTGCCCCGTCATTCATTTCTGCCTCGGTTGAGACTGTATGAGCGCTGCGTGGTCGAGGCAGGTCAATTAAACTGCACTGTTAACGACGACGCTGTCAGAGGAAACAGCATGCATAGTGAACCAATCTCTCTCTCATTGGAGAGTTGTCGGAGGTGACGTCATCACGAAACTTAGCAGCTCCCCTGCGCCTTAATGATGATGAATAAGATAAGAACAGGGATCAGAGATGCGGCTAGCATTGATTGAGCGAATAAAACGATATGTAAAATTGGCCGATGTACACCTTTAACTATCTCTAAGGTATGAAGAACGTCGAACCGCTTCACAGCTGGAATATGAGAAATTGCGGCAGATCAGTTTTCTAAGTTGATGAATGCGCAAATTTCAAACAATCTCAACCACAGAGTAGGGATATATAGGTAGAGTGTCGACTCAAACAAGTATCTGTACAGTGAAACCTTTTGTATTAAAAGATTCAGTTTTTTGCGGAGGAACATCACGTTCCTGCTGTCCAAAACCTTATTTGCAGTTTGAAAAAGTCAAAATTTGCCAATTTATATACTACCGACATGACATCCCGTTATAAGTAGTGCGAGACAAGTTGGACATCAAAAAGAATGAATATTTGCTGAAAAGCATCCTAAATAAGCGGAAATCAAGCTGATTATCAAGAGAATTTCATGAGTCGCTTTATAATGAAAGTCTTTATGAAAAAGTCGCGATATTATTCCTGCTTTCTTGGCTGAAATTACAAGTTTTTAATTCAATCTTCACCGGCATGATTTTATGATTCACTAAATTCGTGCATCATTTCTAGAATCTGAATAGTGATGTTCGTGGACCCATTTACATCTTTCAAAGTTGAATAAAGTCATTGTCTTTGATTGTGTGATTTTGTTCTACCAGGGGCAGGTTGCCTAAGATCACGCTTAAGAAAATACTCTTGAGGTTCATCATGAAAGTAATAGGAACCCATAGAATTCACCATTGCTTGATCGAAATCAAAAATAAGATCTCTCCCTTTTTATGTCACGAGGTTTTATTGTAAATAAAATAAAGTGACCCGACGCGTTTCGTCTTAAAGACTGTTTCAAGGGTACACTGACACGGCTACATGATAGGGTTATATACTCAGGTCTTGGATTTGATATCTCCTCACACTAGCTCATGACGTCTATTCATTTAATTTGGCATTTTCGACGTAATCCAGCGAGATTCAGCCGTCTTAGTAGATATCGCCGATTTCTGTTTATCCAAAATGCTGCAGTTGAAACAGTAATTAATGTCCATCATTTCAACGGTATGGTGTTTTAGATGATGATCACTCAGGGCACTTTTCTTGTCTCTATTTCTGACACTATGTTGGTGTTCATTATACCGTGATCGAAAAGGTCAACTACTTTGACCAATATAACTTATTTGACAGATTTTACACGAAAATTCGTAAACTAAATATTTGTCGTTACAGTTATATTTAGGACCGATCTGTTTACAAATGTCACTTTGACAAAAGTCTTTATTATCTATTTTAGATTTTATTGTGTTCTGTAGTCTCTTGCCTGGTCCGGCTGTAATTCTCATGGGCAGACCATATTTACGTTTAAGTTTATTCATTTTTCTATTACAGCTATCGCTGACAAAGTCTAAAGATAAGTTTATCCAATTAGGAGGCTTATCCAATGGTTTTATTTTTCTGTTATTTTGATATGGTTTAAAGCCATTTTCCGATAGTCTTTTATTCATAATATCTAAAGCAGCAACTTCTTCATTCGGATTTGAACAGCGTTCTGAAACATATCTACGACTGTTGCTAACAAAATTGTCTTTAATATGGTGTGGGCTTACTATACCATTTATACTGTATTTGATTATTTTCAATATAAATAGTCATGTCTAAAAAGTTCAGACCACTATCTTTTGGTACTTCAATGGTAAATTGAATATTTTTGTTGATTGAATTAAATGTATTAAGAATATTCGAAAAGATGGCTTCATTATCTCTGGGGAGCGAACCCAAGATGATGTCATCAATGTATCTTTTAAAGATTTTCGGTTGAATTTTATACTTATTTTCTAAAATTTTTATTGCTTTTGCTTCTATATAATTCATAAAAATTATCGCAAAAGGTGGTGAAAAATGTGTGCCCATGGGGCAGCCCTTTACTTGCAAGTAAATTTTATTGTTATACGATATCTCATAATTATATGATATGAATTTCAGCATATCAACTAAATCACTCACAGTAAATCCATAATTTTCTATTTGATCCCAGTGGGAATAAGCAAATTCTTCTATAGCGTTTAATCCTTCATTTATCGAGATGCTAGGGTATAGGTTTTTTACATCTAATGAGATGAAAATCTGATCGTCGTCTTTTATTTCGCTAGATTAGAATCACAACTTAGCGACATAGCGACTAACTTATTGTCAGTGTACCCTTGAGACAGTCTTTAAGACGAAACGCGTCGGGTCACTTTATTTTATTTACAATAAAACCTCGTGACATAAAAAGGGAGAGATCTTATTTTTGATTTCGATCAAGCAATGGTGAATTTAAAAAACCTTCCGTTCAGTCACCTAATGAAGTACACATAGAATTGCTAATTTAGAAAACATTTAATCTCCAAAGCTGTCACGAGAATCTGTGAAATACCATCATTCCTTCTGCATTACAATCATGATCACTGAATTCCATTGTAATTTCTGCAAAACTGCAAAAAATTTGCATATGATAATGATAATGATCTTTATTGCAGTCCACAATACAATTCGGTAGACGTCACAGGTATTACAGTTGGCAGCGCAGTATAACAGCTGAAAAGAACAAATATGGAGGAACATTATTTACAAAAGCGAATGAATGAAGATTTAAAGCGATCGTTCTTCGTGCGAGGAGGGCGTAGAGGGCATGTACTGCGCGAAGTTCTGTCTTTAGCGCTAAAAAATTCACGAAGGGGGTGGTTCTCATTTTTTACAATCTTTTCAAACAGGGACCGACAGACATTTTCAACTGCACTCTCAATACAGGGCTCAATTTTCGCTCCTATGATTCTACATGCTCTGTTCTCGATTCTAACAAACTTTCTCATCAGATAATCAGGCAGATTCACAAAAACAAGACAACAGTAAAGAAGCGAGGATCTGACAAAAGCGAAATAAGCATTGCGTAAAGTGTTCACGTCACAACCTGATTTTTTCAAATTCAAGAGTATGTAGGCCTACATGCGGCGGGAAGCATTCGAGACGACCTTATTGATATGAATGTTCCACTTCATGTCATTGGACAAATGAAGGCCTAAAACTTTCAGAGACGAAACAGTCTCTAAAGCAGAGCCATCCTCTAGTGTCACTGGAGTTAGAGGCAAATCTTTCTTTGTGACTATGTTCATTAACTTACATTTAGAGTCATTTATTGACAAACCAACATTTCTGGACCAAGATAGTACATTATCAAATTCTGATTCTAGAATGTCCTCTTCAGTCGATCGAACAAAATGTAAAAGGGTTAAGTCATCTGCATACATTATCACAGATGAATTGGAGTGTAGGACAGAAAAACTTTCAACGGCCATACAGACACTGGAGTTGATGCACACATATTGACAACGATTATTGAAAAAGTCGCGTATCCAAGTCACAACAGGAGTCGGAAGTTCAAATTTTGTGCATGCATTCATAACAGTATCATGTGGCAATTTATCGAATGCTTTGGCAAAATCAATTGCTAGCACGCGAACTGCACCTGATTTACTGTCTAAAAACTGCAAAATGCGATTGTACATAAGAGTCATGGCTATAGCTGTGCCTCTACCTGGGTTATAGGCGTGCTACAACTTACCAATCTTGCTTTGAATACATGGGAGGATATCTCAGATGCCAATGTGGCCCTGATGATACTCAACGAGCAGCTTATGACGAAGACTACTAGGCACGACCAAAGTATCTCCTTTGAAGATAAGAAATCTATCACCTATCCAATCATGCATGTTGTTCTAATTAGGAAATTATTAGCCTGTAGACTTCAACAGGGTTGATGATATTTAGCCCAGAGATAACTTATGCCGATAATTAAAACTTTTAGCTGAATATTAATATGGCCTCAATTCCGCAATAACAAATTCACGTAATAAATAGTAATTAATATGAACATCATATACATATTAAGTGGATAGCAATATGTACAATATGGTATGAAATCAATATAATATACGGAGTTTGCTGTTTCTGGGTATCATGTATCAGTCTTGTTTGAGATGGAATCTTGAGATTGACCGCCACTGCAAAAGGGCATCTGAACGTCTATATGTCTTTCGTCAACTGATGGGTAAAATTAATAAAAATGATTTGGTCAAAGTCTACAACAGCTACATGCTCGGTGTCTTGGAACACTGCAATCGTATTTTCATGAACATGTCTGAGTGCAACTCACAAAAATTAGAAAGAGAGTACAGCTGATACACCAGCTGATATGTGGAAAATCATGCAATTGTGAATCCTTTCCATCTATCAATGAACGAAGGAAGCAGCAAACTTTGAGGTGCTACGAGAGAATGAGAAATGATGACCACATACTGCACTACTTGTTTCCAGATTTCTTGCAATCTCGTACGAGACTGAATTTTCTCTCATTTGCCGGACTAGCCAGCGCCTTACATCCTACATTTCATCATTATCAAGCTATTCAAAGAATGAGTAGACCATAGAGTAGGGATATATAGGTAGAGTGTCAACTCAAAAAAGTATCTGTATACAGTGAAAACTTTTGTATTAAAAGATTCAGTTTTTTGCGGAGGAACATCACGTTCCTGCTGTCCAAAACCTTATTTGCAGTTTGAAAAAGTCAAAATTTGCCAATTTACATGCTACCGAAATGACATCCCGTTATAAGTAGTGCGAGACAAGTTGGACATCAAAAAGAATGAATATTTGCTGAAAAGCATCCTAAATAAGCGGAAATCAAGCTGATTATCAAGAGAATTTCATGAGCCTCATTATAATGAAAGTCTTTATGAAAAAGTGGCGATATTATTCGTGCTCTCTTGGCTGAAATTTCAAGTTTTTAATTCAATTTTCACCGGCATGATTTGATGATTCACTAAATTCGTGCTTAATTTCCAGAATCTGAATAGTGATGTGGAACCATTTACATCTTTCAAAGTTAAACGAAGTCATTGTCTGTGATTATGTGATTTTGCTGTGCCAGTGGCAGGTTGCCTGTGATATGATCACGCTTAAGAAAATACTCTTGAGGTTGTTCATGAAAGTAATAGGAACCCATCGAATTGCTAATTTAGCAAACATTAAATCTCTAAGGCTGTCATTAGAATCTGTGAAATACCATCATTCTTTGTGCATTACAATCATGATCATTCAATTCCATTGTAATTTCTGCAAAACTGCAACAATTTGCAGACCTCACATTTGGCAACGATACCCTATTGTATCTCCCTCGAGTTCATTTAATAAAATAGAAAGTGCTTACACATTGGGGATTTAATAAATACGGAGTTACCACTCTACCTAATATACCTACTCTATGATCTCAACCATCGTCGTGTTTTTCATCTATTTTCATGACAGATGGTAAAAGCCAGCGATGCGGAGTCCTATCTCCGACTCCGAGTAGCCATAAAGCCTAGTTTTTTAACTTTGTTCCTAGGTAACCTAGGTCATGGATCATTATCGGCTTACTTGAACCGTTTTTTAATGATCATTGCTGTATCAATTATCAATCATTTTCAATGAAAGTTTATCAGATGTCGCTTTCAGTTGGATGCATACGACTGGGCTACTCCCATCTTGTTGATGTGTGCTTCACACGGTTTTCTCCAGTCTCTACCAGGCAGAAAAAGCCCCATTCTTCTTCAAAAAATATGAGTACACTTTCGATTTTAACATGCGCTTTGGAGGAGCCATCATAGAAGATTAACGTGAGGGTAAGAGGCAAGGTTCTCAAACACATTAGTATTTCATTTTTGTCTCTGATGTGACCTTTGGTGCGAAAGTGTGATCGAGGCCTGTCTTCTATACAAAATCACCGAGTGAAAAGACAATCTTTTATCACTTTCACGGTTCACTCCTTCAACTATTACAAGCTTTGCATCCAGCAGTGTCTCTGTACTTTTGTTTGACGGCGAAAGTTGACATCAAGACAATGACAGCTATGCACGAGGATAAATAATTTGTTTGTATTATATTTCGGGTCTAGATATACACTGTAAACCGTTGACTGACAATTGACAGACATTTATCCTACAAAATCTATTTTGTCGGTCATAGTTAGTTCTTGTAGGATGATTGCCACTGAACACTTGCAGTATCTGACAAAAAGCGACAAAATGAATAGCAATGAATTATAGCTTAAATTTTATCAAAAATGTAGGCAATTAATTAAATTATGTCAAAATTAGTCATGATTTTGCAACACAATAATACAGATTGCCCAAAAGTCAAGCAATCAACAGTTTTGTTTAGTTAATTTGTATACAAAGCATCTGTTTCGATGTCGTTGGAGAACCTACAAATTCGTCGGATATCGCAGGATATTGGAGGTGACAATCGTCGGTTGATTTTGTCAGTAATTTTGTAGGATAATTGTCGGTCTACGGTTTACAGTGTAGGCCGGAGTCATATCATTTCATGAGACTCCGAATCCACATCTCTGATGTACATGTTTGAAATTCAACTTTCAAATATGATTTTATATCAATTTTGTACATTTTACTTCTGCATCTGATCAGCAATTATTGACATTTTTCAGAATCATATTGCTTTTAGCCTCAGTGTCTCGATAAAAGTCATCGAATTGGGTTGTTTCTTCACCTGCAAAAGCTGAATACTAAAATGTGCGACTTTAGTGATATTTGAGTTGAACTAAAAGTTTGAATTATTTGACCTTTGACCTCATCTAATACGATGATGTAATCTCAGAGTGATTGATGATCATCGTTTTATTAGCCACCTTAACCAGATCTTTCAGTTAGTGTATGGTTTATTAGTTTTTGTTGTCATTTTCCATTTCAAGTAGTAATCTAATGGAATTTTGTTAAAAATTGGCGTTTTTTGCCTTTAACATTCACCTCAGCCAAGGGATGATGCATAGAAATAAAACTGATGATGTTTTTCTGAATCTCCTTTCAATGCCTATTCGATTGATCTGTGGTTTGGCAAAATTGGTGGAATATTTTGAGAGATCAGCGAGGGTCAATCATGCGACATTTGAACTTCACTTAACAACACAAGCTCGTGTTAAGGTGTCTATGTTCAAGACAAGGCAACCAATTTCAAAAACATCAATTTTCTATGAATTGATTGATAACTTGCCTTCCTATTTACTAATTTGCATGTGCTATCACGAACTTGGGTAACATATCATGAACATGTGCGATCTGATATTGAAATCTTTAAAGCGCAAGTTTCATGTTTTTCATGTTTTCAAAAAGTACTGCTTCATTTCTATAAATTCCCAATTATAGAATGGGAATTTATCAATAATCTGAGAATCTTTCTATAAATTCCCAGACTAGAAAGATTTGCAAACTCACACTTTGCAATATTATATATACTTGTATATTCGTATGAAAAAGGTCATTTCAAATTTTACCTTGTTCAAGAAAAGTCATAAGTTTTGGAATATTCACATCAGTAAGGGAGCACGTAGGGTTCCAACAAAGGAAATTCCGTCATAATGTGATTGTGAGTCTGTAAATCTGCACCGCATGGGCAGCTAGGGGAACTTCTAAGTCCCCAGCGAAACATGTCGGCAGCAAATCTTCCAGCGCCACAGCGAAGCCTTTTTAATTGGACCCACTGATGGCGAGCAAGACGATGTCCAGGTGGATGACTTGTTCATTCCGAGATCAATGCGGTCGGACCCTCGAGCACTGCGAAGTCCGATTCTGGTATGCTCCTGGCAAGGTTCCTCAAAGGATGGCGAGAGTGTAGTTGTTTAAGATTTGGAGCGGGATGCACCGCGTTTTTGACTAGTTTTATAGTCGTACATAAAAGTTTAAAATTTGTTTTAATAAAATACAGTGCATCTTCGATTATCCGGATGGTCAAAACCCAATAGGTCAGTCAAAGATCCGGATAAGCGAATTTTTAAATCCCATGTTAGCAAAAGCTTATGGGCTTAGGTCAAAGACATTTGATTAGATCCCCGTAGAATATGATCTACATGTATCCATATAATCTGTATGCATATATCCATCCTGCATATCTACCTGTAATACTTGATATATTTGATTCCAATTCTTCGACTGTTTAATGAAATTATGAGCATCAATTGTACATGTCTGCTATATATTCACTGTCGTTCCTATTAAAGCACATAAATACACGTACACAAACAAAGACCGTGAACTGAGACCATGAATTGAAAGTGATTTATCAAAGCTGTATCCCAGCTTTGACTAGCATGCATAACCTACTTAAGAATGCTCCAATCATTTAGCTGCTTGCCTATTATTTGACTCAGGCGAGATCCGCACATTGAGCAAAAATTAATTGCTGGTAAAGCAAGAGTACTTCATGTATGTGTTACCTAAAGAGGAGAGGAATGCTAAAATGAACATTTGATTCCATGTAGGTACATGTATATGTTTTGATGGAATCACGGAGAATCGAACGGATTCTGAAAATACGTCCGGATAATCGAAATCCGGATAATCGAAGATGCACTGTATATCAAAGTTTTATAGCATCTTGCGACGACGATGCTCAAGAGGTTCGATACCTGCTATCATTGGTAAAAAACTGACTCGCGTGCATCGAATACAGCCGCTGATGGTTCGCATTACTTCATTCAATGGCAAGTTGAGCTTTTGGACATGGGAACTTTCACACCAGATGGGCGCACAATATTCTTCGGGGTTCACCACAAGCGCACGGGTAGTGATGCGGAGGAAATCGAAGGAGGCGCCCCATTTAGTGTTGCGAGTCGCTTCATAAAAGCAACTCGGGACGTCAGCTTGTTCTTCAACTTTTCCAAATGTTCACGATAGGTCAACGAGCGGTCAAGCATGACGCCAAGGTAATTCGGTTTAGAATCGAAGGTTAGAATTTTGCCATTCAGAACTACTTTTGGTGCATAGTTTGCAAGCCTGTTTCTGAGGTGGAAGATGAAAGAGACCGATTTGTTGGTATATATCTCTTCAGTTGCCACTGGCAATAGCATTCACTCACAAGTTCCATATGAGACGATAATGTGTCCTCAACTAAAGAGACTGATTTATCTGAACAGGAGAAATATTCATGCTGCAGAGACGATAAGTTGCGATATGACTTTTGGTTTCAAGTATTATTTGAAGGTCTTAATACAATAAATTAACGGGAATTACTTTGTTGCAGCCTCAAGAAGGTGGTCGACGGTTCTCAGTGGTCGGAACAAGAAACAGGAATGATTCTTGCGTGAGCGGAACCGAATTGCCAATCAAGGTATGTAGTTAATAGTTCATAAAAAGTGCGGTATGAAAAGTGTGACTGACTTTTATTCTAGCATGTCTGCATCATTATCTAACAGAAAATAAAAAATATGATTAGATTATATATAGTTAATAATAGTCAGTGGCGTCTTCTCCGTACCTGCGAGGCCTTTCGGCGCATCCTCAAAAATTATTTTCTAACAATTATAAAAATGGAAAGTGTCATCATTCATTTAAATTCGATAGCTTCTCGTGACAGGTGTGCACAGCTTTCCGTCTCAAAGTCAGACGCTCATTGAACAGTTTTGCAGCACGTGCTTGAATCACAGCTGTTTTCTTCGAGCAATTAGACACACAAGCTAGTCGTGTGTTCAGACGGAGCATTGATGTTCAGACAGAACGAAAGAAAGTTGTGTGCGTGTAAGGCAGTAAGCGCACTCACCCGCGCCCGCACCCGCACCAATATTGGCTTTTCCGATAGACATGATGCTTTGCCTTCTCTAATTTTTGCAATGAAATTCTACGCGATTCTTGATCGAGGCGCGGTATCTAAATATAGTAAGGGAAGCGCAACGCAATTGTTCCTAAATTTTCTTCATGTCAGAGGCCACTACGTCAACAGTAGCAGATGGCTGACGTTCAGACAAGAGTGCGATCAGATGATGAGCGTTCTCCAATGAATGCAGAGTAATGCATCTGACTGGAACACCCAGATTCGGTAGAATTTCGTAATTTGATTTTACGTGATTGATGTGACGCTATGTTTAGTACTACATATGAGATCATAACCACGCCTTCGTCAGAAGGGAATATACTGAAAAGATGACAGTCGTCAAACAAGGTAGGTCAACACCTGATATAAAAATTGAAAGTACTCACAGAGAAAGAAATAAGAAACACACAAGACATTTTAATGCATCAAAATTTCAAACATGTGAGTGGCTGACCGGCCATGAGAAACGCAAGAAACTGTTGATCTTGCCTCCTTTTTTCTCGAGAAAATGTGGTCTGGACAGAGAGGGGATATAGTGATCTCAGCTCCTTGAGTAAGGCGGTTAAGAGACATGAGCAATAACTTCTCATGTGCACATTCACTTGACCTTAAAAATGTTCGGGAAATTGCTATTAAAATTCAACTTTTATGAAAATTAATGTTGTAACATTAAAAATGTCTGGCATAGAAATAGTATTCCAATGCCGAGCGAATGCGTATGGTCTGGGCGCACGCGACGCCACTGATAATAGCCTATATTTTTACTTACCATCACCGTACTTGGCTTTCCCAAAACTTCTAATTAAAACAAATATGATCTTCTTTGTATTGATGGCAGTATACTTCTCTATTATCAAAATCAATGTTACAAGGATCGCGATTGAAGATGAAAGTCTAATATGGATGAATAGCATGATAAGTTGAAACCTGAGAACAACTACTGAATAGAAAAGTTACTTCCAAATTTTCACTCTTACGAAAGCCATGGAGATGTCTTTCACAATTGTTGAGATTAATCACGCAGCACCTTTCGGGTATTGACTTGAAGGAATGCCAAAATTCCGTTTTTTCACACTGTTTTCTTATGAAAAATAATTTCCCCAAAGATATTTGATTCAAAATATTTATCCTTCTTAATGCCTACATGTATTTAGTATGAAACCTGTGTGGTCATTCGCAATAATGATGAAGGACTTCGCAATGACAGTCGTTACAACAGTGAAAAATTGGAAGTAACTTTTCTATTCAATCGTTGTTATTTTCATCTAGTCTCTCAGCTTTCTAGTTCTCATACTTTATATGCATGTTCTACTCTCATCCTCCAATGCGATCATTGAAATACTGTATTGATGTGATTCAATATTTTAGTCACAACAATATTGAGCATTGTATTCAAAACAGTATCCTTTTTGAAAAATTTCTGTTGAATAGTCTTAAAGTCATTATACAATAATAATTAGCCACATTTTTCATGCCTCACTCTGCAAACACTATCAGAAGCATTGTGGCTGAATGAGTGCTTCTTTGTAAATTGTCGTCCTTTTGCTGCGTTCCTCGAGAAAACAGGCCGACCGACATACGATTTCAAGTCTTGATTTCAACATATTTTCAAGCTTTCCACAAAACATCGTCTCTTTTGGCTTGATAGAAGCGCGAATTAATGACTCATGTTGAAATTAACAACAATGAAATTAGATAAACGATAGATCAAATTGCCATGCAAAAGATATGCGGCTGGTAGGATTCGAACCTACGACCAAGGTTAACTAGACCTGTGCTCTAACCAACTGAGCTACGAGCCACTTACGCGACTCTGTCAGTTGGCAGGATCAAACCCTCACCACCACACATCAGTTGTCAAGGCAATAATAATCAATGAATAAATAACACGTCACAATTGTGACCGCCGACATTAAGGCAAGTAGCGGGGATCGATTGTCCACCAAAGCATCTTAAGCCATGTCGTGAATGCAATTAACAACAATGAAATTAGATAAACGATAGATCAAATTGCCATGCAAAAGATGTGCGGCTGGTAGGATTTAAAAATTATTTCTTTTTAAATGTCTTTTAAAATTTCACTTTTTGCATAGCTTATTCTCCAAAAACATTCAGCGAAATGCCTCTCTTTTCAATACAAGTGCATGATGATTCATCAAACCAAATATAATTCAAATGGGGAAGCGGGATTGATATGGGCACCCTAAGGGTATTTCAGACTTATTTTTTACAAAAGTAATTCTCTTCGTCCGGAAACAACTCACAGGGCAAGAGGAGCGCATCGGTCAATTACTTTCCAAAAACGACGGAGGTTCTAAGATCCATTAGAAAAAAGTTTTATGCGATTTTGTAAAAAGTGTCAAAATACCCACATAGCCCCAAACCACGGGGTAATATGGGCACTAACTTGGGGCTACATGGGTTTTAAATATTTTGACTTATTAAATGATATCAACGGTTTTGTCGTCTCCTATACATGATGGGTTAATAATAACAATGATAATAGAAGTGTATATTTTTTCATCAAAATAGAAATCAAAAGTTACAAATAGTTATAAATTCACATTAACTCAAAAAATAAAGAATTTCTAATTGTCGATTTTTTGTCTACGTACTATATAACACTTCGGTAATCTTATACGACCGCTGGGTAAACACTCTGCAATAAGGTGATGAAGGGAATGTTGTTCATGATTCTTGGCACGTCGGAACAGTCGGAGGCACTGTCAGTAGTAGAGTCTAGCCCCCGTTAGCCCAATTTGCACTTAAGTACATGCCCTGCTCTTTCATCGGAGCACACGCCCACGCATCGGGTAGCGAAGAAGACAGGAAACAGAGCACACGCCCACGCATCGGCGCACTTGGGGGTAGAGCACGGAGCACCAATCGGAGCACGCGGCGCCGAGCACGTGTGATGAGTCACAGCAGGGTATATAAGGAAGGCGCTGTCAGAGAAATTCATTCTCATCATATGCCGACAACAGCAACTTTACGCCCTCTGGCTGCGACACGTCATCCCAAGGAGGAGATATCCTATACACCTTATTTATCGAAAGACTTTATTGTGGAACGAGACTGTAATACGCTGTATATTATTCCGACAAAGGAGAAGAGTGTGTCGTTAGAGAAGATTATTGCAGAGCTTCGTATTCAGTTGTTGAATGTAATACTGTATGGACCACGCTTCTTGTTTGATATTCGAACATCTGCAAACTTCCCCAAAGGTGCACTGGACGTGTCCTATCGCTATTTGAACATTGGTGACGATTGGGACGTGGAAGAACTGATTGATTCGTTGCAGAAGAAGTTACGTTCTCAACTGGAGTGTCATTATTTTGGAGGAATCTTGTGTATGCAGATTGACATTGGGTTTGGTTCATTGTTTACGTAAGATACATGATCTGAACCACGATATAATGGAGCCACCAACAAAGAAGAGGCGAACCACAGTCCGTCCCCGCCCTCAACCCTATTATGAGTGCGAGTTTTGCAATAAACGCTTCCGACTGTTTTCACAATGCATCCGTCATGGACGCAAGGAGATAGGGAAGGAGTATTGCGATCGTTGTGGGAAATGGTGGACTACCGATCATCAGTGCTCACTGGATAGAGGTTATTGGGGCGACAAGGAGAGTGAGTTCACCTGCCTGCTTTGCAAACAAGACTATAATATGGAAGCTTACCATAAACATCCATGTGTGGGTCGGTGCAGGTACTGTGATGAGAAGATTCAGGAGGAGGAGAATGAATGGAATGAACATTTATGCCCCTATTTGAGCATGTATATGCCCACCGAACCCTTGGACCCGAATCGCCCAGTGGAGCCGGAGAGTACGAATTCATATCTGTACGACTTGTCAAAAGTGAAGTTGGCACGCTGTCCCTGGTGTCATAACATGTACCAAGCATTCTTCTTATGGGAACATGTTTGCAAAAAACATAAGGAGGTGTGTGGATGGAATCCGTCGTGGAGCAAGACGAATGAGGCATGCGACAACTTTGTCTATATGTGTGTCTGTGGTGAGATGCTACATCGTGACGTGGAGGAAGAGAAGGTCCGTCAATTTGTCTCGCTGCATAAGGAGCATATGGCCAAGAAAATATGGAAAAATCAGCGCGAAAAGTTGAAACGGATATATGAGAGTCAACCGAATCCACCCAAGGAAGTGAACAGTGTCCCCCAAGCCTCGCTTCGACCAGAGAATAGAAATCGGGACCCACGCAAATATTCATTTGACTTTAGTAAGAAACGAGGGAGACCTCTGAATCCCATTGTTTTTAAGAACCAATTGAATTGGTTCACATATAATGTAGATTTGGATGATGAATAAATGTAGTGATCAATCTCCTATTGTTGTGACTAAGTTCTGATTGGGAAGCGTAAGAACTAAGTAGAGTCATCTAGCCTAACACAGCAATCATGCAACGTGGAGGTATTTATCGCGGAAGCCGTCGTCAAAAAGGCGGAGGTCAGAAAGGGGGTATTTACCGTGGTAGCCGAAGACAAAAGGGTGGAATCTACCGCGGGAGTCGTAAACAAAGAGGAGGTATCCTCCCATTTTTACTCCCCCTCGTCCCTGCACTTATTGCCGCAGGGAAAGCTGCAGCGTTGGGAGCAGCGGGTGCAGCCGGTGCCGCAGGCGTAAGTGCTTTAGCGAATAAAATATCAGGAGGAGGAAAACGTCGAAGGAGACATCATCATCGCTAAACCAATCATGTTGAACACCACCCTAGGGACGGGTATATAAGTCGAGACACACAAGACGAGATTCATTTCACGATGCGTCGGATTCAGCATTTGGGCGAGCTCATGCAAGGTTCTTATTCCATTACATTTGATCATCCTAAAGTACAACAATGGTGGGTGGAGCAGAAGAAGCCGGTACGCAATTTCATCGTATTTGATACGGAAGGAGATCCCATGCAGGAAGTCGCTGCCATTTGGTGTTATTATACACCCAGAGATGATAAACCGAGTGGATATGTGACCATTACATCGCGCTTCCATGACTTTATCAAACATGAGACATCGGGGTGTGATGTTTTTGCGACTCATTTTATTCACGGGCTCAACCCACGTGTGATTGGAAAATGTGGTGCAGAAGAGAGTGTGATTATTCACCGTTTTAATGGCTGGGTCCATGAAATGACACGCGAGTATGGAGACGCGGAACTGATTGTAGGGAATGGATTATCGGAGATGGAAAGAGCTTGGTTGAAAAGCATAAAACTCTTGGAAAAAGTGACCATGGATAGTATTTCTCTCCCCGAATGGTCTCAACGCATTGACTCTCATTGGAATATATTCACCTCATGTATGCGGGATAGTGAAGTGTATAGACTTGGTTACAAGGAACATATGCGTCGCGGATGCAACTGGATGAATCATTCCCAGTATGAAGGGAAAGAAGCGTACCGTCGAGCCCTGTTACATTTACGCCGAGGGAAAGCACTCACAGAAACGCAAGCTGCCAAAGTACAGTATGGGTACCACTGTGCGCTGTCAGATGTGGTTGAGATTCTCCTTCATTATTGCTTTGAACTACACTATCGACTTTATGTGCATACACTGTATTTAAATTATGATTCCTGTGAAGCTGCATGGGCCTGGACCAAGGTTGATCACATCACTGTGATGCATGAATCAACCACGGTGGACAATGGACAACTCCACAAGTCTTATATTGTTCATTATTGTAACTTCAGTGATTATGCCGAACATCGTACCTTGTGCAAGAATAATGCATGTTGTGAAATAACTCAAGAAAGTGCATCTCTATAATAAAATGTTATTCCAATGACCTGTTATTTTTGATAATCATTGACTTGGGAATGATAGCACTGTCAATTTTATGAACGATTTCCAATCTTTAAATTCAATCATTGATTTTAACTTCTATTCTATCATGATATGTCCTATAACCCAGTTCACCCTTGAATAAAATAGTCAAACCTTACCATGTATGTTTATTGAGAAGAAAACAAGATAGAAAGAATGATTACATTTAAAAAACCCAGTCACTGACTTCACTTATAAAGTCCACACTGTCCCAGTTGGCGATAGCTTCGTTGATGTTGTCAAGCTCTGTTCGACGGTTCAAATAAGCACTAAGGTTCGACAATGGTTCGCGAAAGGGACGGCGAGTGGGTCGAAGATCGAGTTCAGGATAGTCATCGGAGCTAGGTGTCGTATTCTCCTTCTCGTCGTCTAGAAAGTCAAGTTCCCGATTCTCGCTGATCAGACTTGGTGGTCCGGGATCGGTGACGGAGGGTGACGGTGGGATGGGAAATGGCCCATCGATGGTGGGTGGCGTCGGAGGTAGGGAATACGGTCCATCAGGATCGGGAATGGAGCCCCAGTTCGAGGGGAGGTCTGTTGGAAAGTCATCATCATCTTCATCGCTTGAAGGATCTGGACTGTCCGGTGAGGAAGATAATGGACTTGGACTTCCTGGGGTCGGTGGTGGAGTGTCTGGGACCACAATCAACATTTCCCCTTCACTATCCATATCGTGTTGGTGTTGAAAATTACTTCGTTGTAGTATGTTAGTAGGATCCACTTGTCGGAATTGGAGTTCGTAACGTTGGTAAATCATGTTCACGAGTGTTATGAAGGTGGAACATTTTCGACTTGGCTTTATAGTGTTGCAAATGTCCCATCCCCTGCTCCGAGCATTAGACGTGCCCCATTCCATGCTCGGAGCACAGAACGGAGCATTGGGTGTGCCCCATTCCATGTCGGAGCACCTATCGATTGGAGAACTAGGTAAAAATAGAGAAACGATCAAGACACATACATGATGGAAGACTTTCACGTGTACACCTATCCAAATCAGCTCATTATTTATCCGAAAACGACATGTCAACCGCACGCGATGTTGGAGAAAGTGATTCCCTATGTGAAGGAGAAGATCAAAGTGAAGCCTGAATGTGAACTCTCCATGGATACATTCATGATTTATGAATACAAAAGAAATGGTTCTCCACCATTGATGGGTGCCAGTGAACGGTATTATGAAAGTGACGTCGAAGAAATGGATGACTATTTAGCCTCACTAAAGAACGTATGGGACTATGAATTTGTGGACAGTGATAACAAAGAGATTCTTGGTGTCTATTGTATAACGTTTAATTTTGAATATTTCTCTGTTGGATGGACATCAGAAGAAGAAGAATATGTAAGCGACGCAGACTAAGTATGAATAAAGAATGTCGTTGTATGAATCATGTTGCTTTTCCATATTATAAGCATTCTGCTATTGGGGTTGATAGATTTGGAAAAACATGCTACTGGTACTCCTTTTTCTTCTGAGAGAGATTGTACGCATACTCACCGCGATGAGTGACTATTTAAGTTATGGATCCTCACGCTCTCTCAAATAGATCATGTTACTCCTACCCTATTATCGAAAAAGACGACATCGCCCTATTCGGACAAGACATCTTCGAAAAAGACGATCGCGTGAAAGATGGACATCACGCCCACAGACAGTTCGACCACTCCTTCGCACCAAGCGCGGATGAAGATCCTTATTGATTTTTGGTTCGATGAACGCATCCGAGGCAATGATATCCCCACATTAGAAGAGTTTACCGACACGTCCACCGTCTATTTGAATCAATTGGTACTGAATGACCGCTATTCCATCGTGGGACGTGTGTATTTACTCATGGCTATTTTTGAGGATGACGTTTTGTATGAGGACACACTATGGAAGTTTATGAATGAAAAACATTTGACCTATGTACAAGAGCTGTATCATAAACGTGTGATTTCAGCAGCAAGTCTTATTTATATCAAAGAGACATTGAATCGTATCTGTGCTCATTTCAGTATTTTGTTTCAATGGCCAACAAATGTATTTAAGCATGCACAGGAACACACAACAAAAATCAACCATGAAGGGAGGAGCGCGTGAAAGTGAAGAGACCCTGACGTTGCGAAAATTGAGAATAACCCTATGTCCTATCTGTAAATGCCCTTATCAAAAAGATCGTCTGAGAAGGCATATTTTTAATTCACACCATCTAAAATATAAATCAAAAGAAGAGATCAAAGCAAGTGAAGAGTTCATCTATGCATGTCTATGCGGGGAAACCCTCGATGGAACGGTGGATAGGAAGACAGCTCAACAATTTGCGCGTCAACATACCCATATTTTAAACGAGCGAATGGAGGGAGAAAATGTGAGCAAACTCAAGTATATTATTCAACAGCATGTTCCGAGACCCTCTTTGAAGGTGTCCTCTACGTTGACAGGACAAGATCGTCAATTATCACCCACCGCACGTCGTGCAACCCCCTTGCGACCCCCTCAACCTATGAATACAGATTTGGATGCAGACGATAGTCTAGAAGCACTCATTCGACCCTCTCCAGCGGATCATCGCGCCTTAGCAACACCTGATCCGTCTCACGCTATGCTGCAAGCTGTCGTGAAAAGTATGGTTGACGATCGAGCCAGAGTGGATGCTCCCCCGGATCCCACCCATACGGTCCATCAAATACAAGAAGAATGGAATCGATTGCCGCCCGATGTGTTAGCCATGGCTGCGAATGAGATTGATATGAGTCCTCTATCGTTAGAGAATATTCAACCTACACTAAGTCATGTGACATTTGATAACTACCCAGGTCCTGTCAATGATCACAACAGTTATATCCAAGCCATGTCGAACACAGTGGGAAATCCAGAGGTACAAGAATCAAGCGAACCTCGTCAACAACACTCGGTGGGGGTAGGAACCCCTCAACAACAACACTCGGTGGGGGTAGGAACCTCTCAACAACCCATGGACGCACACCCCGTGGAGGAAAGAATGTTTTACCCAGTCAATTCACCTGTCATTGACAACTCCCACGAATACATTATTCAACTGAACAATTTGAAAAACAGCGCCATTGTTCAACTGTTGAACGATTCTATTCGTCTCCATGAACGTCATTTAAATGCTCGCAAACGCATCTTGCACGTGTTGGAAGATGCATTTAATCAACACATTCATGAACCCAATCGTACAGATGGCAATGGAGACTATTTGGATGAGACATTGGAAAGCATGCGTGACTTGCTGACTCAAAAGGAAGAGTTTATTGCCCACTTAACCAACCAAAATGCAGACGTCCACGCACGCTACATGAATTTGGTGAACGCCATGTAAACTAAGTTATGTGGGATAGAGGATGATAGACAAGAATGACGTGTCAGTGTGAATCATGTTCAAGTCGACGTCAGGACTTTACCAATGTACTGAAATCCCTAAGTTCAGGGATAGGATGCTCGAAAAAGAAAATTAACCGTCATGTCGATCAATTGCCTGAGGAATATGTCAAGGATATGCAAGCACTCATGAGCAGAATGCGAGAGAATCCAGGGAAATTAACACCTTTACAGCACGAGTTTATTCAATCTTATAAAGGAATTCTCCGCAAATTTGTGAAACCACCCCCTCAAACTCGCAAATACTTGGGCCAAAAACGGAAATTTAACAAGAAACAAATCCCTTTCGCACAAGCCTATGCCATGGCATATCACGATAATCCAGCAGCTTTCAAACAAGCCTTACATGCATCGATCGGTTCCAAACACTAAGTAAACCATACCCACGTCATCAACACTATCATCATGGACAATGTTCAATCCATAGTGAACACACTTTCAACAGCCAACGGAGGAGATTTAAAATGTTCACTCATTGGTTCATTCAAAGAAACCCTATCACAATTCTTTACACTCGTCATATTCATTTTGGTTACCCTCTTATCTGGTCGAAAAATGATGAAAGATATCAAAAAACGTAAAGAGAGTGGAAAACCCTTACTCGATGTGGAAGTCGTCAATTATGATGTGTCCAAAACGCCTATACTCAACCCCACCAAACCGCACAATGAAATTCCCATGAAATCGAACGATTTATCGAAGAGTGTGAATAAGACACGTTCACACAGTAAAATTCCTATGAAATCAAACGATATACCGAAGATTTAAAGGATGATTTTCCCATGACATCGTTAAAAATACTACGGATTTGATGTGTTATTTTCCCATGATATCAATCGATTCACTGTGACTTTGAAGAACACACTGTGTTACAAATCCTCGTAAAATCAGGTGATTTATCGAGAATTCTGAGGTCCTTTTCCACACCAAATCGACCGATGTTATCGTAAAATGACTCAGCAAATTCCCATGAAATCAAGCGTTATCTCATGAATTTGACCTACAAAAAGGGACAAGCCCCGTACACCACCAAAAATGAATGATTCATCGTGAATTTGACGGAGCACCAATCAGAGCACTTGCATGCGTGGGCGTCAACCAATGAGAAGAAATTTTCCCACGCTCAACTCTATATAAACTGAGCCATTTCAGTCATTTTCATTCAGTCATGGGTAAACGTACGAACACGTTGGAAGCTCCTCTCGCGAAGAAGGTGAAAGTCACGTATTCGTCAGATACACCGACATCGAAGCCAGTCTTTGTTGAAGCGACGGAGCCCTATTTCCATACGAATGGGAAAGCTGAGAAGAACTACCTTACCAAGGCACATCCACAGTTGGAGCCTCTGCCCATCACACGGCTGGTATTGGGCAAGAAATGGGGTAACACTGGATATTATCCCATTCGCGGAGAGAATGCGATGATGGATGCGATGGATTGGCAATCACGACGAGACATTTCAAAACTCGTGTTTGCCACGGGATTTTATGGATGGCGTGCACAAACGTACAATGACGCTGGGTACGGTTCCGATCAACTCTCCTCCCTCTTCACCATTTCTCAAGCCGTCTCACGCGATCTGGAGACGTTGGAAGATGCGATACAATCCCTCTACAAACAAGTCCAACCCGAATCTACCTACAACCTCACCTCCTGTCTCGGTTATGTACACAAGAAATCGGCCTATGACAGTGTCTTTATGAAGCTGAAGCAGGACACACCCATCTTCCTGATGAAGGAGAATGGAAAGAACAAGAAGGTTAGTTTGGCCACTCTTGGACATCTTCTTTCCAATCTCAAGGCGAATACCTTCCTTCAAGCAAATACCATCTTCCGCGTCACAGGCATATACTATAATCCACAGACAAAGACTCTGAAACTGTGTTTTACTGTGGATCAAATCCAAGTCCGTATCAAACAGGTGGAGGAATGTCAGAGCACAGCGGTGGGGGAAAAGAAGAAGAAGAAGAAGACAAAGCTGACACTCGATATAAAGAAGGCATCCATTCCCTCCAGTGGTTTATTTGATCTGATACACATGGTGCAATCTAAACAGGATATTGATTGGGAGGAACTCAAACATTTTATAGAGGATCTCGATCATCTCTCCCAATCAGAGGACAGCACTGTACTTATGAAACAAAAGGAGGATGAGATGACAAGCATGCTTTCTCAAAGGTGGAGTGCTCAACCTACGGAGGAGGAGGATTGGAAGATGATGCGGACGGATTATGCCAAGGTGCAAGCACTCGGCGTGTACATTCGCATCCGGGAAGAGTCACACGCGCTGCATATCTTTGACGGTGATCAAATACAAGCCGAGAAATGGATCAATCGATTCCTCGAAATGTTCAAGGATATGGTGGAACATAAGCAGGAGAGTCAGTGGTATGTGTCATCCTCATGGTACAAAGCAGGACAGTGTGTCAATGAGAAGTGGTCTGTGTTGAACTATATTGAACATTATTTCATTGTGCGTAGTGCCTACGAAATCCATCGTCGCGCCTTTCCCAACATGTTGAAGGAAGCATTTGCACGGTACAATATGAATCCTCTTACCCATGACATGGAAAGGACATTGATGAGTGAAATGGTGACTGCTCTTGAAAACTCACTCTTTAAAACATGTACACGTGGACGTTTTCTTCCACCTCTTCTTTATTCTGGAAATGATTCTATGTTTTGGAAACTATTTTAAGTTATGTTTAATACATGATGCATGGAATATATGTCTGACTTTTATGATTTGACAAGATGGATTTCCGTTTAGAGAATGACTCATCCATGATTGTCTCGGGTCCTAGTAAATCGGGAAAGTCCACGTTTGTGGCGAATATGATCAAGAACCGTCATACTTTATTCAAAAAGCCCATTCGTAAAGTCTGGTGGTATTATGGGATAGAAAGTCCATTTCATAAAGAGTTACAAGAGGTGATCTTGAAAATGGGTGTTCCTACCCAAGATGATTTTGATCAATTGCAAGAAAATGATTTAATTATTCTCGATGATTTACAACAGGAATCTCAAAACAATGAAACTGTGACGGGCTTATTTTTAAGAGGATCTCATCATAAACGGTTTTTCGCAGTGCAAATCACACAGTATTTGTATGGTGATAAAGAACAACGTATTCGTAATGGCAATGTCCATTATTTGGTCGCGTTCAATAATCCGAGAAATCAACAACAATTGGCTCAATTCATGGGGAAAATGCTCCCAAAAGGCAATATGAGCGTCGTACATGATATTTTAACGACATTGGTTCAAAAGTATGGGAATTATGCCTACCTCTTTATTGATTTCACTACGAATTGTCCGTTTGAGTACCGATTTCGCACCAACTTATTTAATCCACCTATGATTGTGTTTAAGTTAAGCAAAAGACCCAATAAAACGAAAATGGACTTTAGTGAATTAGTGGTGGTTCCCAAATCTGACATGAATGAACACACCGGTGGCGGACAGCAAATGGGCGGCGGTGGTGGTGACAGTACCCAACTGATGTCGACCATGTTGCAACGTCAAGCGGAAGATCAGAGGGTGAGAACCATGATGATGACTCCTCAGCAAGCCCATCTTGACCGTATTGCACGAGATATTGTGCGTCACCGTCCTACTGCCAATGATATCGCTGCATGGAACGCCCGGTTGTATTTGTTCGATAAAGTTCGTCGCCAATTTTTCAATTTGGACAATGATCATGGGAAGCGATTGGAAAAACCTCTGCTCACGCACGCCACAAAACCTCCGCTCACGCACGTCACAAAACCTCCGCTCACGCACGTTGCAGATCCACCCGTCCTCAAGCGATCGAAAGGGAAAGTCGTCAAACCTTCTGTTGTCACCTCTCCCAAGACGAAGCGATCTCCCTTGAAATCATCCATCAATACTCGTTTAAGTAAAAAAGGAGTTCTTGAATTGGGATCCTATGGCTCACCATTCAGGTAATGGCAACGGCAGCCGCGCCAATTGCCTCCTCATTCTTATCGCGTATCTTTGGACGTTGTTGCGGCCAAGGCAACGCAGACGACAGCGCAGAGACACAGTACACCATCACGGCGAGCTTTAATTGTTGTTCCAACGGGAATACCGCCTATCTTCATCCCCCACGTCAATACCAAGCAGATTGTGTCGATGGAGGAGGTGTTGCACAAGATTTATTACAATCCCAAACATCCCGCTGGCTACGGAAGCGTCAATGCACTTGCTGCTGCTTCACATTATTCAAAAACAAAAGTCAAACAATGGTTAATGCGTCAACCGACCTACACCCTTCACAAATCTCGATTGCATCGTATTAAACCCTTGCACCCGTATCGTGTACGCGGTCCGCAAATTCAATTTCAAGCGGATATTGTCGATTATCAAAAGTATGCACAGCATAATCGTGGCTACAAGTATATTCTCATGGTGATGGACATCTTTACACGCAAAGCCTGGGCATTCCCTCTCAAAACCAAGAGTGCCAAAGAAGTGTCGGGGGTTTTAGAAGCCATTTTCGCAACCATTCCCACCCCGCAACGACTGCAAACGGATCAAGGTCGTGAATTTTATAACCGACCGGTGAAAGACGTCTTGGACAAGCACGCTATTGAATTGTTTTCCATCTACAGTCCCTATAAATGTGCTCATGTCGAACGATTGAACCGTACGGTGAAGAATAAATTGGAACGTATCTTTACAGCCACCAATGACAAGAATTGGGTGGATTATATCGCAGATGTCATGTATGCATACAATCACAGCACCCATTCATCCACAGGTTTCACCCCGATGGATGTGAATGCCTCCAATGCCGAGGAAGTGAAACGAAACAATGCGAAACGTCTCCGACAAAACTATAAAAAGGTTGCAGTCCCGGGAAAGTCTATCCCTGTGGGAGCACGGGTACGTATTTCACGTGATAAAGGAACGTTTGGACGAGGGTATGAAGCGAATTGGTCGACGGAAGAGTTCATTGTCTCCAACATTCTCAAGAACCCCCATGGTACCAAAATGTACAAGATCAAAGACTTGAGTGGAGAAGAGATCAAAGGATCCTTTTATGCTCAGGAATTACAAGTGATTCATCGGGAGGAAGAAGTCTATCAAGTGGACAAAGTGCTCAAGACCCGACGTCGGAATGGACGACCAGAATATTTTGTGCACTGGCAAGGTTATCCGGCCTCGATGAACTCATGGGTGACAGACTTAGAACCTCTAGGTAATGTACGCCGCTATTGATTTGTAATCATGCAGGAACTGCATGAGGAACAACATGTGTACTTGTTGAGCAATACTCAACCCCATTTGTATGACAATAAAGCCAATCATTTCTTTACACGACTGGAAAATCCACTTTTTATTCCTAAAGGAGAAACATGGGAAGTAGGCTTGAAAGAGTTTGGGTATGTGAATAATGTGGATACGATTCCCGAAGATTGTTATATTACCGTGGGGAAAATGGTGGATACGAAAGATTTGAAGGCCTATTTGCCTTATTATACGATGGAAGGGACCAATGTGGTCCGTCGTCACACCATTTTTGAATCCGATGAGGAAGTGAAACGAGTCCCCATGATCACAGCGTTGGAATTATATACACGCCGCACCATTTCCAGCATGATGACTGTCACGACACATCCATCCTACTTGTATTATGGAGGCAATGGCATAGAGGAAGCAGATGTCTATGTGATTGACATTGCCCCATTTTCCCTGTTTCAAATCAAGGAATTCTCCGCCTTTCATTACGTCCTTGTGTTTTCCCCTCATTTGGCGGCCTCACTCTTATTGGACAAATGTGTCTATCATTTATCGTTGAAGGATGTCGTTCGGATCCATACACGACTCTCCATTCATCGAAAGGAATGTGACGTAAAGAAATATCCCGCTCATGACTATTGGTTCAGTGTGATTCCCTTACACCGCTGTCATTTTGCCAAACATGGGATTGAAAGGATGTTGGGAAATGAAATCTCAGTGCTCAATTTATTCAAACAATTAGAATGGTTTGGTGTGGGGAAGTTAGTGTTTCATTCATCCAACAGATTGTCCTTTCATGTAAAACATGCTTCCAGTTATACATTGTCTGCGATGGATTATGGGATCCTCTCCGAATTGCAGAAAATAGCCACTGTTACCATGGCTCCCCCAGTGACCTATCAGGATATACAACCCCTGAGTGATGATACGACACGTGCAGTGTGGATGAGGACGGATACCTTTGTGAGCTCTCTCAAACGCAATGCAAAGGCCCCTCCTATTCCCAGAGGGCATATAGGTCTGTTTCATAATCTTCGCACCCTTCTTCCTAAACTGAGAGCGTTGATGAAAGCCGTGAAAATGTATCAACACACCTTTTTCCGAATGCAACATTTGGCCTCTAAAAAATGGATTGCTTTACCAACACGCACCATGAAAAATCAATTTATTTTCCCAGTGGAGTTTCTCAATCCACTCACCCCAAAAGAACGTGAAAAGGAGTATCAACATCCCAAGAAAAAACATGTATCATGGTTCAGAAACCGTATTGATCAATTGTATGACAAGATTGATACACAGTTACACAAGATCGATCCTACCCTTCATATAGCCGATGCTCCTGATTTAGTCACCTCCCGTTTCTTGCCTACCTATATCAACACACTGAATGCAAAGTACCGCAACATGATGCGCATCCTACGTCAACACAAGATGGAAGGTGTTTTAGTCTCTAAACGATTTGGAGCCAAGAAGCGATTGTTTGATACGGTCTTATTGAAAAATGTTCGACAATCGATTCAAAAGGAACAAGGTACAAAACGGCCCATCATTCATCATCATTTAGTTCATTCCCATCCTAAAGATGGGAAAGAAAATGTATTGGCCAGTGGTGTGGATATGCAGCATGAAACGGGGCAACATGCCCTTCCCTTCACATCTACGGAAAAGTATCATATCTACAACACGTATAATGTATTTGCCTATCATAGTTTGGTGGATTTGATGGAGATGTATGGGACTATTCTCCATGATTTTGAAGTGAAACAGGAACGGTTGGCTACGTTAAGAAGGAGGGTGAAAGAATTCAAACCCACTGCAGGAACTGACAATCTTGACGAGATCGTTCGTGAACGAGATAGGGTAAATGCAGAAGTGACTGTGTTGACATCGGATCTTTGTCAACTCATCAAGGGGAACAAACTGTTATTTTATGTGTCTAGACCTGAATCGTTTTATTACAAGAATTTAGAGAGTGATAAGACATGGAGTTCTATCGTCCCCACAGGTTATTATTCGTTGGAAACCTATTTGAATACCATCTTCCCCGCCCCCATGACATGGACCATCACATCCATGTCCTATCATTATGAACTGACCATCGATTGCACGGACGATAAGGAAATCAAGATGGACCGACACTCTAAAGCCTATGAGATTTTCAAAACAGAACAAGTGACTACCTACGTGTGGGAAGAATGGATCTTGGAAATCCCCCTCAGCACGATTCATGTTCCCTCCTTTATCCTTCAGAAACAAACCATGGAATTGGACGCTCTCTTTGAAAAGAAGAGTGTCCCCTATGCATTGAGTGGGACCCATGTCTTGCTTCGAAACGGAAAACCGACACAACAGTATAAGACCGAGGATAAGAAGCATCCCAATATTCTCAACATCAAACATGGCGACTCTTTTGAGATTTTTCATACCCTATCTCATCTCCCTAGTCCATTACGCTTCAATTTACCCACGAAATATTATACCCTCCAATCCTTTGTGCAAGCTTTCAATCAAGCCATCCCCCTGCCTGATATGGTGTGGGTGACGTATACAACAGTGGGCGTCTTTCACGTGCTTCACTTTAAAATCGCGGAAGGGTATGGGTTGAAAATCAATCCCCCACAACTCTGGCAACACATGTTGAATCATAGTCATGAATATGGTATGTTCACCTATCATGAACAAACCTGTATACACTCGGAAACGCCGGAACATTGTTCTGCAAGTTACCGTCGGTATCAACAACGTCCAAAACATGTCACCCATGGGATGACATTACACATCTATGGTTTACCGGAATATACCTTTGATTATGCCAAAGGATGGAACCACACCCTCGACACCCTCTTCCCATGGAAAGGGAAGGAATTGGATCGCTTGTTTCAGAAATCCTATTTCCCTTATGCTTACGAATCGAAAGAGCTGTTGGCCAATACGTGTTTACAATCCTACTTGTTTGGAGATAAACTCTCTGATAAGACATTGTATTCACCCCCTGTCGCGTATCAAGAAGGATCCACCCTGAAAGTCTGTAAAGATAGATTGACTTCCTTTATTGGATGGTTCAGTGAGGATATGCAAAAGCTCATGACGACCATGATGGAACGCTGGCAAGAAAACATGTTTTATCTAGTGGATGGTATGGTGTTGGGAGTAGATGTGGGGAAACAAGATATTCAATCGGTGATGGTGAATACACATCCCACACCTCGCCCTTTTCTTCATCTCTATAGCAAGACCATGAAACCGTTGCACATCTATGACCACATGATTCGGCAAGGTTACATCAACCCCACCCTGGACATTTCTACCTCGTTTCATCGTGTCCGCATTCCCAAAGGGAGTTATACCTTGGAAGGACTCTTTTCTAAACTCCAAGTGAATTTACAGATGTGGACGGATGTATCCCTCTCTCTCTCGAAAGACCATTATTTGACGGTGAAAACCGCGGAACATGCCTTTATTGATTTTGGAGAAGCGTTGAGCTATCGTATAGGTCTACCTCAATCCTATTATGGACCCAATACACAGATGACAACACTCTCTCCCCTCAGCCTAACTCCCAATTCCTTCAACATTATCGTCTATTGTAATATTGTGGCGGAAAGTATTGTGGGAGGACAACGTGAACAAATCTTGAAAATTCACCCCATTGAAGAGAAACAACGTTTGGGGGAAATGGTGTCGTATGAAGTGTCCAATATTGATTATTACCCCATTTTTACATCCGCTATTGATGAGATTGAAATTCAGTTGCGTGGTGATGATGGCGAATTTATTCCAATTCATGAAGGACGATCCTATTTCAAACTCCATCTCCGCCGTAAGGAGACTAGGTAATTATGGACAGAGTGACACTCAACCATGCATGAGGAAACGATTCACTTGTTGAGTAATGCGCAGCCCAATTTGTTTCCTGAAAATAGAGCCAATCATTTCAAAAATCGCTTGGTTCCTTCCATCCCCATAGTCCATGGGGATCAATGGGAAGCCGGTATCTCCGTCGTCAACTTTATCAATACCCTTCAGACAATACCCGTGGATGTCAGCTTTAGTGTGGGGACATTGAAGGATCATCCTGAGACGATTTCGACCGTCTTTACATCCTCTATCCTTCCTGTCAAAACGGATTCACCGCGAGGAGAGCAAGGCAAACAAGGTGAACAAGGCAAACAAGGCAAACAGGGTGAACAAGGCAAACAAGACAAACAAGATAAACAAGACAAACAAGACAAACAAGGCAAACAGGGAGAACAAGGCAAATTTACGCGCTTCAACATTCCACGCGGTATTTATTCGGAGAAGACGTTGATGCAGTGTTTGAATCAAAATCGACAGCATGGACACAATTTCCACTTTTCTATCACTACATTGGCGCCTCATGTCCATGTTGTTTCAGTGGTCGTACCCCCACACTACAGTATGAAACTCCATCCTTTGCTCAAAGACATTCTTGGGTTTAAAACAGACTTACTCACTTCCTCACAGCAAGCGACTGCCCCGTTGAATTTGAATGCCTTTACCTACAATATTCTCCTGTATTGTAATATTGTAGGTTATCATTATGTAGGAGGTATGAAAACAAACTGTATGTGTGTGATTCCCTACACGGGGAAAGATTATGGAGATAGTATTCATCATGAATTCCAGAATGTCACCTATCTCCCTGTGAAAAGTCAACAGGTGCAAGATATTGAAATCAAACTCATGTCGGATGACGGTCATCCCATCCCTATGACAGACGGACGGTCCTATGTAAAAATGCATCTTCGACGTCGCGCAATTAAGTAATTGTCTGTTCCCAAGCACATCAAGACACGATGACGAATCTCTTTTTAATCCGTAACCGAACACATTCCTCTGGACGATTGTTTGGAAGAGGTTCATTTATGCAACGCGGTGGATGGAATAAAGTGATTGGACAGAAAACACGCATGATTAGACCCCGTGTCACTGGTGTCAAGAAACCATCCATCCGTCTGCCCAAATCACTCAAAAAGAGTGTTCCCAGAAAACCCTCTCGAAAAACACCTCGAAAAACACCTCGAAAACCCTCTCGAAAACCCTCTCGACAAGCATCACGAAAACCTTCGCAAAAGGGACTTGTACATACGGTACAGAAAACATTGGGAAAATCGTTACGTACGACAGAGTTTCTCAATGCTGCGAAACAAGCTGTCACGGATGCTGTCAGCTCCACCGCACAAGAAGGAGTTCACCATCTTAAAAAGGGTGTGAAAGCGCTCGCCAAACGCACTTTACAGACTGCTCCCGAACGTGTTGTAGAAGCTATTCAAAATAAAGTCAGTCGGAAACGCGTCTTCACGGATGAAGAAGGAGATCGGGTGGAAGCACCTGCTCCTAAACGTCGCCGTGGTCATGTGGCCATTGCTCATCATACGAAATGGGGAAAAGGAAGTTTGATGGGGCGTTATCGCGGAGGAGCTAAACAACGCATGCTCTTTTAAGAACTAAGCAATCTTAGGACATCCGTTCCATCAAGCATGGCGGAAACCCCTGCCTTATTGGATGCGCGTTACGATGTATTCCAAAGTGATAAAGTCGATGTCTCGAGTACTTCTCAGCATACGAGCGTTCTGACGCCAGTCAATGGATTGGAAAATCCCGGTACCATTCAATTCACGGTCCCTCGACTAGCCATTCATTGGATGGATGTATGCAATGCCTATTTTCGCGTGGAAGTACAACTCATGAAACATGATTCGGCTAAAGGAGCAGACGTGCCATGTGAGGCGACAGACAAGGCGATTATTATCAACAATACGGCTCACTCCCTCTTTTCCGACATTACTATCCGCTTGAATGAACGCACCATTGAAGGAGGCAATGACTTGTATTATTTGAGAGCTTACCTTAGCAATCTTTTACAATATACCAATGATGTGAAGAATACACACATGGTCACACAAGGATTTACTGTTCCTCAAGTGATGTATGACACGGAGTATGATGCAGCGACGAAGACGATAAAGACTAAGGCGGTAGAGTTTACAGATAAAGAGAATGCACTCAATCAAGCCATTCTCAAACAATGGTCAGACAACAAATTTAAACGTACCTTTGACTTTCCCCTGAAATGTAATTTGTTCCAACAAGTGATTGCTCTGCCCCCAGGCATGCAACTGGATCTCATTTTCACCTTGAATAAACCGGAATATGCCATTTATGATATGGAGCATTCTGCAGGGACAACCTCTACAAAGTACAAGTTCAAAATCACGTCTTTCCAATTGTATATGCCCATGCTCACCCGAATGCAGAACTGCAATTGAAAACTGCGAATCGACGCAAGACAGAAGCCATTTATTATCGCTACAATGGCATGACCGTCCAACGACAAACGATTGAAAGTGGAGTACAAAAGAAGACGTTTTCCAATGTGGCTGCTCTATTGAGTCCTAAACTCATCTTTTTCGCGGTTGTTCCCAGTAACTCTTGGTTTGATCCAGGAAGTCGTAAACTCTATTTTGAAAGGCATGGACTCTCTCAAGTCACCATGACCACCAATGGAGCCATCATGACAGGAGGCACCATCAATTGCAAAGATGACGTGATTGCCTACAGTCAATTCAATCGTGCGATTCAAGTCTATAACACGAATGAATCATGTGGTATTGATTTGGAGAGTTTTACCAAATACTGTTACTTTATCGCCTTTGACTGTACCTTGGATAAACAAATCGATAGTGTTCAACCCACCAATACACGTCAATATGGACTGGAATTGCAATTTGAGAATACGACCAAGCAAAATATGGATTTATTAATGTTTGTCATTCATGACGAACAATTCTCCGTCACACCGGAGAATGCTGTCATCTCCAGTGCGTATATCCCTCCCGCTATTTAAGTGTTGGCGCGCATGGACCTCCTCATAAGTCATGGTGAAGGAGCCCGAGAATCACGTTCCTCCTATCGCTTGGACATCTCTTTATCAACATCGTCTCATTAAAGCTCAGCGTTGGCTGAATGGGAGACTGGTTAAGCAACACGGAAATCGAAGGAATCATGCAGGGTATGAATCAATTACAAGAGAAACATTTACTCAATGCCTGCATGTGCGAAGATGATTTTCTCTGTGCTATTCAGTGTAGTTGTCAAACGTTTGCTCATCGCCTCCTCCAATCTTCTTACGTTCCCTTCCAAGGTGTGTTTCCTGCTGATCTACTTCCTGCTCATTCCCCGGAATCAAAGACACTTATTGTCAATAGTGATCGCTCTCATCAACCTGGCAAGCATTGGTTGGCCTTTTATCAAAATGCGGATCAACGCGTGTGCGAATTCTTTGACTCTTATGGACTCACTCCATCTCACTATCCGCATGTGACCGAATGGTTATCGACAACACCTTATCCTCTAAACTATCGTCGCCCTCTGCGTATACAAGGACCTAAAGCCTATTGTGGTGCTTACTGTATTTACTTTTTAAACCAACGCCCTTTTAACACGTCTATGGAAAAAACACTGACCTTCTTTCGAACATTGGATGCTTACGAGAAAGATCAAGAACTCATTCAAACCTACTTGTCCTTCAATGATAAAATTGTCTATTCCTATTTGTATTCTACATTATCCCATGTTTTGAAGTCAATAAAGAAATGAATCATGTCAATGATTGTATTTTTATTTCAGACAGAGGGTAATACTACAAGGTTTTGTACAAGGTTCAGTCACTCGTGATAGTACACTATACACTGTACACAGAGTTTTTCCATACATCATGCACGATAGACAGTCACTGTTGAAGCAATGTCTTGATCACAGAGGGGGCAAGATAACGTTTCAAAGGGATTATAACATGTAAAACACATAACATTATGAGAACATGGTAGAAAGAGAAGGGACCGTTCCTGTTTAAAACATGTAACACAGTTCCGTTCACATAATAATTGAAATGTCTCTTCTTCTAATTTCTTTCTAAAGTCACTTTTATGGGAAGAGTTATCTGACACATCCGTTGCAAATCTCACTTTTTTCACTTTTTTCACTCCAGATCGCGCCAATGTCATTGTATTGCAGTGTGGCAGGGAGACATCCTCGATCCACCTACGCTCCAAATGGTGATTCATAGCGTGCTCATCAAGATCCATGAGTCGATCCACTAATTCACCAGCAGTGATCGTTTCATTGAGATGTGTTACCGTTTCTATCGCTTTGAATGAATATCCAAGGTCTCTTGCGACAACCCACGACGTTGGGATACTAGTTGCTGTCCGATTCATTGAGGGAATCTCCTTCGAATAGGGATTTGAGAATGTCTTCCACCAACGATTCCGCTTCTGCAATCGATAAAACACCCGTCACAATCACACTTCCGTTGGAAAAGAAGGAACAGTGTAAATTACCTTTGCGTATTAATGTTCCGGGAAACAGTTCGCGCTCGTTGGAAATCACTGATGACGATGGCAACTGTTGAATGGTTTGCATGCGGTCTTTTGTATAGTTCCATTGACATTGAACGGTGCAGGATTTTGTGATTGGGTCGCTCACGTCCAATCCGTAGGGGGCGAGTAATTGGCGCATCTCTTTACAAATACGATCGTAGGTTTCCAGAGAGTGGTTGCCCAAAATTTGGATACACCCCCGTGGAAAAATCTGTACAGCAACCGAAGAGTTCCATTTCCAATAGACTCGACAAGGGCGTGATGCTCGGTAGGTGGCCAGAGGGAGTTGCGGTAACAATGTCTGCAGTGGTATTGCGGAGGATGCTCTGAGCTCCACCATGCGGTTGCAGATCCTTGACATTTTTGAGAGCGGGGTGTAGATACCCTTCTTCATATAGGCGATGGTTACCGTAGGGAAGGCTCCGATTGGGTAAATACCAACACCGCTTGTCCTCCCAGATACTTAAGGCTTTCTTCACTTGCGTCACCGTTCTCATCACGTGATGTTGGGATTGGAGGAGGGTTTGTGACACTGTGGTAACGGAATGTTTTTCGAAGGCGTCCACATAATTCTGATGTTTCACTTGTCGCTTCTTTGCTTGACACACTCCTTTCATGCGACAGTCGTGGATTTCTTCCTCATTGCCTTTGAGGACAATGTAAGAGTACATCTTGGCACTCAAACATACAAACTCCTTCACCCTATCCCCCACACACTCATCCTTGAAACATCCCAAACGATTCGCATTCTCGGTACGTCTCTCTGGATGACTCACGGGATAATTTGAGGTATCGAGAACACCTTTCGCCTCCGTATCAATAAAATTGGGGATGTTTTCAAACGAACGCAGCACTTCTTCACGTGTATACCGGCTGCGGACTTTGAGGAAGAAGGAGTCTGTGTCCCCACCAATGAGTTCCACTGAGGTGCACGTCTTGTTGGCTTTCCACTGGTCAAACAGCTTGTACATAATAATCTTGCTGTTGTCCAGGATGCATTGCCCGATATAAATGGGCTTGTTCAAGTCTACCTTGGTCTTGCGCACATTCACCACCACGGCTTTGTCGCTGATGTTGAAGAAAGATTGGCAATAGGGATGACGTGTCCATTTGCTAAACACATTCGGTGATCGTACAAAATAGTGCTTCCCATAATTCCGCACATTCTCCATTGTCTTGCCGTACAGTGCGTTCACCATCAACTTGTGGAGATTGCGACGCATTTTCGTGGTTGCCTTGGCGCGTTCTTGCGTATGATATTGAACATAGGGGCGAATATACGGTTCTTGGTTGAAGGAGATCCCGTAATGAACCTTGGTGATATGTAAGCCCTTCTCCACATAATACTTGAGAGCAGCGATATGTACCACATACTCTTTGCGATTTTCGTGCGTCATCATTAACTTGTTGGCTGAGTGAAAGGGTCGGTTCCCATTCAACTCTTGCCATAGCTCTTGCATATAGGGAGACATGTCCTCCCATTTCGCCGTCCCGCGGTAAGGAGCCAATGGTAAATCTTCCGTGGCATCTTGGACGTGTGGGGGATATTCCAAATCGACGCACAGTACATGACCCGTGGTGCCATTGACATTGTATCGTCTCACCCATTCGTCGTTGATGTCCACCAAGACCTCCGGTCGTACCCAGGCAAAACAATCCTTCGGCAAAGGTCCCATCATGGCCGCACCGTATAAATTGTTCGCATCGATATAAAACAGGTGAGTCCCTTCTTCTGCTTGCGCGCGGTGCTGATTCACAAATGTCATCCCTCCACGAATCCCTGCTTCAAACACGCGGTACATATCCACGTCATGCAATTTCTCCAACTTGACCTGTGTCTTTTTAAAGAAAAATGAATAGGTCAAGCCAGGAGTGCCGAAATAGTGGATGGGGTCCAATGCAGACACGTCGCGTATTTCACTTCGCAAGTGTTCGAAGATGTCTGCGAGCAAGGCTACATCCACTGTCAAATAATAGTGGATATAATCTTCAAACGTGCTGCACCCCGTCTCTGTCCACGCCTTTTGTGCCACAGCATACTCATCCTCTTCCAACTCCTTCTCACTCAAATCATTGTAAAATGCTTCCTTCGGAGGCAATTGAGTCTCGTGGATACGATCCCAACAGTCAAAATATGTATAGGGAAAATATCCTTTCCGAATAGATGTGTGATTGCAATTCGGATAGACGGTGCTCAATATGTGATTTGAGTGAGGAAAGTCACTGATGGTCGTTGACAAATTGTTTAGAGAGTCTTTCAAAAACTGACATGAATCGATGAATCGGAGTTTATATATGGTATTGGATGGCATGGGAAGAAAGATGGTCACTCCCAACGTCTTGTCTCCTGACGCATAAATGGGCTCGATCTTATACTTGGGATCCAACTTGGTAAACCCTTGTACAATCACCTGGTGACTGTCATATCCCTTCCAATTGTGAAACAAGATGTTTAATGTGGTCCGGGATTGACGTCGTCGCATGTTACATGCATTGCACAGGGATTGTAGATATTTGCCCGTGATATGATCGTGGTCTCGCACCTTGGTCGTAGGCCCATTCTTTTCACCTTGCTTCTTGGGTTTTACATCACATCCGCACATGTTACATTGAGCTGTCTGTTCATAATCTCGCATATCATCCTCCGTCAACGTCATGTTATGCTTCGTCTCTTCCATGTGATTAAACATCGACATGCTCACCTTTTTGATGTGTGTAATAAAGGATGGAATGCACTCGTCCCCCTTATGGATCACCACCGATTCTTTCTTGTCCAGCGCCGGATGCCACACCACATAGGATCCCACATACGCTGCCGTATGCTTCTTGGACACGGCATCAATCATGCTCTCAATGTCCGCATACATCACAGCGAGGGGTTGAGTGGTTTTCGCGTGGTCGATAAATTCGTGCGGTTTCGTATCTTCTGGGGTCGTTTCCATCTGAAAAAATCCTCCATCGCATTTGGCTTGATGTTCCACACGTTCTTTGTGCGCCATATCCTTTGTCTTTCCATACTTCATCCCCTTCTCGTAGAAATTAAATCGTAAGCTACATAACTCGCATGTTTCAAATCGTTTTACTTGCGTTTGGCTCATGTTCCGATACCACATGCGAGCACATTTCTGAAAATCCGTCACGGGAAGAAAATGTCCAGACTGATCCTCCATATCGTACCGCGTCACCATCACCAGATGAACAATGCGTGTGTTCTCCTTCACAGCTTGACGGACCGGGTATAATTGACCCACAAATCCTTTACTGTCATGCACGTGGATACGAAGAATGATATTGTTCTTCTTTTCAAACTCCTGAATATCCCGTGTATTCATCAACCCCTCTGACGTCATCATGGAAAAGTCTAGATGATAATATTGATTCAAATTCAACTTGCGCACTGCAGGAAGTCGATTCTGATAAGTGTTATAGGATTTCTTGGTGCGGGAATTACCACGATCACGTCGAGGAATGCGATTGTCTTGGTAGGCTAGTGCATAGAGGACACTGTCTTGAAAACAATGTGATGTATACGTGTTGCACTCAAACATACATATACCTTTGCAGAGCTTGATATCTCGGGGGATTGGAATCGGTGCGCCCATGCGAAAATTAGGGAAGGAACTTGTTTGAACTAGTAACTCCAATACTTCCTTCACCGCAAATCCTGATCCGTCTTCTCGATAGTCTTCAACAAATTCTTCAAACATTGACACCATGTCACGGAACCATGTATCAAAGTTGCGTGCTTGGACGCCTTCGTGAATGTATGGGGGTGTGGTGATGTCTCTCACTTCCTCTTCGCCCGTCGACATATTCGTCTTGGCAAACCTGAGTCTCATACTCACAAACACTTTCACATCCTCGTGGGGGTGTTGTTGTACAATGACACGATATAAGTCCGCATAGATTGAATTTAAATAGACCTTCCATTCATTCGTGGCTTGAGGAGGGGTAAATCGATAATTATGCCCGCGACCGTCCATGATACGTTCTTCTTCCACAGCTGCACCACCCTCTTGCATGAACTCAAACAGGTAGGGACATAAATGTTCATCCCATCCTTCCGCTTCAGCATTCACTGCTACATCACAGTAGCGACACCGTCCCACACACGCATGCTTATGGTACGCCTCCACGTCGAAACTTCCATCGCAATCCAGACACAGCAAGTCATTGTCATCACCATAATTAAACGCGCGGCAATCGTGTTCGTCTCCGTACCATTTACAGCATGTCCAACAATAGTTGCGACCCGTCTCCGCTGCTCCATGAGCAATACAGTCTTGAAAGCGAGAGAAGGACTGACGGCAGAATTCACACGTGTACTGCATGGTTAGAATGAGAATGAATTTCTCTGACAGCGCCTTCCTTATATACCCTGCTGTGACTCATCACACGTGCTCGGCGCCGCGTGCTCCGATTGGTGCTCCGTGCTCAACCCCCAAGTGCGCCGATGCGTGGGCGTGTGCTCTGTTTCCTGTCTTCTTCGCTACCCGATGCGTGGGCGTGTGCTCCGATGAAAGAGCAGGGCATGTACTTAAGTGCAAATTGGGCTAACGGGGGCTAGACTCTACTACTACTGTCTCTCCTGAATTTCGAAGAAGTCGAGCAAGTTGAGCTGCAGGATATGATGCGATGACACCGCCCAACAAATTTGTCTATTAGAAGCTTGTCTCACTTCAGAATACTTCCAACATACATGTCACAGCCATAATTTAAAGTAAGGATGACTACAGAAGCATATATTTGAATCAATTTTGTCTTGGTCAATAAACTTTTCAATGTTGATAGAAGAAACAAAAGTCTGCTTGATTTCTTTAGCCTTTCTCTAATATGAGTAGACCAGTTCATTGTTTTCTCAAAATAAAAGCCTAATTCATTGATGCTGTTTTTCGAATGTAAACCGTCATCATGGATGACGCTTTGGCTTGGCTTTTCAATAAGAAGATGAGCAGTCTTGCCTTTATTTAATTTCAAACTGTTCTCACTTATCCAGACAGAAACATGCTCCAATCATCGTCATTTATTGTCAATCGCCACTGAATCCACTAGGAAAGTCAATCGCTTTCGTAATGTATGAGCACGAACAATGGCGCCTTCGTACATTTTGTTATTCTCGTTTTGAACGTCATTTTTGTGGTCAAAATCAGCCAGCTTTTGTACTCTACAGTTTATAGTGTGGAGTTCATTCTGTCAATCTGATAGTTCATCTATTGTCTTGCATTCTTGCGACATGTCCTGCTCATCTCCATTGTGTTTCTTTTGCTTTTTACACCACGTCCTTGACTGCACTCTTGTCCATTCATTGGACCTCTTGTCCCACTTGCTGATTCCGATCATGCTTCGTTCCATCTTTCTTTCGATTATTTCTTCCGGTGATGACATAATTGCCGAACATTGCACCACCGTCAAGGATTCCTTTGGCATAACGGTTAAAGATAAATTTATGATTCCACCTAAACTTTTCTGGATACCAAAATTGCACAAGAATCCGTATAAGAGCAGATTCATAGCTGGTGCCAGGAACAGCACTTCCAAAGATTTGGCCATACTTGTGAACAAAGAAAGGTTTGCAATTGGTCCGGGACAAGTTTAGTAGTTATTGCCTTTCCATCAAGCATAATTCATCTGCCCATTGTCTTTCCATCAAGGTGTGAACGTCTCTGGAGCATTTACTCTTCTGGGGAATTTCTAGACAGCATGTCGGGTTTGAATTGCCACTCTCTACAAGTATATGATTTTTCCACACTCTACATGAACCTTAATTTAGACCAGGTTAAGGAGTCCTTGAAAGACTTATGTGAGTTAATTTTAGCAGTTCCAAGAGCTTCATCTGCATTGGCTATTATAGAACGTTCTTCTCGAATAAGAAATACAGAAGATATCAGTGCTAGTCCAAAGCCCAATTCTTCACTGCTATTGATTTCATCCCTAGATAACATTTTTGTCACCTTCGGGGGACATGTCTTCAGACAAATTTGGGGCATTCCAATGGGTGGGAACTCTAGTTCACTCTTGGCTGACCTATTATCATACAGGGAGTTCAAGTTCGTGGCGGGGCTCCTAGCGAGTGAGAGATTTGGCTTGGCCAAGTTGCTAAAATCTATGTCAATGAATTAACACAGAAAATCGGTAATGTCTATGTCGACGCTCATGCATAGAACTTTGTAGACTGCGATGACTTTGCTTCGATTGATTACATTTTTTCTGTTTTCAGATATGTTTTTTCATGATTTTGAAAAAAAGCATCCATGACAGGCTCTCTTTTGCTATACTGCACGTGTATAATGTTTTTTAAATAAACAATTAAAACAGGGACGCTTCGTCCGTTACTGACTTAGTAAATTAATCAAATCAACTTTTTGGCATTTTCTTGTTGCGGCTAAGCTTGATGAGTCACTTGCAAGTATTGGCAAAATGAAATTAAAGGTAGCCTAATACGTTTGTTGAATTTGATTCAATTGTGTTAAAAATGCCGGTAGATAAGTGAGTAATGATAAACGGCATTATTAAATAAAAGTATATCTGCTACAGGATTGAGTGAGTACAACAAATTAGTGACTGTGGTTGTTTTTTCGTAGTTGTCTGATGCTCTTTAATTATTGAATCGAACATTCTCCCGCGTCTTTAACAGATCGTAATCAAAAACAATTATCATGCTTTACTTTAATAGATGCAAGTAGGTCCCGTTAACTATTCAGATTCAAGAAATTAAACACCATATTTAGTGAATCATAAAATCATGCCGATGAAAATTGAATTAAAAACTTGGATTTCAGCCAAGAAGCAAAATAAGATGTCGACTTTTCCATGAAGACTTTATGAAATCCTTTAGATAATCAATTAAATTTCCGCATATTTAACACTAGAAAGACGGAGGCCGTCATTTTGATGTCTATGCTACCTTAATAGTCTATTGTGTTTCGAGAAATCAGCCGATCGATTTGACACTTCGTGGCTTTCATCATCTTTTCATCTAAATTGTAATGTTGAAACGGACATGATTATAACTACGTTCTATTATAAATAGACAGCAGTTATACCTAGAAAGCCGGAAGCCGTCATTTTGGTGGTAGGTGAAATTTAGTATTATTTTACTCAAAGCTATGGAGTATTAGTCCGGCAGCCAGAACGAGTTTCTGCAGGGAACGAGGCCGAAAGTGAGACTTTCACAGAATGATGTACACCCCATGCCTACTTCGAATCGGCACGTCTGCCGAGTTCTAGTGAGTTCCTCTTCTTGTCAGACAGGATCAAAGAAAAACACATGTAAATCCAATGGGACGCAGATTGCAGTTTTTGGCTAAAATGAAATTTTCTATGTTTTCTCTGATTAAACGAAAAGTATTAAGCCTAGAGTCATAATTTTTGACATGTTATGTCTGATGGTCATTTCCTATCATGTTCATGCACACCTGTCTATAAAGCTAAACACATTTAGATTTGGCGAGCCTCTTAATGTCGTCAAACACAAACATTTTGAGCAACTTTATCCACATTCAGCCACATTCTCGCATACCTTCCCGATTAGATACATGATAAAAGCACATGCATATCATAGAAAATGACCATCAGACATATAACATGCAAAAAATTATGACTCTGGGCTTAATACTTTTCGCTTAATCAGAGAAAACATAGAAAATTTCATTTTAGCCAAAAACTGCAATCTGCGTCCCATTGGATTTACATGTGTTTTTCTTTGATACTGTCTGACAAGAAGAGGAACTCACTAGAACTCGGCAAACGTGCCGATTCGTAGTAGGTATACGGCGCACATCATTCTATGAAAGTTTCACTTTCGGCCTCGTTCCCTGCAGAAACTCGTTCTGGCTGCCGGACTATATGTTGAGAACCACAACACTACACAACAGCTAACAGAGGAACTGACGGAAGCGTCTAACAATCGCAGAAACCGACGTCACGAAAGTGTACCGCCTCAACCAACGAAGAGGAAACGGAAATATTTTAGAACGTGCAACAAAAATCGTACCACCAACGAGTGTTCAAAATGCTCCAGGCCGGTATATGGAAAATGCTGCTCCATAGTGAAGACTTGTATTTGTATTGATTGCCTACAGAATGACTGGAACAGAACATTCTGATTGACTGTTTTTGGTCACTTTATAGAAAATGCTATGATGCTGCTGGATCGTGAAAACCTGTGATTGTAGTGACAGCCTTTCATGATTTTTACGCATTCTGGTTGACCGACGTTCCATTTATACTCAAGAAAATTAATTTGAATGTGAACAAGATGAGTCCATTTTTCAAATAGAAAATATTTCTGCCGTCTTTCTAGGTAATAGAATTTTTCCGTCCTTCTTGTGTTAAGGTATCTGTTAGTAGATGCTCATTCCGTTTGATATCGAATAAGTTTCATACTACTAATATAGTGGTTTCATGTCATTAGTATGTAAACACAGGAATAATTTGCAAAAATTTACCTTCTTAAAAAGCGATCAAATGTTTTTTGACCGGAGGAACGCAATCTCCGCAAAAGACTGAATCTTTTGATATACTTTTTTTAAAGTATGCTGACATCTTTTGAGTAGACACTCTACCGACTTCATGCTTACTGTTTGCGCCAGACTCTCATCTGCTACCTCAATAAACAAAGGAATGAAATGTGAGCGACCAATAAAGCATGAACTGAATGTCATTTCAATCTATATTAGAAACTCAAGCATAATAGTTGCGAAGACAACTCCACACTGTAAACCAAACTGTGCCCAATATGTGACCGATTACTGATATGCATTTTCGTCACATCGGTCACATTTGGTTAGATGTGTAACTTCCATGTGACCGATGATGATGAATCATCATAAATCATGCGCATGATGAGAATATTCAAATTGATTTTATGAATACTTTTCGGCATGTTTTGTTCAAGAATACCATTGGCAAGAAGACAATATCATATTGAACTTGGTTTGATTAAGAAGTGTTTTAATGAGGACAATGATTGTGTAGTTTAAAAATATGACACATTTTTCGTCACATCGGTCACATTTGGTCACATATGTAACTTCCATGTGACCGATGATGATGAATCATCATAAATCATGCACATACGGCGAGTACTTGATGAGAATAATTCAAATTGACTTTCCGAATACTTTACAGTGTGTTTTGCTCAAGGATATCACTGGTAAGAAGATGATATCATATTGAAAACTATTTTAATCAGGATAATGATTGTGTGATTGAAAAATGTGACACATGTCTTCGTTTAATCTGCTTGATCTCGCCGGAAAGTTGTATCATCGTGTTGTAAGTGAAGTTGTATTATCCTGCCTAGACAGCGTGAAACAAATGAGCTTCATGTCAATGGTCAGCTTGTTTATTACATTGAGAATGACAAACTGGGAGAAATTACATAATGACGTCCTATTCCGAAATAGAATCTTTAATCGCAATGTCCTGAGAAGTGAGTCTATACAAAATTGAATTAATGTATAGATGGTTCAATCAAACAATTTTATCGGTAAAAACAGTAATAGATGTTGCCACAGCCATTGATTGTTTCATTGATAAGGTGTTTATTACATCAGCTTATCTATTTGTTTTGAACATCAGGTGGCGGTCAGCGTTCAGCAACACACAATGATTAAGACACTCTGAATTAAGCATTGATGGTTAATTTAAAAGTAAACGGAAAGTAGAATATGTATCTAATGATTTGCAAATATTTGTTATTCTTTCCATAAGTTCCTCAATTGAAAGTATGGTCTTTTCTTCCCACCAGGAAGTGAAATCATTTAAACCATAATTTATCGCTCAATTTAATTTAGAGACAGTACTTCTACTCTCAAAAACCTAACCCAGTAGTGGTTTTTAATTATCACAATAATTGTAAGACGTGATAATCATGAACGGTCGGGCACATATTGGGCACATATCAGCCGTGTTGAATGTGACCGATTTGGTCACATTTGGTCACATAATGGCAGTGGCAAACGTCACATGTGTTGGACACATAATCGGTCATATATTGGGCACAGTTTGGTTTACAGTGTAGAAACACTCATGATGTAGACCCAACAACCGATGAGTTCCTAATATGCTGCGAGAACTTTCTAATATCAGCTCGAAAAGCAAAGTATTCATAAATAATATTATTTGAGCCATTTTGACATTTTGAGTATTCTAAAACGACAGATTATCAAACCTGTCAAACAGAGAACGGTGGTGAATCGTAAGCTCTACCGACTGTCACAAAATTTTATAGAAATAGAAGTAACGGGATCACTCTAAAGTAGCAGTCGCTTTATCTTAAGAAGTCAGCTAATTTTTAGCAGAGGTTTTTATTTTGAAGAAATATTTCCTGTCGAAATCGAACTGTTCCCAAGATTATCTCACACACAGAAAATTATCGTTCCACAATGATTTGATGCAATTTCGTGCTTTCTCCCCTTTATAACATTCTCATGCAATGATGAAAATCATCCCATTTATAATAGAATAAAATGCTTACTAATTCAAATTATTAATTGAAGTAGTCCTAATAAGGACTGATGGCGTTCTCCAATCCGCAAGTGTACAGATGCAATGCTACTGTAACCATTAGATTAATCAGTTCTTAAAAGAACTCAATGGAGCTTTCTCGTGGCAACGAATTAAAATTGATCAGCTTTGGCCCAATATCTGGTAAAAATTGAAATCTTAAGACTTGTAGGACTACTCATTTTTACTGTTAATATACTAAAACCATATATTCCTGACACTGCCGCATACATGTTCAAGACAGACGTCTACTATACTGTACCGACTACAGATGCTGATAGTGGAAATAGAATAGGACAATGGTCACCATAGATCAAGGAAATTAAAAATGGATATTATAAAACAACAGGAGATTGATGGATAAAAAATGGAAAACTGGAACACGAAATAGTTATAACAAGTTAAAGCACGAAACAAGTTATAACACGAAATATAAACGAAAACGGTCGTTGTAAAAAGACACGCTTTCTCAGTTATAACTTGTACACAAAGAGATTTTTCTGTGGAGCTACTTCACTTGAAGTTATGATAACTACACTAGGTGACATGCCACGCGTGATTCACGCGTAATTACGGAACACCCCAAACATCCGTGGTTAAAGACATTCTATTCTTCTACCCGCGTACATACGCGCTGCACTAAGAGTCAGAAATCACTTGATCTGATGCAGTTAAAACATGGGAAATGTTTATCAATACTCGCGGGCGAGCGTTTATAGTTTGCGCGTCGTCTACGGTTGTCTGTGTTGCCGCTTGAACCACGGATGAACCGTTAAGCATGTTCTGACTTCCCTGAGCACAAAATTGAGGTCCTATCACATTGTTCAGCCTCTGATACATGCAGACACATGAGACGCAAAGTCTATATAACAGGACTGCCAACTATACCAACTTGTATAACAGATATTGCAGCAATATCCCGCATAGCCACGGATGTTTGGGGTGACGCGTGAATTACACGTGATTGAGCGTGGCATGTCACCTAGTGTATGCTGTATACGTTTCATGCATTCGTGTAATCATATCAGAGGTGATCATGTCACATTTACTTCATTCATTCTTTCAAATGAGCCTTAGATCTCAAACGTTCGTTACTTAAGAAATTGCTTTTTAATATGTATCCCGAATCATTGAAATTCAGGCTAACCAACCTTCAGAGACCTGGGGGTCCCGTGATCAATTGTTCATCACCATGCGTCAAATGAGGTTCTCTAATCACATCATCTGTCTTATACAAGCTCTGATTAGGTGGAATAGAGGTCACAGCGATACCTCCTCAATTGTTCAGTCTCTACCCGCAACAACTGCTGAGAAACTCCAATTCAACGGACAACGGTGTCAAAATGAGACGCCACCTCATTTCAAAACCTCGATACGCATATGACACAGCGCTGTTATAAACCAACATCAACAGAGGAATAGAACTGCTACAAAAAATAAATGAAGAAGAAAATAGCTGGCCTGCGATTAAATACGAAAAGGACAAAGGTCCTGCAGATCTGAAACATCACTAACCTGGGATCAATCAAGTGCAAAAATGGAAGTTGCGAAAAAGACATCAGAAGCCAAATCGGCATGGCAAAGGAATGGATGAGTGTCCCCAACAACGTCTGGAAGGACAGGTCTATTCCTAAAGTCTTAAAGCTGAAGTTGATAAGAGTGCTCATATGGCCCATCTCAATGTATAGTTGTGAAGGATGGACACTACTGAAAGTGGATGAGAAAAGGATTGAGGCTGCTGAAATGTGGCTCCTCCTTAGATTGATGAATATCAGTTGGACAGCACATAGGAGTAACGCAGCATCCTCCAAGAAATGAATATCGAGAGATTTCTCCCGTCTACCATCAAGAGAAAGAAAATGACTTACTTTGGTGATGCTATTCAACACAAGACCTGTAGCACAATGAAAGAAATTTTCCAAGTAGTCACAGAAGAAAGACGAGGAAGAGGTCAACCAACCACCTCATATCTTGGGAACATCACCACGTGGACAGGATTTTGAACATAAGCAACATCTACCGAGCGTGCGAGGACCGGGAGCGATGGCGAGAAATCGTGAAGAAAGCAGCATCGCTGGCTAACATCAGTGATGATGATGCCGTCAGGTAATGAGATCAATTTCTGTGGTGATCGGTTGAGCTTAACGATTCCTTTTTGTTAAGAAACTTACAAGTGAGCTACTGGAGATATCTAGATATCTAACCGAGCGTGCACTCTTCCACTTTACCGGGAAAATCATGATTTCCGGCGGCACTTGAATACTTGGAAGCATGAATGGAAGCCAGCGCGGGCATGCACTGATAACGGGCATCTACATGTATGATTCAGACGCTCATATACCCATTTCATTTCAGTGCGATCGTTTAGACATAGGCCTATAGTACAGGACGATGCCTAAATACATGTACTGGATAAAGTTGCTGGATCATACCCGGCATGCACCGGTAGAGTGCATGTAGGCATGCTTATACACCGGTATGCGTTTCGTAGGTGCTTGATAACAATAACTGTGCGGAGTTTTTGCTCCACAGCTTTATCATAGGATTTGAAAGACAATTCATCAGATGTAGACTGGCAAACTAAGCTTTTGAAAATGCTTGTGGTTTGAAGTCCGTTCACCCGTGGGATTACCGTGGTTCGGTAATCCCTTGTGATGCACCTGCGAATGAAAACTCGCCCCATAGACATTCCTAGAATCACTCGACATTGTTACATTGTTTCTTCTTTCAATTATTAGGAGCACAATACCAACATCGACGACAGGAATGATGCGCTTTTTGGAGCTAATCGTCGACGGTTTACATCAGCCGGAGTAAGAGAAAGATCTTCCTCATGCGTCAGTGGAACCGATTTACCGATCCATGTAAGTTTCCTTTCTCTGCATCAGCTACACGTCTCTAACAATTATCTATACACGTAAACAGTAAAATAATAATTCGTTTATTCATTAACGTCAAGTTAATAAATTATCTTTTTATCCAGCTATTCATTGAAAATAGCATCACAAGAAAGCAATTTTCAAATTTTCAAGTGCTATTGCGAGAAAGAGAGGATCTGCTGAAATCGATTGAGACCTACGAACTACAGATGAAAGAAAATGATAAGGAGATTAGAGAGCTCAAAGCAGACATCATTCAAGCTCGGTTTGCGGAAATCAACACGACTATAGCAAAAACAAACCAATGTGAGGAAACTGATGATGAAAACGAAGTAACTGATGAAGATGATACAAATAAAGATGATGCAATTGAAGATATTGACAACTCCTTGAAAGAAATTAACTTGAAAATAAGAAAAACAAGTGATAACATCGATGAAATGCATTCGACTGTAAAGGCTTTGCATGAAGACCGTTTCCGAACTGTACAATTGAGTCCACCAAATGCACGCTATGCATCATTCCTTCCAGCATCTGCACTACGTGACCAACCATTACGAAATGAACAGCAAACTCATCGACAAATCCAAGCAGATAACAAAGCTCAACAACAAGAGGTCCATCAAACGTCCCAGCGTCGACATCAAAATCCAGAAAGACTTAAATCTTGCTACATTTGTGGAAGACGTGGACATATATCGTGGTATTGCTGGTACAACACCAACCGCTATGTCGCAAGGCCGATAGTACATCAAAGACCAATAATATATCAAAGAAACAGGCAAAATTTCAGACACTATGAATGGACAAATGAACGAAGAATTCCAAGAAATCGTTATTATAGACAGCGAACAAATGGTAGACCACATCAACAAAATTATGAAAACAGAAATTTCCAATGGCAAGATAATCAATTTAATGACCGAAACAGACATGCAGCACCAAATCATCAAGAACAACCAAACAATCACTACAGAACACATGATGACAGACACGCATATTACTCAGCACGTAATAACTACGATAATAATCAATATTTTTGATAAGTTGGATGAAGGGGAGGATGAAATAATAGGAAAGGATGAAAGAGAACAACGAAAATTTATGAATATAGAATTGTTCTATGTAAATATAAACGGATTGAATGAGAATAAAACTAGAAATAGTGATTTCTTACAGCTGATATTATATGTCTTACGGAAACCCACTTAAATGTTAACAATGAACAATCGCTGCAAGGAAATTACTCCAGCTTTCACACAAATGTAGAAAAAAATAATAATCGTGGGAGAAATATAAAAGGTGTTTCGATATTCGTAAAAGAGATTGATTATATTTCACAGCCAGATGTTGAAAATTTGGTTAAAGAAAAAGGTAATTTACAAATACTCAAATTAAGTAGCACATATTGGAATAATCTGCAGGATCTATTCTTGATTGTTTGCTATGTGGACAATCGCGATTCAAATTATAAAGACCGAGAATTATACGAAAATATTGAACAATACATGACTCAATTTAAAATGAAAAACATCATAATGATCGGCGATTTCAATGGTAGAATTGGTAATGAAACCAATTATTCCAACTTGGGACTTTCTGATAGAAAATCAGACGACTTAATGATAAACACAATGGGCCGAGACTTAATAAATTTTTGCAATGAGACTTCTCTGATAATTGCAAATGGCAGATTGGAAAATAATTCTGAAGGTAGATGCACATATTATAGATATCAAAATAATGAAGTACGGAAATCCGTGATTGATTACCTTCTTTTATCTGAATCGATGATAAATCATCTTACTTATTTTCAAATAATGGAGCCAGTTGTTTATACAGACCACTCCCCAATGCAAATCAAATTTCAAATTGAATTGAAATCGGAGTTTACGAAACAGGAGCAGCTTTCTAATGGAATGTGTCATAGAAACAAATTGATAAAACCATATAAATGGACAAACGATGTTTCTGACTGCTTTGATAATGAAAAGTTTACTAAACAATGTGAAAATTTGAATAAAAAAATTCTGGAAAATAATTTGTCAGTTATTTCTATTTATAAAGAACTAAATGCGATTAATTCATCATGTATCATGAACACTAAAAATCAAAATCGAAAGGTAGTTCTATCAAGTGAGACACGAGAATTTAGAAAAAATCATAAAAGAAATGTATCTCGCTGGAAACAATTCCCTACAAATGAAAATCTCATTCGACTGATGGAAAGTAAAAGAATTTTGAATAAAATTGTAAAAGTGGATAGAAGAAAAGAAAAGCGAAATAGGCTAATACATTTGAAAAATGCACAAATGAATCATGATCATAGACGATATTGGCAGCTAATTAATGAAAATAATGATATTGCAAGGCTGAAACGTAGAAAATGTAGGTTAAATGCTTCAGAATTTCGTAACCATATTATAAGCAACGACTCCAAACTGTCAAGAAACATAGATATATCTCATGAATATGTACCAAAAATTTCTAAAGCCTGGTTAAGCATTGATCATCTAGATAGTAGAATAACACAAACTGAAATAAAAAATGCTCTTAAAGAAGCAAAGCTACGGAAAACAAGTGGTCCAGACAAAATTGTCTACGAAGTATTACGGTCATGTGAAAACGAAACAGTCGAAACTCTGGAAAAAATATATAATGACGTGTTCAGCAAACCTGATGAAATCCCTTGGAATAGTAGTTGGATTTCCCCAATATTTAAAAAAGGAAGTAAAAATGATCCCAATTCATATAGGTTTATTAATCTATCATCTTGTATAGAGAAAATTCTAACAAAAATAATTAATGCACGACTAAATGATTGGCTGCTTAGAAATGAAGTTATAGAGAAGAATCAAACCGGTTTCAAAAAAGGAAGTTCTGCATTGGATAATATATTAATTATCAAAGAAGTCATGCAAATTTACAAAAATATGAAACGCCCTTTGTTCTTGTGCTTCGTAGATTTATCGAAAGCGTTTGATTCTATTCCCAAAAAGCGATTGATTGTTAAATTGAAGCGTCTGATACCTAAATGCAAGCTTATATCATTGATAGTTAAGACTATCATAAACAAAGAATACAAAGTACTTTTTGATGCCAACGAGACACAATCCTTCAAACTTGAGAATGGAATTCCCCAAGGTGACGCGTTATCGCCAACTTTATTTAGTATTTATATAAATGATTTAATTCATATCTTAGATGCTGACAAAAGCAAATTTGACCCAATAAAAATATTTGATTTCGAGGTATCATCACTCATATATGCTGATGATATACTGTTAATGAGTAAGAGCAAACGTGGCTTGAGTAATCAAATTGTAGCGCTTTACAAGTTTTGTTCAGAAAATGGACTCAGCATCAATTATGACAAGACTAAGATTATGACTCATAATATCAGCGCTAAACTGAGTAAATTAGATATCAATCTTAATAACAGAAAGGTGTCCATTGATGTTGTTGACAAATACAGATACTTAGGAATGTGGATATCAAAAAATAATAAATGCCATTTGGAACAATTAACAGCTAAAGGTAAACAAGCTGCATATTTAACAGCTAAACAGCTTAGAGAATTTGGCCAAGTTAGTGGAGATATTCTAAAAAATACATTTGAAATGCTGACTTTATCGAAGATAAAATACTGTGCAGAATTTTGTTTCTTTAACAATTTAAAAAGTTTAGATCAACTGCAATTTCAATTTTATAAAAGGTATCATCATTTGAAGCGGAATACTCCAAATTATTGTCTCATAGGTGAATTTGGAATACATCCAATGAGTTTTCATTTTTATAAATCAGCAATATGTTATTGGATAAGAATAATTACAAGCGATGACAGAAGCATCATAAAGGAAGCATACAAGGCGATTTATTCAAATATTATTTCAAACGGATACGATAGTAGATACACATGGTGCTGGCGAATAAAGCAATTGCTTACAAAACTCAGTCTATCTGAATTATGGGATACACAGTTCATTGTTGATAAACAATTATATTTAAGGATTACAAAAGGTCGATTAGCTGATTATCATAGGGAGCAGTGGATGTCTTCAGCAAAAAACAGCCATTCTGGGCTAAATTATTTGGAGTTATGTCTGTTTGACGATACTATTAAGTCATATCTAAATGTTGATATCGATTATAACTATATCAATATCATACTGAAGTATAGAGCATTAAACCACAACTTAGAAGTTATCACCGGCATTTATGGAAATCGTTTGAGGTATGAAGAACGTCGATGTGAGCAATGCAGTGATTCACGGGTAGAAAATTTGCATCATTTTATGATTGAATGTTCAAGATATCAGAAATTACGACAGGAACTAGCACCGATATTATGCCACTGCAAAAGTACAACTGAGTTCTACAAATTGATGAACACGCATATTCCAAATAATCTTAAATGCATTGCTAAATTTCTTCAAAAAGCTAAAGAGTTGCGACAGTCTACTACAGAGAACACAAACTGAATGACATTTAGAAGCAAATTTTTCTCCTCTCCTTCCTGAATACGAATTCTTTTATTGTTGAAATTGACCGCACGCTTGAAATGTACTTTTGATGTCTGAGTTTCAATAGTTGTGTTTGAAACACGAATGTTTTTGTTCACACACATGTTCCCCATATTTTTCCATGTTTCCCAAAGTATTTGGAAATAAACATTTATTGACTTATTGACTTATTCACAAGAAAGCAATTTGAAAAGATCGTAGATAAGCATTAGAGATAGATATCCATGATGCATCTTGAATATGCAGCAATGCTTCAGTTTTGCATCTCAGCAGTGCTTGGTGTACGTTAGCAGGACTGATTTCCACTGCCATCTCATGTTGCCTGTAGTTGAGATGCTCATCCATGACCAATCTGCCAAACAAAACAGCAGAGGCGTAAAAAGAAGCTCACTTTGAAGCTCTACACTGTTAACTGTACAATACCAAGACTACTTACGAAGCCGATGTACAAAATGAGAATAACAAAATGTACGAAAGCACTATTGTTCGTGCTAATACACTACGAAAGCGATTGGCTTTCCTATTGGATGATAAAAATAGACCAATAGGAAAGCCAATCGCTTTCGTAGTGTATGAGCACTAACAATAGCGCTTTCGTACATTTTGTTATTCTCTTTTTGTACATCGGTTTCGCAGTCAAAATCGGCCAGCTTTCGTGCTCTACAGTCCACAGTGTACTGCATGAAAACTCATGTGCGCTATGACCATCAGTCAATGTCACTAGCGTACATGAAAGGTAAGAATTTTATTGAATGAGAGAGACGTAGGTACAAAAACTGCGCTGCATGTATAGCAAGCCATACAATGACTGTAGGCTGTACAAAATATGCATTGCATGATTTATTTATGGTAAAATGTAGGCGCTTAAAGATCAGCATACAACTGCGGCAAGTACTTTGACATTTGATATTTGTAAAACATGCAGTCTTAAAGATGAGTGAAGCTCAATCAGATTCTACATGTATCTTGCAAAGGAACTAAAAGAAGCTAATTTTAGATTCTGAATGCTAGCAGCTCGCATTGTACACAACCAACTCCACAGTTGATACGATATTCATGGGACCAATGAAACTATCAATTTATTTATCTGATTCATCGAATGAGCCGGTTTTCACAGTTACTCACACTTGAAGCTTATCTGACTGCACAATCAGCTTTAAAATGCAGTGAATCAACCCTTTATTGCACTATGCTGCCTGTATGAGCATCAGATCGTCAAATGCATTAACAGTATCGAAAAATAGAAACCGGTTTTCGTGTCTGTAATTGGAGTTGTGTTGTTTTTTAGTGTCGACAATGATTCATTGCACATTTTTTTGTTTGAGATAATCTGATAAGTTGCTTACCCCTAACCTGTTCTAGCTAAAGAAAAGTTAATACATTGTATTCAGACGACTGCAAATCTCTACGCAGATACTTGAGCAAAACACCGCTTGCAGCGTAAAGGGGGTGTCACACGATCCGATAAGTCGGACGGACTTATCTGTCCGACTTATCCGACGGACTTATCGGATGGGAAGAAAGGTGCCACACGATCCTACAAGTAGAACAGACTTGACGGTCCTACATACTGATAAAACCTATGAGTAAGCGCTCCCTCGCAAATGAATCACATCGTGATCATGCCGTCGCTGCCACTCACGCCATTATCACGTGCACGCGAGGTGACATGGGCGACCAATGAGATAATGGAGTGAAGGTCAAGTATGATGAAAATATTCAACTCGTTGAATATCGCCATCCTACCAACTCATCAGACTTCCTACATCCGATCATACCATGTCTGACCGTGTGACACCCCTTCCGATAAGTCCGACGGATAAGTCCGTCCGACTTATCGGATCGTGTGACACCCCCTTAACTCTTCGGAATCAGTTCTGATTCAGCCATATATTTCGGAATTATTGACGTCATTCTTCTCATGTTTCAGCGTCATGCTCATGCAGATGAATATTCTATTGGAACAGCTACTCGAAGGTTTTCATTAGTCGGAGCAAGAAGTAGAGCTAGTTCCTACGTGAGTGGTATTGGCCTCGATGCAACATTACAGGTATGCGATTTTCATCAATGATTTCATGAACACAACTGTCAAGTCCAGCGTGTGGTCAATCACTATAGTCCTGTCGTCAGCACATGCTTCTGTAGAGAACGAGGCCGAAAATAAAGCTGTCACAGAATGATGTACACTAAACCCAACCCCTACTACGAAGCTTCGGGTCAGCCGGTTCCTCTTCTTGTCCCCACTTTTCACAAACAAGACATTTTCAGGTCATTTAATCTCAGGGGTTCATATGTTGATCTTTATTAAACTAAGCACATTTGCATCCTGCAAGCATCTTTATTAATTTCAGGTCACATTATACCACATTTTCGCATACATCAGCAATTGCAAGTATGACAATAATGCATGCAACTACTAGAAGATTTATTGAAGATGTTACATGCTATTAATCATGGCTCTACACTTAGTACTTTTCATTTAATTAGAAAATACCATAAAAATGTCAATTTGCTGAAGATGGAAGCCTCTATCTCATTCTCATTGGATTTACTTGTGTTTCTCTTCAATAGTGTCTGACAAGTAGAGAAACCGGGTAAACCTCGGCAGACGTGCAGCTTCGTAGTAGGCATTGGGTGAACATCACTCTGTAAAAGTCTCACTTTCGGCCTCTTTTCCTGCAGAAACTCGTCCTGGCGGCCGGCTTTTTAGCTGAATTGCAAATTTACTAAAATACTTGCATTCAACTTAAAATTCAAAGAAGTAGTTTTACAAAAATTTCTCTAGATTTCTCATGTGCTGCAAGAATATGGCAAATAAATATCGCTTGCTCACATTCACGATCTACTTTGGTCACCTGTCTACATTTCAATTTTACTATCATGTTACAAATTCAGGCATGAATCTTAGCATATTTCTTCTCTTAGACAATTGAAGTGCCGTAATCGTCTCAATAGAATAGACTACATGTACACTGTGACTAAACCGTCCAAAGACATTAAAAATTCTTTATAAGTAGCGAGTCATCGGTTGCATTGGGTCTACAGACATGAGACCTTTGCTATTAAACCTATCGGTCCACGGTTATTAATCCTCTGATGCATAAGCTAATTTATAACGTTCTTCCATAACCAGGGTCTATTCGACCCAGCAACAAAGATAATTAAGAAAACTTTCTTGTAAGTCTTCGTTCATAGGTATTTTGAAACTCAGTTTGAATTAGGAGGCACACAACAAAAGAGTGATCACATAGAAAGCTGTTATGACAGTGTAGCTGGCAGTTGAAACCATCGTCGGACAAGACAGGTTCTAGGATAAATTGTAAGCTTGTGATGTTCTCCTTCGTCTTTATATGGACAATGTGTGCAAAGATTGCCTTGACCATATTCCACATGTCTCAGATGGCGCAATGTGAGCAATAGTCATGAAAGGATTAGATATTTTCCCTTTGTACAAATTTTTAAAGTTAGTACAAAAGTGTCCTCATGTCTCTGAAGAAGAGTTTGCCTACATGCAGTAGGCCTAAATCATTTATTCATGCATTTTTTATGCTAGATACTACATGTGTGAAAATTTTCCCAGAAAAATCGTCTACCTAGCAATCGATTCAAATTTCATTTACTTCCGCTAACTATTAAGTAGAAAGTTGTATATTTGATGTAAGAATGATATTCATTGAAAAGAAAATGGAGTAAGCAGGCGTAACGCGTGAATAGAAAATTGCAGGAGGACAAGGTTATAATTCATGATTTTGCTTACAATGTACATATAAACCTAGATGAACTGATATATTTGAGTGGCGCTGCATTTACGAGTACGTTGTGATAACAATCACTAGCGATATCATGTAAATATTCCTATTTTTATTGATACCAAATCAAATATCAAAACGAAACTTTTCATTGATTCGAAGTGTCATAAAAAATTCTCCTCACAGACCTCCAGCCGTAATAAGTCTGTGTGAAAGGGATAAGTCTATATGAATGACCGTCGTATGAATTTTCTTATTTCAGATTATCATGTATCTAATGAGCAATGAGATGCATGGGACATGTATGATGTGAAAGTATATTGAGCGGCTGAATGGTTTAGATATGAAGCATGTATGTTGATAATATTTTGATTTAATACAGGGTGTCTCAGAACTATGTAGGCAGTTAATGCTATTAACTTCTGAGTCAAACAGTACAGATATTTATTTCAAACTAACAGTACGGAAAATTCTTCACATATTTCTCAACGTAAATGTTCAAAGTGCTGTCCATCGACAGCGATAAATTCATGACAGTGAGGGGTCACAGAGCGACAGACTTTTGAGATGAGATCCATCATAACGTTTCTTGCACTTAATGTGATTTTATCCCTCATTTCTTGCACATTGAGAGGACGTGGATTCCTGCAGACTTTGTTTTTTAAATAACCCCAAAAAAATAAGTCTAATGGAGTTAGGTCAGGAATTCTTGGGGGATACTCAATGTCACCACGACGTCGAATCCATGAAGTGATAGCACTGCCAACTCAGGAATTGAGATAGCTTTGTACAACGGAGTCCTAATGAGCTGGAGCTCCAGCCTGTTGAAAGTATGGCAGCTCCTTGTCATTCGGATACAATCTCCTAATTTCCGATATTACATGGGGACGTAGAAGCTCCAGATACTTCTCACCATCCACAGTCCCGTTGAAGAAGAATGGACCTATCAAGTCGCGCGAAGAAAGATGCCCATACGGTAACACCAAGGAGCTTAACATCATGCTGTAAAACTTGATGAGAATTCTCTTCAGCCCAGTAGATTGTGGTGATTGAATCGACCATTCAATTTAAACGTGGTCTCATCAGACCATACGATCATGTTTCGAAAGTCTGGATCGGTTACTGTTTCACGCAAAACCATTCACAAAAGTCGAACCGCCTATCAAAGTCATCTTCATTTAATAATTCATTCTTAAGTGTTGGGCGGTAAGGTCTGATGTAGCTTTCATGAAGGATTCGCTGAATTGTTGCTGTTGTGAGATTCAAGTCTAAAGCAGCTTGTCTGATTGATTTTCTTGAGTCATCACCGAATGCAGAGAAAACTAAATTGACAATGTCATTTGACCGCGCAGTTCTTGAGCGACCTTTGGGAGGCTTCCAATTGTTCCTGCGTTCTCCAACTTGTCACGCATTCGGGAGATTGTGTCTCGATGTGGATATTCAGAGTCATAAGTGCCTTTCCATTGTCTCTGGACTTCACAGATATTCTCGTATTTAAAATATCACTTTATATCTTGATTTCTTTCTTCAAATGCAAGCCGAATTCACTTGACATAACTAATGTTTATCGGAATATGAAGGATTCAGACGACAATGAATGTTCATAAAATTCAGATTCAAACAGTTTCAAGTATGAGAAGATCAGCAATAGCGTTTGACATGATGTATTACACACAGAAATCAAACAATGGCACCGTACTTTGCGGCCATTGATGGCTTTTAAACTACCTGCATAGATGTTTTATGCTGCCTTCACAGTTCTGAGACACTCTGTATAATGAGATATTTTGATCAATTACATATTTCAAAAATATTTAGGCTCTGATCAATCTTTACCGGAGATTTACCATTCTAATCTCTACCAGAGGATATTTTCTACGAAAGACCAACAAAATCAAACGAAACAAACAAAACGAAGGTCAGCTGACATTGCAAGAAAATTTTCAAGATGAATAAAACTTTTGAATATCAGACTTCTTCAGTAGCTGCATCTCTGAAATGAAGGTCACACATCATTGGATATCGTCAGACATAGCGACAGAGAATCGAGCATACACAATAGTACTCAAACAACTTCTCTCCACCAACCAACATCTCTCGGTAGACAGCAGCAATTGTTTTCGAGCCTTTAATTTGTGTGAATTCCGCCCCCTTTCGAAACTGTATAATGCGTGTGAAAGTCAATAGTGTTGCATATTTTGACTGTGTGCGTCCATCACCCCTTTGAGTGACACTGACTTAATCATTTTTCATGAATGATATGAATAGGAAAAATGAAGTTTACTGTATTTGAGATTGTCAAATCTATCATGGGCCAAACTGGTTGGAAGTGGGTCAATGAAGTCTGACCCACGATCTACCTGACCCACATGACCCACCTGACCCATAACCCACGACCCACTTCCAACTCTGTAAGGAGATTGACTAGTGATTATGGTTCAAAAAGAAAATTGCTTGTTTTGAATTATTATTGTGCTTTTTTTTGTTTTACTCAGAATTTATCACTATTGTGGTTTCTGAAGACACATGATCTATATAACTTTCGACTACAAAAGCTAATGATGGTAGTCTAGACAACATAGTGATCATAGTATCAACTGTTGTGTGTTAGTATTGGTATTTGTGATAATATTTCATGGGAAGAGAATGCGGTGTGCTGCACTTTCGACACATAATTTTAATTTCTCTTTTGGTATTAGCATTTGTTAGATCTAAGTCCAAAACTCGTGCGAGCGAAATGCATTCATAACTTAACTCATACCACCACAGAATTAGATTCATCTGCGCGCGCTCCGGTTTCCAATAAAGGAGGAATTGTATGTAACCTTAATAACGAAATGGCACATCACAGAATTAGATAACTTGCTCCTTCTCGAATGGATTATTCGTGTATCGCTTGCTATTAGAAATGGCAAACAATAAGCTGTCAACAGAGGACACCAGAGCCAGTGGGAGATGCGTGCGTGCTGTGATATCACATCGCACACACCAAAACACACATCGCTTCCTTGGCTAGCATTCGATTCAGTGTATGCACTATGCAGTGAGAAATACCCATCAAGTGAACTAATTTTCGTACGCCTGCTACTTTTTTTAATAATGATCGGAAGGGCCAACATTATGGAGAAAACTTGTGCGCAATGATCTGAATTCTTCAAATCTGAAGGAATTTTGGCAATCGAAGCACTTTGCTGGAACTCACATTAATCCGCAAGCGACGCACGACTTTTTTCCTATCTCTGTAAGTTTTTCGGAATTCCTTTTTGCCCACTTAACAGGTTCCTCGATGTGCCGGCGATTTCGTATTAATCACACTTCTAGCAAACCGAAGCGGATAAACAAAATATTTAATCTGTGATAAACACTATATAAGGTGAACGAAGGTTGAAACAAAATGATTAGCAAAGGCAAGTATTTGTTCTCTCACACTGACTGCAGATTGAAATTCTGAAAAAAAACCCTCATTTTCAAACATGAGATATCTTTGAAATTTTAGGAAGATGGCGTAGAAGAGACAAGTGGTGGAAAGATATTTTCAAAATGGAATATTGGTACATTGGTAGCTAGCTTTGTGTCACAATTTATTTTCATAGGATTCCCACTCTCTACTGGTATCTTGTTCTCAGAATGGACAGACGTATTCTACGACACCCCACGAAGAGACATCGGCTGGATTATATCATTAAACAATGGATTGGTACTCGGATTAGGTTTGTATTAGATCTTTTGTGGAAATCAGATTCATATCATCTCAAACTTTAGTAGAAACTGTTGTAGAAGTGACATAGGCAACTTTTGATACATGAAGTGACATTTTTTGACCACATAAAATTGCGCGTGCAGTGTAAATCGCTCAATACCAATCACATACGAAGAATGCATACCAAAATTGTTTTGGTATATTTCTGTATCTATTTGCATTCTTTTCGCATGTTATTTCAACTGTGGCATGCTCTACATGCTAAAGCCATACCAGCACAATGAAAGCATCAATGATGTCTGAAGTATGTTGATTTAAGGCCCTTTGTCAATAAAGAGCACAGTAATGTTGCATGGTGCTTACTACTGTTTTGTAAGAAGTGAGATAATGACATTCAAGATTCAAACTTACACTACTGAATTCGATTTTGATTCATATAAGTCAAAGACATTTCATAAACAATGAATAAGTATACAACCATCAACGTTTACGTTTTATGTAATTTTGAAATCAGGTATATTATCAATTCGAAATAAAAACATATTGTAATTCATGAAAGCAAAAAAAGCTATGTTTGAGAAATATAGGTCAACATGGTTGCACAAAAGATATCGTTTGACTGAAATGAAGTTAATCAACTTAGTTCATTGAGTAGAGCTAACCAAGAGTCCTGTAAATGTTACTAGGTAAGTAGCAACGATGACATACAACACAAATTTCTCAATAAATCTAACCAAGTTAAATATCACACTATCAACAAGAAATATTCACGACCGGTATTACTGAAAAACGTTATTTGACAGTAGTATATAATATATACAATTTTCTTGCAAGGTGACATATAGCTCTACATACGAGAGACATACGAATGAGGACGACTTTGCATAGGGTGTCGTATATAAAACATACCCACAACTCGTATTTCATCGCAAAACATCCAATCACAGATTGAATAGTTTTATCGCTAAATACCAATTACATACGAAAGTAAGTGAGTTGCCGTATGAAAAACATGCCAGATCTCTGAAAACATACGAGAATCTCATATCAAATGCTAGTTTCAAATTGTATGTGAATTTGGTATATGTTTGTATGTAATTTTCGTATCCAGTGATTTACAGTGTATGCAGATTACATAATTCGCACGTCTCTAAGCCAGGTAATAGCATCACCATTGGCGGAATGAACTTCTCTGAAGCCGCTGATGTTGCCGCGAAAAAGCTGTCATCGGACAGGCCTCCACTATGTGCGTCATTGTCTGAATCTCATCGCAATCGCACATGGGAGACTGTATCGTGCCCCACTGTTGCAGAGCACTACAACAGGGGCCGGCGTTGGTTCGCACACGGTTGAGGAAAACCCACTGAGCCCGAGGTAGGTCGAAGCCGGGAACTCTGAAAGTTGGGTCGTCGATGAGCCATTTGTTGTCCACATAGCGCGTAAGAAGAAAAATCTTTACGTAATCATCAGTAGATAATTTAATTGTTGGCTTAATTGTTATATTTTTATTGAGGACAATTATTTTATTTCCCTGCACAGATTTACGCCGGTTTTAAGGCCGGTCAGGGTTATACCCTGCACGGAAGGGTCATACGTTCCTGACAGTTTCTTTCTCCAACCAGGGTGGCAAGAGCTTTGTCGCAAGTGCATGGGGTTTTCCAGGTCGTCGTTCAGGTGAAGGGCTGTATTAAGTTTCACTTTTGCCAGGAACTTTGAGGTCACAGTTTCTCGCCTGGTAGCAGGTGGTTGGATGTTACACTAAACCAATCGGTCTGAGTACTCCTGATAGTGGCACTTACAATACGCATTATCTGATTGAGTTGAGTGTCAACAGTATGGACATGGGATGAGTCCTTCCACACTGATGAGCAGTACTCCTAAGTAGAGTGCTACAGCTGACGTTCGGGGAGTGTTGCCGCTTGCGCAAGCAGGATAAAAAAAGTTTTAAAATGAAAAAAAGTAATTAAATTGCCTTTTAACAATGAGGAAAATCATTCATCCGTAACAAAAGTTTCCTATGTCATATTTGAAACTATAATTTCTTTTTCAGGACCACTGGCCTCCTTTATCATATCTAAGACAAGCTTCCGCATTTGCTACCTTTTGGGAGTATTGTTGACCAGTGTCAGTCTCATAGCCTCTGCATTTTCACCAAATGTGCCTTTATTGATCGTCTTCTTCGGCGTACTTGCAGGTAAGAAAAATTTATCGCAGGAGATCAGCATTCGATCCATGGCTTTCGGCGATGCCTTCTCAGCATCGACCTTGAGAAGGAACTCGACGCCGAAAGTCCGTCAAAGTGGCGCAAGGACCTTAAAAATAGCATTGACGAGCTTTTCTTTGATTTTAGCACTTTAAATACAATGATCTCCTGACGATTTGTCAATTATTAGAGCATTTCTGAACCCCCTCCACATCAGGCGGTTCTGATATGCATCAAACTCCTTTTCGCCCTCCCCAGCTTTATTATCGAAGCATTGCTGAAAGTGAGTAAAAAATCACAGTGCTACATTATCATTCAAACCATTCTCCTGTCAATGATGGTGTTGATAACTCTATCCTCTTCGCACTTCGAAAATTTTGGTTTCAACTTCTTAATGATGCCAAATCTCGATGCTCTGTAAAGCCATCATTGGGTGACAAAAAGATAACATGTACTGGCATCTGTGCATGAAACTCCCCACTAAAATCTATGAATGTAGCCTTATCAAGCTCGAATTTTCATCCATGCCTTCGGTAGTCTTGTTTCACTTGCACTTAATTCAACAGGTCTAACATATGCAGTGATTCGAACTGTAAGTCGGGATACTTCTTTATCGGAGCATCAGATGGCGAAACATTCCACCGCCTTATCATAAAAAACAAAAAATTGTTGATTGTTGATCGGAGATGCTGTATTTGGTTTTCAGTTATCTTCTTGTGATTGTGCTGTTTACATTTTTATGTTATTGACCGTAGAACAATCTTTCGATAGATCTAGATAAGATTTTGTTGTCCTCTCTATTTCTGAAACGAATTGATCTGATCCGGCACACGCGAAGTTTTGCAGTAGGTACTATGCTATGTGTAAGTTTCGTGTACTACCTCGTTCCCTGCACAAGTTCGCGCTACTTCCTTGACTAATCATGATCAAGAGGGAAAAAATACTTTTGTGGCATGCTGTTCCAGAATTGCTTCACTTTACCTGCTGATGACAGTTTGTTTCACGTTTCATATTTATTTCTGATATGGACATCGGATAAATGTTCAAAACATCCAACATTTTTTGAAACATTCTAATTCCGTAAAAAGTGCCGCTGTGTGGTTTACCGATCCCTGACCACATTATCCATCATCATTGATGATTGAAGAACCTTCTCCCATGGTCATTAAACACCAGATAAAACATGGAGAATTTCAAATAGTTCATATACGAATTCTTCACGATTTGATCATTGCCTGAATGAAGACGTTAGAAACACGTGACATGAAATGTTGCATAATGAATGAAAATTGCCAAGTTTTTTTTGATCGGTAGTATAATTCATTTTTCATGGCCAGTTTAGAATACTTGCAATTCCTTGCTTGCCAAAATGATGCTATGACATGCAAATGTTGCCATTGTTGTCAGGAGATGACTCAAATCAGACAAAATGACGCCAAGTTGGACATTTTGACGCAGTCAGACTTTTCGACACAAATGGACTCAGTGCCGTATTCTCGCATCTCTCCAAACTTGGTGTGAAGGCGAGTTATGCGTAGTTGAATTAATAGAAACCGACTTCGATTTGCTTGAGTCAGTGAGACAAGAATGGACGTAAGCGGTTTGTTAATGGCATCTCAGCCAATCATTTATGCACTGATCTAGGTCTTTTGGTCCTGCAAGAGATTGTGGAAGCAGTCTCGGATGCAATGATACCTTCTAGGCATGTAACTATAATTACTATTTGGTAATTAAGATTTAAAGTTTTTAGCAATATGAAACTTACCTGCATACATCAAATAGAATGACACTTTGTGATTAGAAATAATAGTTGAGTCGGAAAGATTCAGGTTTTTAAAGATGTTAATTTTAATTTTTTAACGTACAAAATTTTTCGATCGCCATCCAGCAATCATCTTCAGGTAGAAAAAAATTTCAGGTTTTTTTGTAATATATGTTATAATGTTATATCTATATTACAATGTATATAACATACGTGTATATTTATATATTATTCATATCTTTTCATTTATTTTTTTAATATTATTTTATTCATTAATTATCAGCAACAATGATTCGATATTGTAACAGCCTTTAAAGAAGATATCCAGAGACCTTTGGAAGAGGATATCCGTCATCAGGAGATAAAGGCAACACAGTTTATGATCACCTTGACTTTGTCTTACTTTCTTCCATAATTCCTTAACTAGATATTTCAACTATATGGCCAAAAATGTAATCAAACTTCCAATGAGCAATTCCATAATTAAATGATTTCATCAATCACGTATGTAGCAATACAGCGTAGATTTAGTCAGTGAATGCTCATCGTTCGTCTATCATTTTCGTTCTCTGTTCTTTTACCATGGTGCCAACAAGAAATGGAATGTGCCACATTTAAATGTCTCTTGCACATTTTAATGGCAGATAGAAATTTAGCGAATTCTACATTAACTGACCAAGTCCATAACTACATAGTTTGACTTCGGTAGTGAACCTTGTATATTTTTACCGTTTCAGACAACGTATCGCATGGTGGCTTCATAAGAACGAGGACACTCTTATTATGGTTCACATAATCAGCAAAACTACTTTGAGACCTTATGGGATGCGTTCTGAAATCACAGCACTGTTGTAAAAACTGTGATATTCTTCTTATTCTAATGAAGCGCCTGTAGTTTATTCTGTTGAGAGCAGGACTAACTTAAGCCTACTAAAGAAAATGTGATACTTCTTCCATTCAATATGAATTCAAATGGATACATCACAGAATCAGATTCATCTGTGCGCGTCTTCGGTTTCATAGAAAGGAAGAATCATATCTAGCCTTAATATCGAAATGGCACATCACAGAATTAGACAACTTGCTCCTTCTCGAATGGATAATTCGTGTATCGCTTGCTATTGGAAATGGCAAACAATAAGCTGTCAGCAGAGGACACCAGAGCCAGTGAAAGATGCGTGCGTGCTGCTTCGCACACACCAAAACACACATCGATGCGTGGCTTCGATTCAATGTATGTACTATACAGTGAGCAATGCCGAGGAGAGGATGTGAAATCATCAAGTGAACTAATTTTCGTACGCCTGCTACTTTCTTTAATAATGATCGGAAGGGCCAACATTATGGAGAAAACTTGTGGGCAATGATCTGAAGTCTTCGAATCCGAAGGAATTTTGGCAATCGAAGCACTTTGCTGGAACTCACATTAATCCGCAAGCGACGCACGACTTTTTTCCTATCTCTGTAAGGTATCAGGAATTCCTTTTTTGCCCACTTAACAGGTTCCCCGATGTGCCGTCCGTTTCGTATAAATCACACTTCTAGCAAACCGAAGCAGATAAACAAAATATTTAATTTTTTGGGATAGATATTTATTTCATTGACAATTGATTGACTATAGTCATCAGACAACTGATAAATGAATCATAAAATGAGTATATTCCGCATAAGCAGATGCATGGGTTCGAAAATGGCATCAGTCATAAAGTGACGCACAGCCTTTTGACGACGTCTATGAGCTAACAGGAAGATTAAACGATACATCTAACATTGCCAGGAGTTCATACCGCTGCATGATTGATGCATGAGGGTGATGTTTGCTTTCTTTGGTCTGTCGTAGAGTGGCTATTTACTTGATGCAACAAAATCATAGCGCAGTTCAAACTGCTTCATGGAGATCACAAAATTCTTGAATATCATTCTCATACGATGATGAAAGTCATCCCAGTAGCCATTTATAATAGAATATAATGCTTACTAATTTAAATTATTAGTTAAAGTAGTCCTAATGAGGACTAATGGCGTTCTCCAATCCGCAAGTGTACAAAGGCAATGCTACTGTAACCATTGGATTAATCAGTTCTTAAAAGAACTCAATGTAGCTTTCTCGTGGCAACGAATTAAAATTGATCAGCTTTGGCTAGTGATGAAAATTATGGAAAAAATTGGAAAAATTTGGAAAATATTGGAAAATATTGGAAAATTATGAAAAATTTTGAAAGTTTTGATTGTTTTGATAGGCCCTATAATTTGAGCGCTTCCGCTGCCGAGGCAGCTGCGTACCAATAAATTGGGTCTAAAACTCTTTATTTCATCATTACTTCGATTGAAGCGATCGTAGCAATACGAGTTCCGTCCGCGGATTTTTGAACATTCTTGCTTTTTTTGCCACCATTGGCTTGTACTATATTGCTATCATTATAAACACCGTTTGGGATAACGTGAATCTTGCTTTACAATAGGGGTATAACTTCATGCAGTGTGAAAGATCTGGAGCAAAAATAATGTGCTTCATTTTGGAGTTTGCTAATTGTTAGCTTGAAAGTTAGGCTTTATTATGCAGCGCTGATCATAGTGATGCAAATTCTCCATGTGTTGATGAACATGTGAAGCATAAGCACACAGTCCACGCAGCATTATTCATGAGCGACCACATTGGAAGATATAAATACTGTATAACTCGTGAGATATTTGAAAACTAAAGATATCTGTGATGAGTAAAAGAATATCTATGATAGTTTCAAACTTCTGGCGCATTGTCCGAATATCTTTGTTGGAGGATACACATCCTCCATTTCTAGTTCAGATGGTTCAGGTAGTTCCAAATCGATTTCAGATCTGCCAAAATGAATTTCAGATATGATCCAGATGAATTGGAGATCTCCAGTTGAATTTAAGATCTTTTCCAAGTTGAGCATGTGATAGATATCTGAAATTCAGCTAGAGAAATCTGAAATCCATCTACTGTCTGAAATTCATTTGGAAAGATCTGACATAGACATGGAAAAGGTGCAGTTGGTACCAAAAGTTAACATACAGGGATGATAGAAAAGTTTTCGGACTTTGAATATTACATAGTCCTTTCAAACGACTATAAAAAGTCTCCAAAAAGAAGGAAAAAACGTCAATCACCAAAAAATAAATTTCAAAATTTTCCGACGGAAAATTTTCCAGAAAATTTTGAAAAAATTGGAAAATTTTCCATTTGCATCACTAGCTTTGGCCCAATATCTGGTAAAAATAGAAATCTTAAGACTTGTAATACTACTCATTCTTTCTGTTAATATACTAATACCATAGATTCCAAACAGACGTCTAATATACTGTACCAACTACAGATGCTGATAGTGGAAATAGAATAAGACAATGGTCACCATAGGTTAAGGAAATTAAAAATGGATATTATAAAACAACAGGAAACCGATGAATAGAAATTGGAAAAGTGGAGGTAAAATATGGAAATACAACGATGCTACTACACCGATCACAAGTGAACTATATCTGACACTACACAAAGCAATGGTAAGAGTGGATAAGTGGAAAGTGGATAATGGAGGTAAACAATAGAACTGCAATGACACTCTACTACACCGAAAGCAATGAAACTATACACACTATACCTAAGACTACACATGGAAAATACTATTTCTTCACTTGAATTTGTTATCGCCAGTTTCTTCATCCGTCTATAGTACTTCATGTAATTCCACATTTCTTCATTTGAATTACAATACATCGACCACTACTTCAGCTACCGATTAAGGGATATAAAACATAATATTGCAGTCCGTCAGTCATCAGCAGGTACTCGTCTAGTTGTGTTTCGACCCCTAACCTGAACACTCAAACCCAGACGAGCGGGGTCTCACACATAGTGCCTGACAAAATACTGAATAGGTAATGATATGTCTTGAAACATCTGTCACAAAGATAAATCAGACAACATTCAATTCAATTGTTGCGCTTCCCACATGTAAACTGATCCTGTTCATCCTCGAATCCCATAAATATATAATCGCTGTGTGATAAATATGTAATCCGCCTTTACACAAACTTCGCCTCATACATCAAGACTTAACAATGGGAGCTCTCTCATAGCTAAGCGCTCTGTATTCACTCTTCACCGCCCCCCAATGAACACTAAGCCCAATTTCCATTTGGACTTTCTACAACGATTCATCGATAGAATTTTTCGTTACCACAAACAAGCATGTGATATCGTAGCATTTAAATGATTACTGAAAAATGGTAAATTTTACAAAGAATTTTGGCGGTAATTGATGCTTTTCTTGAAACACTCGCAAAGATATAGTCCGGCAGCCACAAGGAGTTTCTGAAGGGAACGAGGCCGACAATGAGACTTTCACAGAATGATGTACACTCTATTCCTGCTACGAATCCGCACGTCTGCCGAGTTCTAGTGAGTTCCTCTTCCTGTTAGACAAGATCAAAGAAAAACACATGTAAATCCAATGGGACGCAGATTGCAGTTTGTGGCAAAAATGAAAATTTATATGTTTTCTCTGATTAAACGAAAAGTACTAAGCCCAGAGTCACTATGTTTAGCATGGAATGTCTTCATGTCATTTCCTTTCATCTCCATGCACCCTTGTCTATAAAGCCAAACACATTTAGATTTGACGAGCCTCGTGATGTAGGCAAGCACAAGCATTTTGAGCAACTTTATCCACATTCAACCACATTCTGTGAAAGACTCATTGTCGGCCTCGTTCCCTGCTGAAACTCGTGCTGGCTGCCGGACTATGAGGTGTACATCATTCTGTGAAAGTCTCATTGTCGTCCTCGTTCCCTGCACAAACTCGTGCTGGCTGCCGGACTATGAGGTGTACATCATTCTGTGAAAGTCTCATTGTCGTCCTCGCTCCCTGCACAAACTCGTGCTGGCTGCCGGACTATGAGGTGTACGTCATTCTGTGAAAGTCTCATTGTCGTCCTCGCTCCCTGCACAAACTCGTGCTGGCGGCCGGACTATGAGGTGTACGTCATTCTGTGAAAGTCTCATTGTCGGCCTCGTTCCCTGCAGAAACTCGTGCTGGCTGCCGGACTATGAGGTGCACATCATTCTGTGAAAGTCTCATTGTCGGCCTCGTTCCCTGCACAAACTCGTGCTGGCTGCCGGACTATGAGGTGCACATCATTCTGTGAAAGACTCATTGTCGGCCTCGTTCCCTGCACAAACTCGTGCTGGCTGCCGGACTATGAGGTGTACATCATTCTGTGAAAGTCAGTAGTTTATAGTGTGACATCCGGCGCGACGCTTCGCTTCGCTTTGCTTCGCTTCGCTTGCGCCGGATGTCACACTTTTGCGGGGGTTTTTCAAAATTTTCAAAAAAATCAAAATTTCAAAAATTTAGGTAGATTTCAAATTTCACGTGGCCGAAGGGCGAAAATTTAAGTTGTCTCAAAATATCACGTGGTCTAAGAATTTTGAAAATTTAGGCAGACGAAAATTTAAGTTGTCTCAAAATATCACGTAGTCTCAATATACCAGAAGATTGTATTCAAAATATTTATTCAAAATATTTATTCAAAATATTCATTTAAAAATGGAAGAAACAAAAGTGGATGAAACAAAAGTGGAAGGAACCTCAAGAATATATCCTTCGTTATCATATGAACGTAGTTCTACTTTAATGGACATTGAAAAGATTAACATTGAAAAAATGAATAAAGAAAAACACAAAGATAGAGTTAGGTATATGAAAGATAAGGAATCTCAATTATTATTAAGATTAGTGCATTATAAAAAATTAAGAAAGAGATGGTCTAATGCTTTAACAATTGTCATTTCATCTGGCGTTCTTACAATTCCAGTAGTTGCTACTGCTTTAACTCGATACAAAATGAAAACACATTTCCATCTTTGAAATATTTTATTCACATCACAGACAAGTACTATGTACAAGTAGCATGGTTTACAACGAATAAAATATGTTGACTAGAAAATGTGTTATGACATGATACAATTGTTTCTGTATGAGTAAAATAAAGTAAGGCTCATAGAACTATAAAACCAATGAGGACAAGTAGCATCGTTTACAACGAATAAAATATGTTGACTAGAAAATGTGTTATGACATGATACAATTGTTTCTGTATGAGTAAAATAAAGTAAGGCTCATAGAACTATAAAACCAATGAGGACAAGTAGCATCGTTTACAACGAATAAAATATGTTGACTAGAAAATGTGTTATGACATGATACAATTGTTTCTGTATGAGTAAAATAAAGTAAGGCTCATAGAACTATAAAACCAATGAGGACAAGTAGCATGGTTTACAACGAATAAAATATGTTGACTAGAAAATGTGTTATGACATGATACAATTGTTTCTCGTAAATTGAAATAAGGGAAGGGTCATAGTACTATTATCTATTGGGAGTAGCTTACCGTTTCAATTGATTGAGTTTAAAATTTGATCAAGGGTTGGGCGGTGTCTCCCATGGCGAAGATACGAGTCAATAATAGCGAAGTTCCTTTTGAAAAATGATATAGATTCCGTCGAGTTCTTAATAAACGGAAATCGTAAATATAGTTTATAAAATTTTCTTAAAAAGATGCTATAGCCTCTCGAATAACCTAATTGTTTACAAACATGGCCACTTCCCCGGATTGCAGTCAAAGCTCTTCCTTTTATACGCGATAACTTCACAGTATTGTTCACCGAAATGTCTTCTTCTCTTCTTAAATGTGCTAAATAATTAGTTAGCTCTGATGGTAAGATGTCTCTTTGAATTTCTTCTTCAAAATTATAGTTTGAACTGATATTGATGGCGTTATCTTGCAATGTGTCTTCAAATCGATTTATCACTAAAAATTCTCTGAATGTTTTTGATGCGTGGATGTCTTCTTCCTCCCTTGGTTTAAGATATTTCTCCTGAAATTCTGTTAGCATCTCAATACACTTCTTCCGTTGATCTTCGTTCACAATAGTGTCTGAAATTTTTCTTTTCAAATCGGCAAAGGCGATGCTTTCGTTAAAACGTAGTGAATTAATTATGATAAAAAATAAAATTGTTGAAAGTCGCTGATGAAATTGACCAAAATAGATAAAGGTCACAGATGATTCGTAAGCAGTCACAGTCTCGTAGAACGCTCGCAGAATGAATAATGCACGCAGTAATACGTGGAATAATGGCAGCAGCTGTTCAAGTGAAAAGTTGAGTTATGCGGGTCACAAAGAATTCTCTCATACTGAATAGCTTAAACTGGTAGCAGCTGTTCATGTTGAGAAATTTGGTAACAGATGTTGCTAATGTCTTAATACAGATAAAACAATCAATATTCTCTTAACAAGAGTTCATAAGAATAAAATAGAACAATGTAACGTTTTAATTTAGATTAAATTAAATCATTTCAAAATCGAATAAGTAGCAAGGAAAGTCATCATTGTGGAACAGTTTTAAATCAATACCCCCTCCCTTCTGTCTAAGTAGCAAAGAAAGACATCATTAGAGAACAGTTTTAAATCAATACCCCCTCCCTTCTGACTAAGTAGCAAGGAAAGTCATCATTGTGGAACAGTTTTAAATCAATACCCCCTCCCTTCTGACTAAGTAGTAAAGAAGGACATCATTAGAGACCAGTTTTAAATCAATACCCCCCCCAGTAGTAAGGAAAGTCATCATTATAAAAATGTTTTAAATCAATACCCCCTTCTGACTAAGTAGTAAGGAAAGACATCATTAGAGAACAGTTTTAAATCAATACCCCCCCCCTCCTTCTGACTTCTAGGGGTCCCTTAAGAATTTTTTTTATTATAAAATGAGCAACATAAATGAGTTTTTTAAATTATATGGAACGCAAACTACGACAAATTTCGACCTAAAGAAAATCGCAAATGAATTAGGAATAAAGAATTTTCATGTTCTAATGAGAAACGAATTACAATTCCTAAAAAATAGGCCAACAGGAACCTTCAGTTCCCGGAATAAAGTTCCATCAATAACTGTAAATTTCATAACGAATCTTCACACTTCAGACCAAAACGGCGTACATTGGTCAGTAGGTATCTTTAGTAAAAACGGAGATAATTATTATTTTGACTCATACGGGCTTCCACCTACAAATGAAGTAAAAGAATTACTTGGAACGGGAACATACAATACGTTTCAAATTCAAACACCAGGCACTACTTATTGTGGACAATTATGTCTTTATGTTTTATTTAAACTACAGGAAGGAGTACCATTTCTAGATATAATGTTAGAATTGAACGAACCGTAGGTTCTATGGCTACGCCTAACAAGGGAATTTCATTCCCGAAACGTTAGTTCCAATAATAATAATAATGATAATTAAAAATCAGTTCGTTGTAATTCATTTTGATAAAAACGGCCTCTGATATCCTCATTATCTAAATCTTTAATTTCATAAGTAATCGGATAAGTTTGATTTATTTTGCAAACTTCAAATATTTCTTTAGTCCAATAGCCAACAAAGCCTTTTTCAAATTTATTCTTATATTTAAATATTCTAACTCTATCTCCAATTTTAAATTTCGGTTTAAGTTTCTGCAAATTCGGATTACTCTCATTCAAATTATTATTCTCGAATATTTTCTTTCGTATCAAATCAGGGTCGTCAGAAGCATTCTTTGGGGTTTCTTCAATACCAGAATGAACTTTATTATTGTACTCTTCCACAATTCCTGGTAATATCTTCAACCATTTCTGATTTCTTTGCTCAGTAAATTTCTTGAATAATTTATTTTTTAACGTCCGATTGAATCTTTCTATCACTACGGCCTTCCCTGCGTTTTCAGTTGAATAAACAGTTTCAAATAGTGGCTGAACGTTTCGGTTATAAAATTCCGACCCTTTATCAACAAACAATTTTTTTGGCTTTCTATTACTTTCTTTAAAGATTTCTTCAAACGCATATTTAACTGAAAGACCACTTTTATTTTTTAAAGGCTTTACCCAAGCATATCGTGTATATAAATCTATAACGGTCAATGCGTATTTGTAGTCCCTTTCATTCGGCATATGAATAAGATCAGCACTCCAAATATCATCTTTATTAAATACTTTTACTTTTAATAAATATTTAGGCTTTCTATATTCTTTATGAATTTCAGATGCATAAACGTCTGAATTATGATTTTCATTTAAACCCTGGCCGAATAATATTTTAGCTTGTAAAGCTTTCTTAACAAACATTCTTTCAATTTTTTCTCTAAATGTAGGATTCTGAATACTATCTAATTCTTGAATCATCTTCTTGTCAGCTGCATGTCGAGAACTTAGATCATGATTTCGATAAGCTAAATCATGCCTGTAAGCGGCGGCATCTACTCTATTTATTGGTTCTTCACCTGGTTTCGGATTATTATTCTCATCTAGTCTTATATCTAATCGAGTTCCTGGCCCAGTATATGAATGACCAGGAAGATGTTTTTCTTTCGAATATTTACTCCAAATAAATCCAGGAAAGTTTTCTAATGTTTTTTGTATATCACCACCGAAGTGGTGTGGAACTTTGTTCTTGTCACCTCCAATATGCTGACAGTTTGAGTTTTTATTTTTGTTTAATAGATAATTCAATAAATCTAAATTAGAAATTTTTAATTTAATTAAATTTTCGGAATTTTTAGTATTCATTTTAAAAGATAAAAAAAATTAAGAAGATAAAAAAAATTGTTTTACCGAAAAGAACCAAAGGTCCTGAGGTTATTACCGAATCATACTAGGACTTAGATATATTCCAGAACCATCTTTAGTTTCTTTAATTTCAATTAAATCATCAACATTGTGGAGAATATTTTTAAGAACTCGTTTTCCTTCATCAACTAATTTTAATTTACTAATAAAATTATCTACTATTCCTTCTCCCCTAGCAACTTTCTCTAACTCTCTGTTATGACGTTTTTGTTCTTCTAATGCTGCCTTCTCTGATTTATTTTTATTTACTGCTTGGACAATACCAGCTGTCCCACCTGCAACACTTCCTGCTGCAGCTATGCCTCCTATTATTAGTGGAATTAATGGGAGAATACCGCCATTCTTTTCTTCTTGTAATTGAATATTCTCTATCATTGGTTTACTTATGTAATACTTTTTTTTGTTAATCGTAATAGTTTTAGGGGTATTTTTGTCAACAATATTACGTAATTTTAATTCAACAGTTTTATTATTATTACTTTTCGCTTGCGACATTTTTAATAAAAAAATTTTAAGTTATCAAAAATTTTAATCTATTCTATTTATGAAAAAATTTTAAGTTAAGAATTTTTTTAATCTATTCTAGTTATGAAAAAATTTTTAAGTTAAGAATTTTTAAGTTAACAAAAATTTTAATCTATTCTTGTTATGAAAAAAATTAATTAATCGACTAAGTCTTGGGCTTTAACCTATCGGAGCGAAGCTCCTCTGGCTTTAGCCGATCCTAACCATCTTCCCATTAAGAACTTCAATAGAATATTTTACATCTTCTAGCAATAAACCATAAGCCATCAATGAAGTTGTGGAATCTTTCTTTTCAATATTAATTGTTACATCACAACCATTTTTAATAATATCTTCAGATTGTGCACTTAAATCGAAACAGAAAATTGGATATAAATGTCTCCAATCTCCAGGAGTTAATTGTGGTTCAACTCCAAATTCTGTACAAAGATTTCGATAACAATCATATCCTTCCATAAATTGATTATTGGTATCATCGAATCTTAATGGATCAATTGGATATCGAGTTTGATTTAATGAAACTTGTAAACTTCGAATTGTATTAATATGAAAAATATTATTGTTCTTATCAAAACTTGGAGAATTATTTCTTTGAAATGTTAGTAATAAATATCTTGGGGTATTCGCAGTTCTAGTAAAATGCCAGTTAAATCTTTGTTCGGAAAAAGTTACTGAACTAGCAGTACGCTTTAGAAAATTTACTGGAATTGGTTTGTTAGTATTTAATCTTTTTGCAATAGCTGTTTCAACCTCTAAACTAGGAGTAATATGCGTAATCCACCATTCAAGTCTATCAATTTTTAAATATGCTTTTTTCCCAGTCTTACCAAAAAAGATTAATTCATTATTTGCCGTACGATGAATTATTAATTTAAATTTAAATTGATATGATATTTTGTCATAATCTAAATATCCGAATAATGGAGACAATGACCAATTAACTGTCTGTTTACTTTTCTTGTTAAATTCACGTCTTTCTTTATATGCATCATTATTTGTTTTATTTAAATGTTTTGCAATATTTTCTACATCTTTCGCAATTCCTGCGGCATCTGTTCCAGCGTGAGTTAAATCATCAACAATTATACCATCATTAGTATCAGGAAACCAACCTTCGATTTCATACTTTTTATTATTTTCACCAATTGTTACAAATCTAAGCATTGTATCAATTACACCTGGGGAATCACTTATTGTTTCTATATTTTGAGTTGCAACATCTAAACGCATTTGTGTAAATAATCTTGGAAAAAAATTATTCTCTAGTGTAATATTATCGGTATCTGGTAATGGTGTTGTAAAATTAGCATCACTATATAAAGAATATTCACAGTGTAAAAATGAATCAGGTAAATATAAATAACTCTGCTGATTATCAACTTCAAAAATTAAATCACCTCCAGTATTTACTCTACTGGAAGATCCGGGATTCATAGCAATTCTTATATAGTCATTCTTTTTTTGATTGTAACTGGTGAACGGAGGATCATCTAATCTAAATTTATTTTCGATAAGCGAAGGCATTTTTATAAGAAATAATTTGACTTTTTGTTTTTCTCACAGACAGAAAAAAAATTTTTACTAAAATATAATTTTAGAATTTTACTAAATATAATTTTAGAATTTTACTAAATATAATTTTAGAATTTTGCTAGACCAGCTCCGCTACAGCTTTGCTGGTTAGACCGAAGGTTGCTGCTCACGCCATTACCTCTTATTTCTTCAATTGTTTTTTCATTATGTTTACTATCACCATCCACAGCTATGTTAGCAATTTTATTTTTTGTTTCATCTGAAAGTTTTTTTAATTTTTTTAGTTCTTCAGAATCATTCCTAAGTTTACGAATAGCTTCTAGTTGTTTTAATTCGTTTTGAGACTTAACAGCATTTGATATTGCACTAGCTGTACTACCTATAGCAGCTGCTCCTTTTGCAGCAGATGTAATCAAATCTTTATTATTTTTAATTAAGTTAACGATACTACCAATACCAGAAAAGATGCCATCTCCTTCTTTTTGGACGGCACCTGCGGTGCCTAGGAACTTTTGTGTTCCGACAGTTTCTACACTATCATAATGGTACACAGGTTTCATAGATGGTTCATGAGCAATTTTATTATTTGATGCAAAATGTTTAAGATTGTGTTTATAAATTATAGGCATTTTTTAGGATTAAATTTGACTTTTGGGAAAAATATCTACGTGTTAAGATTTACGTTTGTGAATGGACAACAACTTCGAGATAACTTTATTAATTGCCTGTTGCACTTTATCTATTGCGTCAAGCAGCGTGTGATGTACTTTAATTTCTCTTCTATTAACTTGCATTTTCTGCTGATTAATCTTCAACGCCGTTTTAAGAGCATTTAACTTAATTTTAAGAACATCTAATTGTCTTTTAACAGCATCTAACTGTTCTTTATTTTCTTTAGAGTTTTCTTGTAAATTTTTCTTTAATTCATTTTCTAAATTGATTTTAAGAGTTTTCATTTTATCAACTTTTTCATTAAGTGAGTTTACTTCATTTATTATTCTATTCATCTTTTTCATTTGTTGAGTAATTTTAGAACTCAATTCATCAACACTTTTTTGGAATGTAGTTTGTAACTGCTTTAAATTTTTTTTAATTCTTTCAGGTAGTTTTTCTATTTCATCTTCTAATTGTTCTTTTAACATTTTTATCTGATGTTTATTTTTAATGACTGCAGATTTTAAATTTATAGAAAGTAATATTAAAATTTTTGATTGTTCAGAAATCTTTTTAAAAAGTTTTGCTATATCTGCTTCTAGCTCTCTATCCTTTTTATCAAGTTTTAATAATTTTTCGTTTAATGATTTGTCATTAAGTTTAAGCAACTTCAATTCGTTCATCAGTGGAACCAAAACATCGTTTATATATTTTTCCTTTAAGTCATTGATTTGTGTATCAACATATTGTTTATTTGTTAACTCTGTATTTTGTTGTGGAAGAATAGAAAGATGCAATGGACCAGATAAAACGTCTCCAGTTTTCATAATATAATTTTCTATCTCTATTTCTAATTCACGATTATTCGGGATATATGCACCTCCACCAACATTTGGTAACATCATTTTTTAACAATAAAAAAATAAAATTTTTTCTAATAAAAATAAAAAAATAAAATTTTTTCTAATAAAAATAAAAAAATAAAATTTTTTCTAATAAAAATAAAAAAATAAAATTTTTTCTAATAAAAATAAAAAAATGGAAACCCCAAATTTAAAAAAATTATATTCGTCCGCATCATCCTGTTCTTCTTATTCGACGAGATCAACGGGATTTGAAAATAAATGTTTTGATAATAATAATAATAATACTATTACAAATCCATGTATAGATGTTAATATTTTATTTCAATTACAAGCCGAAATATTTAGAGAACAGACTAAAGGTTTACCTTCTATAGAAACCAATTATTGTATTTTTCCAGGTGATCCATTTATTAAATTTATGGAGATTGTTAGTAAATATAATGATGTAGCTTATGTGGAATTAAATAAAGAAAATATGGTTATAATAGGTCATAATAATGTTTATGGATTTATTAGAGCAGTGTTACCAATTAGTAATACTGATTGGATAGAAACTAAAATTATTAATTATATCAATATTAAAGAATTAGTTAAAAAATTAAAATCTTTTTCGAAAGAAAAAATTAGATTATTTGTTGACGAACAAAATCAATATAACATTCACATAGAGAGTAAAAAACATAATGAAGAATTATTATGTCAAGTTTATTATAGAGACACAATTTATAAACAAGAAACATTAGAAATGCCGCAAAGATATGATGATGATACGTATATAGGATTATATTCAAACTTAAATATTAATTTGCTAAAATCTTACATAAATGGCTTAGCTCAACAAGAGAAAATTTATATGTGGACTACGCCTTATACTATTAACAATGACCATAATCATATTCATAATAAACGAACTGAAGGTTCTAGGGCTTTGCCCGATCTTAAAGAATCTTATGATAATAATGATAATAATATAGATGATAATAATGATGATTCTGAAACATCTGAAAATGGTGTAAATGGTAAAAAAGATTATAAAAATATTAGTAATTATAAAAATTTATCTAAATTTCATTTTCTTACAATTGAAAATAATAATGATGGTATAGTTGAAGATACTGTTAGACAACTATGTGTCGGGTCTACAAAATTTAAATTAGGATTTACATCTAATCAATTTAAAATTTTATCATCTTTAACAAAAACTAAAAGTGATTCAGATTATGGTGGTGTTATTAAATTTTCCAAAAGAGATCAAAGACCAATATTTTTCTCTATTATATTATTATCAGATAAAAGATGTAATTTAGAGTTAGATATTCCAATAAGAGAATGGTATCCTATCATGGAAGGGCATCCTATACCAAAAAGTGTAATTTATGATGATGAAGAAACAATTTATGATGATGATGAAGAAACAATTTATGATGATGATGATGATGATGAATCAATAGTTAGTGAAAAAAAATTTAAATTATCTTTTGATAAAACATTATATGATGAAACTTAATAAGATAAAACTTAATAGAAAATACCAAAATATTCGATAAATATATTTTCATATGTAATAAAATTTTTAGATGTAATAAGTTTTTAGATGTAATAAGTTTTTAGATGTAATAAGTTTTTAGATGTCATAAGTTTATAGATGTAATAAATTTTTTAGATGTAATAAGTTTTTAGATGTTATAAATTTTTTAGATGTTATAAATTTTTTAGATGTTATAAATTTTTTAGATGTTATAAAAAAATTATTATTCCCACGTGTCATCATCATCACTTAAATTACTCTCACAGATGATTGTTTGAAATATTTCAGCTTGAATATCTTCTCCGTTATAAGGTAACATAATTTCATTTTCATCAGGTGCTTGACGTTTAAGAATATTTATTTGACCAGAAAATTTTTTTTCTTCAGTATTATTATTTTTATCAGGAATACTAATTCCAGTTTCTAAAGATCTTTTCCATGGTTTATTAACTGTAGTCGATAATGTTTTCCCCGAATATAATTTTAGAAAATCTTCTACTTTTACTTTATCTTGTGAATATCCTTTGAATGTTTTCTTTTCACTAAGTCTCCCTTGTTCATCTACAGTAATACAGTATTTTACTTTAGGTGCAATAAACATTGCAAAAATAATTCCACCATTTCCATAATCATTTTTCCCTTGACACAATTCTCCTCCAACATATCCAGCAGCGTCTAATTTATTAAAGAGCTCATTGGAAATATATATTGAATCAGTATCTGTATAATGAATGTATTTTTCTTTGAAACCATTAATTTCTAAAATAAAGTTATTCATGATTCTTCTAGAGTGAGAAAGAATGAAAGAACCTAAGTGTGATGGCATGAATGACGTCTTCCCATCTTTTACAATATTAGTTTTGAGAAATTCATCATCTTCCATTTCTACTTTCGCTAAATATTGTTCATCATTTAATTTTTCATAATCTTTTACTTCTTGAGTGAAATTTTTTCTCAATGTATTCTCATTCCATAAATGATATTTAGTGGTTATATCTTTTTGCACAGTTTTGCCATATAGCGAATTCATCAATAATTTAATTAACTCATCACCTACAGTATTTCCTTCTGTTTTATATCTTTTTCTCAAATTAAAAAGTTTTTCAATATAATTTCGAAATGGTGAAACTTGATAATTTTTTTCATAAATTATACCATCAGTAATATGTAAGATTTTCCCCCCACATCTAACAATTTCTTGTATGTCAACAGAAGTTAATACATCATAACATATACCATTTCTAAACCTGATTACTTTTACATGAGAATTATTATTTTGATTTTTAACTTTATCTTTAATAGGAACTGGTTGGAAAAACATATCATTCGGATATTGAAACACAACAGAGAATATTCCAGTTTTAGGTCTAAATGTTTGAGTATTAAATTTATATACTATTTCCCGCTCTTCTTCTTGACGAAATTTTCTAGCTGATTCAGCTTTAGGGTATTCTGAATTTTCATCATACATAGCTGATGGATATAAAGATGTTGCATCAAAAGCCATTAGAAATTCATTTTTTTGTTCAAGTAGTTGATTTGAAATTTTCTTACAAATTTCAGTTTTATCTCCTAAATCTCGATACTGTTTCATTAAATCTATTAAATTATTTCCCGGGGACAAAGTCCCACCAGCGTAGCGACCAAGGGACAAAGTCCCCCCAGCGCAGCGACCAGGTAAATACTGTTTTAATATTGGTAACAAGATGCTACAAAATGGCGATATGTATTTTCTTATATTTGCTGAAACTCTTCCACCTTTAACAGATTTTCTAATATAATTTCTAGCCCATAAATCTATATGAGAATGAATATTTATATTGTCATTTTGTACGCTTTTCATCCAACCGTTAAATGTTAAAGCAGAGGATGTCAAATTAGTAGTTATATCTTCACCAACTAAATCTCGCATAACATTATTATATTTGTAGATACAAAAAGCTAAAGAAAGAATATCGTTAACTAAATATGGTCTCCATTCATTTTCTTTTTCTTTATAATTTTCATGTGTTATGTCTCCAATTTCATAATTTAATTTACACACATTCGTAGGAATTTTAAAATTCTCACACCATTTAGAAAGACTTGTTTTTACATGTTGATAACTACATTTCATTATAATAGTTTGAAGTGCTAATTTACCTGAAGGTGAATCTTTTTTCATATTGTTTTTAAATCTGAAAGATTTTTGAATGTATCTACTAACACATTCAGTTGTATAAGGATTTTGTAATGAAGCAGTCAATATTCCTCTTGAAGTTTTAAGAGGCGGTTTAGATAATTTAAAATTAGCTTTTATCGGAAAATAGGAATCAAAACCTGATGAATTGTGAGCTATTAAAGTTACTCTAGAATAATTAAATTTTCCAAGAGTTTTAAAAAATTGATGGATCGGACATACGTCCTCTGGGTTTCCCCCGATCGAACATTCATCATCCTCAGTTCTCGTAAATATTTTCACACAATTTTGAAGTTTATTAAATTCTAATTCAGTTAAATTATTATACTCATTAATCTGTTTTTTAAGTTTTTTAATTTCATCTTCATCTTTTGATCGTTTAATTTTAATCATATCACTTAACAAACGTGTTTCTAATTCTTTCAATCTTTGTTTCGGTAAACAACATATAAATTTATTAAAATTAATAGCTCCTACAGCGTAAGGAATAGGATGAGCTGTTGAACAGTTAGGATCGGGAAAAGTTTCGAGATCCCAAATATATGTTGAACCATAGTCAATTTTTTTCTTTGTTATGATTTTATATGGACGCGTTGTTAGATTTTCATCAGTAACTGTTTTATATATGGGTTTGAAATTATTTTCAATTTCTCTAATAGCTTTTAATTTATGAGATTTATTAATTAAACAATAGTGACCAATTGTTGAACCTGCGTGAAAATAATTGTAATAAACATAATTATGAAACGTTTCAATTCCTCTAGGATTTAAATGACGATTGGCAGGACTATAATATTGAACACATTCTCCAAAATATTTATTGAATTGAGAAAATTTGCAGTTTGACATTACTCCTGTTCTAGATGTGGCTTTCTCTTTATATAAAAAATTATTAAACATTTCTTTCATCATTTCTCCTTGTTGTTCATTAAAACCTCGTAAAACATTATAACATTTAATAAAACAAAAATCTTCAGAAGGAATATAACAATATTCACCGAAATATTCTTTGATTCTATATTTCATATTAATCCCTGCCCCTCTATGCGATCTTTGTACTAACTTCATTCCAAAATCTTCATATTTAATATTACCTGTAAAAATCCATTCGTTAGCATCGGATTTCTCATCCAGATTCGAAAACCATGTTTCAAATGATTTTTTATTATAGAAGGTTACGTAAAAATTTTGAATTATATTTTCCTGATCTTTAATAACTTTTCCAAGTAAATTAATAATTTTACCATTTGCTAAAAGTTTCCGCATATCATTTACTACATTAATAAAAGATACATTTTCATATTTAATTTCATTTGGATTAAATAAATTACATAAATCATCACCAAGTTCATCCTTAATTCTATCATCAAAAAAGATATCAGTAATAGGGGTTTCTAATATTTCTTTTGTTCCGCGTTTCTGTTTTTTAGTATTACGTCTAATACTACGCCTAGTACGTTTCTGTTTTTTAATACGTTTACTGCGTTTACTATGTTTAATTTGTGCATCAAACTCAGCAATTTGTTTCTTGATTAATTCATCAATCCTAGACGTTTGTCCGAGAGACATTTCACGATTCATATTTTTTAAAAGAAAAAATGAATTTTACATAGAACCTCGGTTCCGTTTTTGCATATACACAGGAATATGTAATTGATGTAATGTTTCTAATTCATGTGCTGTTAAATGTTCTTTCTTAACCAACCACCATAAATTATTATACGCCAAAAATACTCGGAAACTTCTTAAACAAAGTGGAAAGTCTTTTGTTTTAACACACGGTTGAATACCATGTTTTGTTTTATAATCTGTAACGAGCGCTACGTATTTATGATGATAATAAAATCTAACTTCTTTCTTCGAATTTACAGGATTTGTAGGATGACGATAATCTTTTAAAACTGGTACATGCTCTATCTTATAATCATTCAACATATTTTTTTTTATTTTTATTAACAAAAAATTTATAAGAAAAAATTGTTCGGTCACTCCGTTCGATCACTCCTCGAAAATATTTTCTATAACTCTTTCATGAATTTTTTTATCAATATTAATTGTAATAAATCCATAATCTTTTGACCAAGCATTGTTACACGATTGTTTAAATTCATCTTTATTTCTTACACATAAATCTCTTAACAAATCACTTAAGTTTCTTGCATTTATTTCAAATAGTATAAATATATTTGCATTCTTTCTAATAACACTTCCGTCTAATGAATACATACTTTGTGTTAAATAAAATACACTACAGTTATTATGTCTACCTCTTGTGAAATAATTTCTCTGAACTGACTGATTTCTATCATTAACACAATCATCAAAAATTACACAATGTTTCATTGTTTTATCTAGTTTACTAGGATCTTGCATATTACCACTATCATCTATTAGTTGTATCTTTATATGGTTATTTTTATTAGATTCTACTAACTGATTATTTTTTGCTGCTTCTTCACACCACGAACTTATTTCTTCTTCATCTTCAGATTTTTCATATTCTTTGAATAATGAAGCAATTGCTGTTTTTTTAAGATTATTTTCAAATCCATATTTTAAAAATTGATAGACGGGTTGTTCTGCCGTTGTTGTATAAATTATAAGATTGTTATAATCCAAAAAAATTGGAGTCGTTAAAATTTTAAATAATAGATATGTTTTTCCACATCCTGATCTTCCACAAATAACTGACAAAACTTTATTAGATAAATTTGGATGATGATTAAATTTAAGTTTTTTTTTATTTAATGGAGGTAGTTCACTCATTTTTTAATAAAAAAATTTATTTTTATTTTTTTTATTTTTTGTTTCTAAAGAAGAAGAAAATTAAACTTCTCTAGCTTCGCGTGGGAGTTTATACCTCTCGAACGGGAGTTTATACCTCTCGAACGGGAGTTTATACCTCCCGAACGGGAGTTTATACCTCCCGAACCAAAAGATCTATCATAATCTCTTCACCTCCAAAATTTATTTCTTGTCCTTTTTCATCAGTGATTCTAATGTTAATGTTGTTAATAGTTTTTCTTGTAATAGGAAAATATATTAATGTTTGTGGAAATACATTTAATCTATAACCAATGGGTACAGTAAAAGCTGGAAAACTGAATATTAAATTTGACAATTTACCATTTATATATCCTCCTTCAATAATGTCACAATGTACAACAATTGAATTTATTTCAGTTATTTTTGGAATCTTCTCACCTAAATGATAACCTTGACTATAGGTTTGTTTATTAAATCCTAATAGCTTTGACAATGATCTATCATGATTAAAATCAACTTGATGATTTTCGTCTAAAGTAAGAGAAAATTTATTAACTGCCGGTTCAACTGCAAAATGTAATTGTTTCTTATCTTTAAATGGTATACCTAAATGTCTCTTAATTTCATTTGATATTGTTTCAACTTCGTAAGAACCAGGAAGAAAAGTTAATATTTTCCATGTTTTGCCTTTATCAGTAGAATATCTAAATTGATCATTCACATCTTTGATAACGTTTTGAATAGTGTTAAATGTGGAGAAACTAGTCAATGCAATTTGATAATTTTTATTTTGTTCCAAATGTAGAATGGGTTCTAAATTACAAGTGTGTGATGAAGTAGTTGTTATAATTTTTAACGTCGTACTAAATTTTGATGAACCCAAAATCTCTGTCAAATTTTCTAAATGATTATTAATTTTGTCTAAATCTGCTGAACACATTTTTTAGTTAAAATTTTAAATAAATATTTTTTTATGAAATATTTTTTTTTTATAAAAAATTAAAAACAACAACATATTTCAGCTACGGGCGAAGCCCTTAAAGACATCAGAGATGACCGGTTATACTTTTATAATCCTCTTCATTTAGAATCTTCTTTTCTAACAGTCTTTTCAATATAGCATGAATTTCATTGAAACTAGAATTATGTCCTTCTTTTATTGCAGATATTAAAATATTTAATCTATTTAGTAATTCTTGTGGATCATCTGGTAAAAATACAAATGTTTCTGTTTTAAAACCTTTTCCTACTTTAACTCCCGTTGATAATAAATTTTCTAATTGTTTATAACGTCTAAGAGATTTTACTGCACCAACTCTGTCTAACATAGCTTTATATTTTATGAGATCTTCTACAGCATAATTATTTAAATCTGCTCCTCTTAAAAGATTAACAAAATTTCTATCTAAATTAAAAGGAGATTTATCTGGTGAAAAAATTATACCTCGAAAAGGTTGTGGAAATATTTCTTTTTGTCCGAGATAAAATCTAGGTATTGTTTTTCCATCTATAAATGAGATAGAATGTTCAAATTGCATAGATTTTGGTAATTTCTTATTAATGTTTGATTCTAGTAATCCATAGTCATCTAATACAGTTTTGTGCTCTGGATCTGTTATATCAATTTGTTTATCATTATTTGTACTTTCTTTTTCAAGAGTTTTAAATGGTTTCATAGTTTTCTCAAAATCAGTTTTTACTTGCTCGGTTTGCTGCATTTTTTCAAACATATCAGATTGAATACCAGCTTTTATCATTCTATGTTGAAGATGATTTTCTTTCATAATATTTCTTTGTTTTATTAACTCTTCTAATTGTTTTATTCTTTTAAAATTATCAGCTCTAATTTTATCCATTTTTAAAATATAATATTTGAATTTTGTGGTAACATTGGTATACAGCAAAAACATTTTACTGAACAAATTATTTTTTTATTGCTTTGTTGTTTGTAATCTTTTCGTTTAAAGTTTTCACGTTTAAAGTTTTCACGTTTAAAATTTTCTCGTTTAAAATTTTCTCGTATTAAGTTTTGTTTAATAAAGTTTTGTCTAATAAAGTTTTTAGCTCTTCTAAAAAAATTTTATCATTTTCTTCATTAAAAATTTTATCATCAATAAAAGTTTTACCATCACTAGAAATTTTACCATCACTAGAAATTTTACCATCCTTTTTATTTTTATCATTAACTTTTTCTGTCTGTGATTGAAATGATATTTGATTTACTTCATTAGCTATTTGATCAAATTTTTCAATCTCATCTAACGTAATAACATTATCATCACATACTCTCTGAAAGTAGTAATGTAGTTTATCATAGACTTCTTTAATATGTAAATGCTTAGTTTTTAATGATTTTCGTTTCTTAGTTATTAAAGATTTATCTAACATTGTAACAAGTGAAGTTGCAAAAACACCCGTACCTGTTAAAGCTGTAGCAACTACTGGAATTACTAAAACACCAGAAGATATAACAATTGTCAAAGCACCTAAACTTATTGTTAAGAATATGCCAATTCCTTGTGTTACATTCTTAACTTTAGTCCATCTCTTTCTTAATTTTTTATAATGCTCTAATCTTAATAATAATTGAGATTCCTTATCTTTCATATACCTAACTCTATCTTTGTGTTTTTCTTTATTCATTTTTTCAATGTTAATCTTTTCAATGTCCATTAAAGTAGAACTACGTTCATATGATAACGAAGGATATATTCTTGAGGTTCCTTCCACTTTTGTTTCATCCACTTTTGTTTCTTCCATTTTTAAATGAATATTTTGAATAAATATTTTGAATAAATATTTTGAATACAATCTTCTGGTATATTGAGACTACGTGATATTTTGAGACAACTTAAATTTTCGTCTGCCTAAATTTTCAAAATTCTTAGACCACGTGATATTTTGAGACAACTTAAATTTTCGCCCTTCGGCCACGTGAAATTTGAAATCTACCTAAATTTTTGAAATTTTGATTTTTTTGAAAATTTTGAAAAACCCCCGCAAAAGTGTGACATCCGGCGCAAGCGAAGCGAAGCAAAGCGAAGCGAAGCGTCGCGCCGGATGTCACACTATAAACTACTAAAGTCTCATTGTCGGCCTCGTTCCATGCACAAACTCGTGCTGGCTGCCGGACTATGAGGTGTACATCATTCTGTGAAAGTCTCATTGTCGTCCTCATTCCCTGCACAAACTCGCTCTGGCTGCCGGACTATGCGGTGCACATCATTCTGTGAAAGTCTCATTGTCGGCCTCGTTCCCTGCACAAACTCGTGCTGGCTGCGGGACTATGAGGTGCACATCATTCTGTGAAAGTCTCATTGTCGGCCTCGTTCCCTGCACAAACTCGTGCTGGCTGCCGGACTATGAGGTGTACATCATTCTGTGAAAGTCTCATTGTCGGCCTCGTTCCCTGCACAAACTCGTGCTGGCTGCGGGACTATGAGGTGCACATCATTCTGTGAAAGTCTCATTGTCGGCCTCGTTCCCTGCAGAAACTCGTGCTGGCTGCCGGACTATGAGGTGTACATCATTCTGTGAAAGTCTCATTGTCGGCCTCGTTCCCTCCAGAAACTCGTGCTGGCTGCCGGACTATGAGGTGTACATCATTCTGTGAAAGTCTCATTGTCGGCCTCGTTCCCTGCAGAAACTCGTGCTGGCTGCGGGACTATGAGGTGCACATCATTCTGTGAAAGTCTCAACGGGTCCTGCAAACGGGTCCTGAAAGTGAAACTCGCGAAGAAACGCAGGTGTTGGTCATTGGATTACATTCTCTGTAATGTACATGTGCACTGTAAATCGTTCAATACCAATCACATGCGAATGATGCGCATATTTCTGTATCTATTTGTATGTGTTTCATATGTTATTTCAACTGTGATATGATTTACATGCTAAAGCCATACCAGCACAATGTTTGAGGAAGGCATTAGTGATGTCTAAAATATGTTGATTTAAGGCTTTTTGACAATAAAGATCACACTTATGTTGAATGGTACTTACTACTGTTTTGTAAGTAGTGAGATGATGACATTCAAGAGTCAAACTTACAATGCTGAATTCGATTTTAATACATGTATGTCTAAGGCATTTCACAAATAATCAATACGTATTCAACCATCAACAATTATGCATTTTGTAATCAACTTGGTTCATAAAACAGAAGCGTCCTGTTGACGTTACTAGGCAAGTAGCAACGACGACATGAAATTCACAATGACTCTAATCTAGTTAAATACCACACAATCAAAAAGAAATATTCACGACTAGTATTACTGAAAAATGTTATTTGGCAGTAGTATGTTATATATTTACATTTGGAATATAATGCATTTCGGATAGCCATTGCCCAAAGAATTGGCTCTGTTGTCTGCGTTCCACACAAGTGCCGCTTTGGAGGCATGCTCGTCTGTTTAGGTCTGCATCCCTTGTCCTGTCACTACAGCTCTGGCAGACCCCCAAGACATTCCGAAGTCAATGATATACTTCGCCGAGCTCTTCTTTCTGCAGGGATACCGTCAGTTTTCGAGCCTGTCGGCCTAAGTCGAAGTGATGGCTACATTCCCACTGCGATGCGGCAAGCCGGCTGTTTGGGATTTTACTTGCGCGGACACTTTTACTGCATCCAATGTAATTAACTCGTCATTCGAGAGCGGTTCCGCAGCTACTTCCGTAGAAACATCAAAGCGGCACAGATTAAATGGTCAATACCAATTCGAGCCAGTGGCCATAGAAACGTCCGACGTATACGGTAACTGCACTAATTTTTTCATCAAATACATAGGCAGTCGTATTTCAGAGGCGACCAGGAGGTCCACGAGAAACTTTTTGGCTGCAGCAGCGGATGGGCATCGCCATTGCCAGGGGTAACGCCCTTAGTGTTAGCCTAGCCGGTGCCAATGCCGCTTTCTGACTTTGACTTTTTTCCTTCTGATAATTTTGCTATAATTGTCTTTTTATTAATATCCGTCGTGAGGTTGCAGTTTCAAATTGCATGTGAAGTTGCTATATGTTTGTATGTAATTTTCGTATGCTGTGATTTACAATGTAGATTGCATTGCGTACATGCAGTAACTGCTGTATTCATCTTTTAGGAGCTGGAAATTGTATGGCCTTCATCCCAGCAGCGATTATCATCAATATCACATTCAAAGAGCGTCATTTCCTTGCCAATGCGATTGCTTCGTGTGGAGGCTCTGCAGGACTTTTTGTAGCACCAGTGTTGTTTAACTTCTTCTTGGAGAAATATGGTTGGCCTGGATGTATTATGCTATACTGTGGAATTGTTCTGCAAGGCTTTGTTCTGTCGGTCTTCTTTCAAGTCCCTAAAGCGGCGAAAAGTAAAAGTGACGGCGTGAAGAAATCACATTCTTTCTCATCTCTTCACAAGAAACTTTTCGGGCAGTTGGATTTCCCACTCATGTTACTTAGTGGAATATTGTGGAATACTGGATCGTCAGTGTTTCTTAGCACAATCGCTGAAGCTGCAAATATTGCCAACTACACAAAGCAGCTTTCATCATATCTCTTGACTATTACCGGAGGATTTAATCTTCTGGTAAAATCATTATCTGGGTTTCTATCATTCCAGTCGACTGTGACAAGTCTTACTGTGTTTACAATCTCCAATGTGGTCGCTGGAGCACCCGTTCTCTTGACCCCATTTGTTTGGAACTCTTATCCGATACTGGCTATACTTTCTGCCGTGTATGGAATTGGATATGCTGTACAAATCGCTTCAATGGCACCCTCTGTGATTGAGGTAGTGTCTGTTGACTTGCTAGTATACGGCTTTGGTTGGTTGATGATGACAAATGGAGCAGGTCTCATTGCAGGTACACCATTATCAGGTATGTAAATGATCAGGTTTCTACCAATGATGACTCGCTACCAAATGATGTGGAAGCCACGGTCTGAAATTTCAATAGAATATTTCATACTTAGCTCATATTTTACTACTTATACTACTTATTAATTAACAGTAGTAGGTGTACTACCCATTTTCAAGCAGCAGTCATATTTTATTAGATAGGCTGAGGAGAGTGACCTTTCTGAAGTCGTGTGGATTAGAAATCAGATCTAATTTCTTTCTTCTACCCAATAATAATAATCTTCAATGGATTGCTCAACTCCATTTACTGAAGTGAGTAAATTCATTTTCATTGAATGATAGCTTCATTGCAACCACATTCATCTGTATATCTCAAGTTATTGATTATTTATCAATTTAATAATAATAATCTTCAATGGATTGCTCAACTCCAAATGCTGAAGTGAGTAAATTCATTTCATTGAATGATAGCTTCATTGCAACCACATTCATGTGTATATCTCAAGTTATTGATTATTTGTAAAATCTTTAAGACTTCCGCGTAATATAATCGAACTCAATATTGTAAGTTTGACTCTTAAATGTCAATATCTTACTACTGATAACGCAGTTATGAGTACCATGCAAAGTAGCAGCAATGCATACTGAAAAAATGCCTCAAAACCTATATTTTAAGTTGCAAAATTCGCGTTGAAGTTGTAATTTAATCTATATGTACATTACACCATGAGAAGCCTGATGTTTCATAGATTGAATTGTCCTGTATGTCACTTAGTGGTGTTAGCTTTGGCCAGCAGTCCTCAGGGAAAAATTTTGCAGTGTTCAGTATTGGTGACAGAGTGATCTTTCCTACATCTTTTCATAATGCAAAGATTTTATGATTCTTTGAAGTGACAACAATTAACCGTTGGCTTCCAAATATTGCTAAAAACCTCTGAAAATTAAGTTATTTATTAATATTTCAATATCAGTTGATTTCAAATAAATAGCTATAATTTCAATTTGCTGTCCTGATAGTTCCATTATAATTGTGAATGAAAAACATCTTATTTCTATGATTGGCTACATTAGGCTTACATATCTAGGACTTCACGATTTTGTAAACATGCCATTTCATATGTTAAGATGTCTATAAGGTTGAATTTTAAACTCTTGTTATATAGCATGTCATAATTTTGTTAATGAGCTTGATAATGGACCAAGAAGAGTCCGAAACGTTGCAAAATATACGATTTTGCGCTATTAAATGGTATTCATCACTTGTCCACAAAAATTTAACAGCAACTGAAGAAGAACATTACAGAAAAACAGAAAGAATATACCAAAAATGCATTAAAATTGATCATGATCTAACATTTAACCAAATATGTAAAGAAAACAATATTCTACCAAAGTACACCAAAATTAAGTTACACAAGAAAGAATTAGAAGATGAAGAAATGACAAAATCTTTCAGAACAGAACTGATAAAAACCGAAATCAATAAAAACAAAGAAACTTTATCAGTAATGAGAAAGGAACTAGCCAAATGCCTAGCTATACACACACATACATATAATTTAATAACAGATTAATTAAGTGATATTGTTTACTATGTTCATGTGCATAAATTCCTAGATTTCAGTAATCTATATGATCTCATCATTTTGTGTCACCTTAGTGATATCTTTAATTTGCATTCAATACATTTGCCCGTGAGAAGCCAGACAGACTGGTGAAACCGGTTTGGGCAGTCTTTTGAGTTTTTCTTCGATTGATTCCGAGGGACATTATCTTATTTATATATATATATATATATATATATATATATATATATATATATATATATATATATATATATATATATATTCCTTTGATCGCCATTGGTCACTTAAATGTATGAATTTGAACTTTTTATTTTTTTTATTTAAATTTCCTAAATTTGTTAATCTTTCCTGTCAGATCAGAGATTATGCTCTACTACCGGTAAACTGTAATCCTGTACAATCTCTTTCAATTGTTCTTTGTTATCTCTTTCCTAGTTATAGACTTTGCCTTTGCTTGCCAATACACTGTAAATCGCTCAATACCAATCACATACGAAGGATGCATACCAAAATAGTTTTTTGGTGTATTTCTGTATTCTCTTGGTACATACTTGTATGCTTTTCGTATGTTATTTAAAATGTGGCATGCTTTTCATACTAAAGCCATACGAGCACAATGTTAAAAGAAAGCATAAATCATGTCCAAAGGATGTTGATTTAAGGCCTTTTCTCAATAACGATCACACTTATGTTACTACTGTTTTGTAAGTAGTGAGTCAAACTTTCAATACTGAATTCGATTTAATAGATGTGTGTCTAAGACATTTCAAAAATAATCAATAAGTATTCAACCGCCAACAATTATGCATTTTTAAATTTTGAAATTAAGCATATTGTCAATCCGAAATAAGAACACATTAAAATTCATGAACACAAAAATATTTATGTTTGAGATATATAAGTCAACATGATTGCACGAAAATTATCGTTTAAATGAATTGATGTTAATCAACCAAATTCATTAAATAGAGCTACCCAAGCGTCTTGTTAATGTTGCTAGGTAAGTAGCAACGACGACATACAGCATAAAATTCACAATAAATCTAATCTAGTTAAATACCACACCATCAAAAAGAAATATTCATGACTGGTATTACTGAAAAAAGTTATTTGACAGTGATATGTAATACATATGATGTTTTTGCTATGTGACCTAAAGCTCTTCATACGAAACACATACCAGAGGCATGCGAATAAGGATGAATTTCCATCGGGTCTCGTATATAAAACATACCAACAACTCGTATTTCAGTGTAAAACAGCCAATCACAGATAGAATAGTTCGTATCGCTACATATCAATCACATACGAAAGTAAGTGAGATGTGGTATGAAAAACATACCAGATCTCTGTGAACATACGAGAATCTCGTATCAAATGTTAGTTTCAAATTGTATATGAATTTGTTATATGCTTGCATGTAATTTTCGCATCCAGAGATTTACAGTGTAGTATCAATTCTATGGTATTTCGTTTGATTGTTTGAATTTTTGTTTACTTCAGCTATGATTCACCTGTCTGACTATGATCTATGTGCATAAGTCATTTTAGCATAAGATTTCTACAATTTGGCGGACAATATTGCTCTTAGTTGAAATATTGTCCGGGAAATGCTATTAACAACAATGAAATTAAATAAACGATAGATCAAATTGCCATGCAAAAGATGTGCGGCTGGTGGGATTCGAACCTACGACCAAGGTTAACTAGACCTGCGCTCTAACCAACTGAGCTACGAGCCACTTACGCGACTCTGTCAATTGGCAGGATCAAACCCTCACCACCACACATCAGTTGTCAAGGCAATAATAATCAATGAATAAATAACACGTCACAATTGTGACCGCCGACATTAAGGCAAGTAGCGGGGATCGATTGTCCACCAAAGCATCTTAAGCCATGTCGTGAATGCAATTAACAACAATGAAATTAAATAAACAATAGAACAAATTGCCATGCAAAAGATGTTGTGTTGTTATGTTATGCAATTCCTGTGGAAGGAAGAAGCTCATTATATGTCCGCTATCACAGATGCTTCAGTGTTTCATTAATCACATTGTTCCCGTTATAGGCCATAATGTATTTATATAAATGAATCGCAATCCAAATTTCCCCATGACCAAAGAATGAGATCATTTGTGTTTTTTTACGTTTCCATTGGTCCGGCATTTGGATCCACCCATCGGTTATTGGTGTTGATGTAAAGCACGGATTCAATACATTGAGAAGGAAGACTTGCTTCTTGATTTGTAAAAATGAGGCCATTTATTAGTGTCCTGTGATCATGTTTAAGATTCGATATATGACAAGGAGGGTTTATTCCAGTTTATGCCCGGCAAACCGTAATAGAATGCTATGAAGGCATGCGTCATAGTTTAGTGATGAAATATATGACTATTCATTCATGTTAGTCCCAACAAATCACTATGTGTATGTAAATAATATTTCAATTGCCTCACCTGCAATGAGATCGACTGATGAGTTGCTGCCCAACGTCGCATTCCGCACCTCTCGATTTTTCCTGGTGGTCAATCACCACAATACATTCATTGTTTGCATTTGAAGAGTTCGATTTCAAAACGCGATATATCCATTTTTTTGAAAATTGAGTTGAGATTAGATTTCTAGTCATCTGAGTGTTATTTATCTTCTGTTGAAAGCGTAAAGTCTCAAATGATTTCAGCTCTCCGGAATCCGCACTCAAAAATCGTATGTTTTCACAAAACGCGATATATCCCTCCTTCCATTCTTTTCAAAACGCGATATATCCATCCTTGTTGAATTTCTTTGTTATTCATTGAGTGAATCATCAATCCGAATACGTTCTCATAATACAAATCGTTCGCGACTGCCACATAGATATCTATGGTCGCAGTGAATCAGCTGCGTGTAAGCAAGCAACTTCGTCTATTGTCCTTTTGTGGACTCGTCGCCTCATATCACTTTCTCATGGATGGATACGAAGCTGCTGTAGGCACTTGAAGAAAAGATGTCTATGACTTGAGTGAGTCACCCCAACCTCGTCTATGTACATTGTGGGCTTGTACTGTAGGATTGGCGAGACTTGGTTGCATCTAATCATTTATCATCATGGACGGACACGAATCTTAATTTTATTCTAAGAAATTCGTTGAAACTTCCACTAATAGACTTTTTCTATTTGCAGGCTACATTTTTGACCAACTGCAAAGTTTTGACGTCGCCTACTATGTCGGAGGTGCAGCGCATTTCATGTCTGCATTTCTTCTTCTTATCGTCAACATTCATTCAGGTCAAATGTCATGCAAGAACAAATATTCCATCGATGTTATAGATGTGACGAGGCTGTGAGATATATGCCGATTTGAAAGTTTCCATTTTGCTGCCTTATTTTCCTTCATTGCATTTGCCTCTGCTTTGTGTATTCAGTTTATTGGAGTCTGTCACCATGGCAATGCGCATATAAATCCGACTTTTCGACAATCGGCAATTCGACATTAGGCACCGATATTTAGGTTGCTTGATCATGGGAAGAATCGAATGACTGAAACGCACAATAGATGCAGTCGTATGCTGTTTCATCAAAATTATTCTGTATTGAAAGACGAATTATAACAGTCGTGAAACTCTTCAAAGTACAAAGGTCCCGGTAGGCCTGCTAGATAATCATCGTCAGTCATTGGAAATCGCCATTCTGTAGGCAGATGGCGGTTTCATGATCAAATCTTGGTACCTCCGGTCATTTGCGTGTGGACAAGTCTAGAGTAGACATAACCCCATCCCAGCCATTGCAAGTGATAGAGATTGACATCGATGTTCGACTCTCTTTGGTTTGTGTGATTGGTAGTGATGCAAATGAAAAATTTTCCGTGAAATATTTAATGAAAATTTTGAAATTTATTTTTTGGTGATTGACGTTTTTGCCTTTGTTTTGGAGACTTATTGTAGTCGTTTGAAAAGACTAACATTCAAAGACCGAAAACTTCTCTATCATCCCTGTATGCTGCCTTTTGGAACCAACTGCATCCTTTCCATGTATATTTCAGATCTTTCCAAATGAATTTCAGACATTAGATGGATATCAAATTTCTCAATTTGCATTTCAGATATCTGTCAGAAGCTCAACTTTGAAAAGATCTTAAATTCAACTGGAGATCTCCAATTCATCTGGATCATATCTGAAATTCATTTGGGTAGATCTGAAATCGATTTGGAACTATCTGAACCATCTAAACTACATAGAAATGGACGATGTGTAGTTTGTCCTCAACGAATTAGATATCGGACAATACGCCAGAAGTTAGAAGCTATCATAGATATTCTTTTACTCATCACAGATATCTTAAGTTTTCAAATATTTCACGAGTTTACAGTTTTTATATACACTAATCCCAAAAATGTTTGTCATCATTTGAGTTGCCTTCTAATGTCAATAGGTGACATCGCTATAAAATTGCCAATCTAGATATATCTATGAAAACATTGAACACTCTGGGTGGAGTGACGGAACGAGGTTTAAGTGAAGACTTACAAAACCGCAGCTTAATCTTCACTTAAAATGCACTTGAGGTTTTGTAAAACCTTTGGAGGTGTGATGGAATGAGGTTTTATAAAACTGCAGTAAAACTCAATTAAAACCAATTTGGTTTTCTCAATGTTAAATAAAACCTATATCCAGCAGGTTTAAGACATCAGTTCAGTTGTGACATTGAATGAGGATAGCGACATTTACCACATGGCATCAGACTTCTCTACATCTGACAGTTTCGATTCCTACGAATACATTGCAAATGGTACATTGTGCAGGCCTCTGGTGGACATGAAAAATCCATTTGAGTTTCTCGATGATGCTTCGTTTCGTAAGAGATACCGAATGCGGAAATAAACATTCCATCATATCATAGATGAACTTGATTTTGAACAACGACGACTTGGCTCAGTCCCTCCTTTGATACAGCTGTATGTTACGCTTCGATTTTATGCAACGGGATCTTACCAAATTTCTATCGCCGACTTACATGGTATTCATCGGACTACCGTTTGCAAGATAATCAAATTGGTCAGTGATAAACTTACATCTCTATGCCGCCAAAATGTCCAATTCCCATAAGACCTTGCCTTGGTGAAATCTAATTTTCGAAGAACATGTCGCATACCAAATATTATTGGAGCGATAGACTGCACCCATGTGCGCATCCAGTCTCCTACTACATCCAGTCTCCAAACTAGCATCCATTGGGAATAATGCTAGTTTGTTTATCAATCGAAAAGGATATTTCTCATTCAATTTACAAGCTGTAGTTGGACCAGATTATCGCTTTTACGATTTTGTGTGCAGATGGGCTGGATCTACACATGATTCCAGAATATTTCGACATTCACAAGTGTACCAAAAGCTGGAAAGTGGCGTGCTTGATGGTATACTTCTAGGAGACAGTGGCTTTCCTTACACAACATTTCTACTGACGCCTCTTTTACACCCTGAATCTTCACGCGAAAACCGATACAACGCCGCTCATCGACGTGGAAGATGTATTGTGGAAAGAACTTTTGGAGTATGGAAAAGGAGATTCGCCATTTTGGGTCCTGACAGTCGAATTCGCCTCCAAATCGATACTGTCAAAAATGTTTGTTGTGCATGTGCCTACTTACACAACACTCTTATTTCTTACAATGATGAAACCAACGATGAATCTGATTCAGAGTTTGATTATGATGATGACTCTCAGCAGCATTATTCATCATCTGAAGACGATCGTGATATACGTGGATCACGTTTTTTGCATGATATGTGTAATGTGCTAACATGCAGATGTACTGTGCATGTTTTACAGTGAATAAAAGTTTACATATTGTTTTTAACATACTTTTTACTTTGGAAATAAACATTACGAAGGGGAGAAAAAACCTACTTTTGAATGAATAAAAAGACAAAATAGAAATTATAGATTAAAACATGATTTATTCAGATATCTTGATTATCAGCAATCAACTGAAACAACACTAATCGTAATCCACACTATCCAACACTATCGTAATTTCAATCAATGCAACTAACTTTGATCGTTAATAGCTGCGAATTGCATGACATCGAGTTCCTGGAGAATTGACACTGGCTTCCCTTTGCAGTTCTGAATCTGTATCTGCTTCAGCTCAATGTCTAAGTCAGTAGCGGTTATTTGTTTTCAAAGTAAAGTCATACGTAGTTCATGCTCTTCATTCAAGAAACGACGACGTAGATTCTCTATGCTATCATGCCTTGGTTCAACTTTTCTCTTCTTCGTTGTCTGTTTTTCATGCTCCTCGTCGCATGCAATTGGAGGAAGTGACTCAGATACAGGAACATTTTCACTCATAATATAGTCACTATCATGTTCATTTTCCATCTTAAAATCTAAAGATGGAATTATTTTCAGTAGCGTCTCAGTCCTGTCGCTCACTTTATAGGCCGGTCCTCCTCCCGTTCCTCGCACAGACCTTTTCATCTCCAAGAGATCATGCTTCGCCGCAATCTGAAGCCTTTTGTAGAGGTCGCGAAGTTGTTTTGCTGTCCTTTTCGACTCCGGAAATTCCTTGTTGAAGATGTCTTCAATTTCAGTCCATACAGAATTCTTCTTTGTAAATGATGAATTGGACCTATCATTGCATTCCACTTCGTCTGCGTATTTGGCTATGGTATCGATAAGAAAGTCTTGCTGACCTTCAGAGAAAGCTGTACATCGCTTCCGCTTGCTCATCGCGGACGTATCCATGTGATCGATAGAAAAGAGTGATCTCTATATCGTTCGACAACGCTGTTCATCCACAGATCTAGAGCTGTGGATGATCATCCTTAGCTGTGGATTTCCCTCTTTCTGATAGGTTGCTGCATGATCACGTGTTATCAATGTCGACTTAATGACGAATTGTCACTCATTCGTTACTAAAACTTTTAGTTTCATTGGGGTTTAATAAAAACGTAGCAAAACTCCAAATCGTCACTTCGTTTTCTTAATGGTTTTAGTGAAGTTTTATCGCTTGGGTTTTAATGGGGTTTTGTTGAGGTTTAATGCTAAGTCTGCAGTTTTATAAAACTCGATTCCGTCACTCCACCCTCTATGACTTGCATAAGTTACTCATTGACCTGAAGTATATTTCTATGGATATTATAATGTTGCACTTTAGAAAGCTTTGATTTTGAAGTTAATTGTACTCAAGCATGCCTTACACGAGATCAACGAAATCAAAACAGTAAAAATTGAGAAATAAAATCAAAGACAAAAATTAGGGGAGCTAAAGAAAAGATGACTTAAAGTAGACACTTTTGGCTTTTCAGTAATGAAGATGGCAGCATCAGAAATTGTTGAACTTCTGAATTTTAGCAAAAGGATAATTTTATAGTCAAACGAGACACAAAGCGAGATTTAGTGAATAATAAGATGCCGCTTGGAAATCTACCGAACTCTTTTGTGAAAATCGAAGAACGTTTATGATATATTTCAGTTAATGCTTAGACTAGTTTTTAATGAATCGTCAATAGACTATCGGACTCCATCTTTTATGAAATATTAGCCGATCATTTTTTGATAAATGTCAATTTTTGAAGAATAAATTGCTTAAATGCTCTTACTACTCTGAACATGTGTGATGGAATCTGTCGAATAGGAAAGTATCCAAAACAGGTGGCATTGAGTGATTGTAAGACTTACAATCCATGATGGTCGAAAACTGGATGACGAATCCTCAGAGCGTAATTGATAACTTGATAATATTACATGTACAGTAACTATTTATTACTCGGAGAATCAAAATTATCATCAAATCAGGAGGTCTTCCTCGATGCTAACACTGAACTAATATTGAAAATATCACAGATTACCATTAGGTTAATTACTTCTCTTGACTAATGCAATAGAAACATTTGTTACAGTAGGCCTATGGTAAGATGCATCGATACATATTACAGTATATTAAAAGGTGACACACATTTTGGGATCACTGATTCTTCCAATATGGTCGCTCATGTATAATGCTGTGGTGGACTGCGTGCTTAAACTTCACATGTTCATCAACACATGGAGAATTTGTATCATTAGAATCAAGGCTGCATAATAAAGCATGAATCTCAAGCCACATGGAAACTCACAAATCAAGTACATTATTTTTTCTCCAGATCTTTCACATTCCATGAAATCATATTCCTATTGCAAGGGAAAAAATCACGTTATCCCAAACGGTGTGTGTGATAATTGAAAATGCTAACAAATTACCACAATCCATTGGTGGCAAAGGAATGCTCAAAAATCCGCGGACTGGACTCGCATTGCTACGATCGTTTTAATCGAAATGATATGATGAAATCAAGAGCTTCAGACCCATTCTATTGGTGTGTAGCTGCGATCAGCTGCGGAAGCGGTCAAATTATAGGGCCTATCACTTTCAGAATGTGTTGCGATAATAGCAGAAATAACGCTGTTAACTAACTGGTGGCATTTATTTACCTCAAAACTAGTGTTTTCAGCTTTTGTTGGGTAAATTTAAGGCCCTTCGAAGAAATATTCTGAAAATGAAAAAATCGTCACATTATCTATCTATACTACTTTCAAAATATTGCCTATAAACTTCGACAAAAGACTTTCAAACTATATATTTTCTGACAGCCAATCTTGTGACGGTTTTGAATATCACAAGGAGAATGTTTCAAATTGAATTATGCGCTTGTCAAAACAAGTCAAAGAAAATTTGGGACTTTCGGGTTTATGGGCCTCTAGGAACCACCAATTTCAAGTACAATTAATTCAACAACATTCAAATGATAGATCCGAAAATTCTCTTTCAGATGATTATAAATTTGTCGATATTTCCTAATAGCAAACAATTTTTAGGTGTTGGAAAAAATACGTGTCCGTAGATTTATGCCAACTTTCCAACTTGCTGTCGCGCACTGTAAATTGCTTCGTCAGTTAGCTGGCTGTGCATTGCGGTTGTCTGGTCGTCGATTACATGGTTTCTGATATTTTGTGATCCAAGACATCCTAAGAGAAGTGTTAGATGATTATATCGAGTCAGTGGTCGACTGGTCTGCGTGGTGGACTTGATATATCGAGGGATACTGTTCGGTTCCGCATCATCACGTCAGGCGATTTTATTTGTCAATTATAACTCATGTTTCAATGACGCGCGGGAAAAGTAATACTGTTGCTACGAATGACGAGTTGAAACTAAGATTGAAGCACTAAATCAGTCAATTCTTATCCTTGCTGATCGTGTGGCACTGATTGAATCGGCCTTGAATAATGTGAAAGCAGATGTCCACCTTCTCCATCTCAATGAGGTCAAGCAAGCAAACGTGGACAATTCGGAATGACCAAATATATAAATCAGGACATAAGACAACACATTGAATGAAATTCAGCAGATTCGGCTGAAGGAAGAAACGTGGTCATCAGTGATCTCATAGAATGTAACGATGAATCTGCTGCTGAGCGTAACTAACAGGATGTTCAAAAATACAACGAAATTCTTCGTGAAATTGAGCTTCAAGATATAAAGATATAGACAGATTTTGATAAAATTCTAACTTTATGCCGCCAGATAAATTACAGCACGTTTTAATAATGATCGAAACCTTCAAACAACGAACATATGTTCATCCATATCCTTCTTCTCAGAGAACAACTAGTATTTATAATATGATGAATTCTTCAAAAACCAAGTTCTCTTCAACTATTTAATAGCGAGCTTTCGGGTGAATCCTCCACCCGTCTTCAGGCACGTATAGGGAGTGACTGGAAGATGACGTTAAGCATAGAATACCGATAACAATTCAAAAATCACAGGACACGCTACTGACTCTGTCCACGTAATAATACGCAAGACATTCATTCTACCGACACTTATTTTGATTAATTACTAAACAAAATTAAAACGTCAAGGCAATACTACTTAGTAAAGAATTAAAGTAACATGTCAAAAGACGTAAAATAAGTCAACGTTAAAAAAATTCAATAGAGGAATACACAACAGTCACTGAAACAGAGATCTCCAACAACGATCTATCACAAACCCAGAGTCTCTATTGAAAGTCTTGTTGTTGTATTTGAATTTCATTGTCTGGATGCTTTCATCTTGATAATTCAGATCATAGAGGCATCGATAACAATGTTATGTTGCAGGACTCATTAATCATCCAACATCTCTACTGTACATTGTGTTAAGTTTCGTATATCTTTCAATGTGCCATAGCTTGTCTATGCTCTGAATGTATTTCCGATCAGTGACATTTGCGATGTATGACCTTGGAAAATCTATGATATCGTTGCCTCAAGATAGACAAATGCATTTATTCTCTGTAAAAATATGTCTATGTAGGCTATGCAATATAACTTTATTTTTCACCGTGCGTATAATGTAGATATCCTGTCGCTTTATTCTACCTGTAAAGCAGATGACTGCACGGACGTGCAGTAATATTTTCATTATTGCACTGGTTGAATTATAGATTTCTATATAGATATATGCGATTGAATTATATAAAACCCGCTTATTATTTCAGCTTCAGAGGTGAATGAGATCATCTTCGTGATATCATAAACAATTAATATTCAAATTGTAACTCATCAAATACCATAGAATTAGATTAGTCATAATGGCCATACCATAGAATACCATAGAAGTTGATGTCATGGACCGTGCAGGAGTCGTGTACAGACAAAGATGTGTTGATTGTGACGCATACTACGTAGGTGAGACGTCACGAAGAGCAAGAGAAAGGAAGAAAGAACATGAGAAGGATACGCGAGAGATGAATCCTCGATCAGCGATAAGTGAGCATTGCCACAAATTAAATCATCGACCCGGGTTCGAGACGTTTGAAAAGGATTGGGGAAGAAGAAGAATAAAAGAAGGAATTCATATTTTGAACAACAAGACTTTCAATAGACTCTGGGTTTGTGATAGATCGTTGTTGGAGATCTCTGTTTCAGTGACTGTTGTGTATTCCTCTATTGAATTTTTTTAACGTTGACTTATTTTACGTCTTTTGACATGTTACTTTAATTCTTTATTATCTGTTTGGAAGCTCCCCATGTCAGATATTTGACACATTAATATTGACACCTACGCACCAAAGGTCACATCAGAGACAAAAATTAAACACTAGTTTGTTTGAGAACATTACCTCTCACCCTCACGCTAATCGTGTGTGATGGCTCCTCCAAAGCGCTTATTAAAATCGAAAGTGTACTCATTTTTTTTGGAGAAGAATGGGGGTTTTTCTGCCTAGTAGAGACTGAAGAAAAACCGTGTGAAGCACACATCAAGAAGATGGGAGGACAAACTTTCATCGAAAATGATTGATAATTGATACAGAAATTATCACTAAAGATAGGTTCAGGTGTAAGCCTATAATGATCTATGATCTAGGCTACCATATATACTTGCCACCCGGAGTCGGAGTTGATCATTTTGATAGGAATCCGCATCCCTGGTATATTGCTTTTGCCTAATAGATTGACTGTACTAAAATGGCAAATTAGAAAAGCTCTTCAAAGTTAATTTTCAAATAGTCAGTGACAAATACGACGTATTGAGCAAAACGAAAAAATTAAAGATGGGTAGATTCAAGGATATTTTTGTAAACCAGAACCTGTCCATTATTCAGCAAAACAAAATAAAAGGCACTAAGGGATGAATTGAAAGAAAGAAAAATAGGAAAAAACCCAGGATGGGTCGTTTTTAAAAAGAATTGTTCAAAATATGCAGAAAAATCATGTTTTTTAAGAAGGGAATATCCGAACTTTGAAATCGCTGTTATCGCCAGTTGCCGATCTATAGGCCGTGATCTATATACATGAGATCAGAACGCATTTCAAAAGCTCGTTACTTTTATTTTCATTTGATGTAACAACTGAGAAGATATTCGGAAGTATATTTCCGCATAAATAAAAAAGTGAGACAGAAGGATGAAATTGAACAAAAGCATGTTGTTAATATAAGATCATATAAAATACAGAGACAATGTTCATTAAATTAGTTTCGATGGAGTGTCTTACTTTAACCCATTCGACGCAAGCACAGTATGTTTTTAGCCCTACCTCCCAATTCTTAGTATGCGCAACACTTGCACTGCTAATTTAGCCAATTGGCTTGATAGCCATTTGAAAAAATACATTCCTATCCAGTACAGGCTGAAAGATGCCTCTCAGTTTGTCGAGTCTCTCAAACATTTATCTTTACCGCAAGGTATTTTGAGAATGTATAGCTTTGACGTGAACAACTTATTTACTAACATTCCTGTGAGACAGACTATCGACCATATTTCTTCACTGATCGACTTTGACGAATTTCCAGTAAATGAAACAGCCTTCAAATCTCTTATGGAGCTTGCATGCACGAATATTCCTTTTAGTTTTAACAATAATCTGTTCTGTCAATTTGAAGGGATGGTCATGGGGTCCCCTTTGGGGCTCACAATGGCTGCTTTTGCCTTCGATATAATTGAGAGCAATTTTAGTAGGTACGAAGGCAAATTGCCAAACTACTATCGTCGCTGTCGATTATTGCTTTTTGATCTTTCATAAAGACCAAGAGGCTAAAGGTTTCTTGAACTTTTTAAATGAATTGGATCAAAGCATTCAGTTCACTTGTGAAGAAAGTGTCGAAAAGTCTATTACTTTTCTTGATACCAAACTTACATTCAAAAATGGCAAACTTGAAATTGACTTTCATTTAAAAGACAGAAACACGGGAGTCTATACCCCTTCTGGGACATCTGCAACAATTAGTTACAAAACCGCAACCATTCGCTCTTTGTTTTACAAAGCCTTAAAAATTTGCTCAGAGAGCCATTTGTATGAAAAGGCTGCTTCTCGTATTCGCAACATCTTCAAATTGAGCGGTTTTACGGAGGACGACTTGATTGATCGCATCATAAAGAAAGTTGAACAGGGTGTTCGAAATGCATGCAAATCTGAAAAAGAGGATAAAATTGAAGTCTGTTGGTCCATTCTGTTTATTCAGGAAAGCTCAAAAGAGCTGCAGTCTAAAATTGAGAAATTAAACCGTCATCTTGAAAATTCTGAAATAAAAGTTGCCTATGGAGCTTCAAAATTAAAGGATTTCTTTCATAACAAAGATCCTGTCCCTTGTGGCGTTAAATCTAACATTTATCAATATAGTTGTGACCGCTGTTCTATGCAGTACGTCGGAGCCACAAAGAGACACTTCAATACTCGTATCAGTGAGCATCTGCGTGGATATCCTGTGAATTTCATTTTCACCACTAATTGCAATTCGAGTATGTCTTGTGTCTCGAATAACACTATCTATATGTTACGCTGCAAAGGTTGTAATCAATTTTACTTAGGACAGACAGGGGACATTTTGCGCAATAGGGTGACTGTCCACAGATATCATGTGGTCAGCCGCTATATTTCTAAGTGTGCTAGAAATCTACAGAGCAAAAATAACCGACTAACATTATAGCGATGTTAATACGATGTCTATACGACATTGAAAATGTTATATAAACCATAAATGATGGTAACAAGCACTTAAATATACACAGCTAAAGGCAAGTAAAAGTCATATAAAATAAGTAAAGATGAGTATTAACATAGCTATTGTTGAATATAGGCACCGGGATTAGCTATAGAAATGATATTTAAAACAAATCATATCAATGAATTAAGCCATAGATTTACAGAGATATGTAGCCAAGATATCCATGAAATGAATATCTTTGGCATGGAAGTACTACTTATCGACGATATTTATTTGAAGGTGATGTCAATAAGGTGATGTTAAATATCTAATGTTAAACGATTTCAATTGATTCAATGCTAAAATCTATGTCAACAAATTAACATAGAAAATGCTAAATTTTCAATTACATTGACTAGATGTAGACATATTCAACATTAAAGGGTGTTAGTAAGCGTGACGAAACAAGATGTGGTTGTTGTCCAGTTATTATTACAGGCAAGTGCACTAACATTCGAATTAACAAAGGAGCAATTAGTGAAACAATGACATTTGAAATAAGAAGGAACATGAATCGCTTCATGTATATTTTAACATCATATATATTTTAAGATGCAAAGGCTGTAACGAACTATATGTTGGACAAAGTGGCGACCACCTTCGTAATAGGCTAACTGTGCATACATGTAGACAAATAGCGCACTCTATCTATCTTCATTTTCTGCTAGCGTTGCGAGGATTGACATTCTTCATTGAATGTATCACCATATGAATCTCGTGTCTGGTCATGTCGTCGATTTTGTCGACACTGTTGAGTAATTAAGTGTGTTGAAATCTGTTTTGTTTTGCTGTGTGGTAGTGGTGGGCGTTGCGATAAGTAAAGCGATCATATCGCTTATCGCAGAGAACGGAAAATTTTATCGCTTATATTTATCGCATTAAAATTTCCCGCTATAAATTTAGTGATAAAGAAGAAAACAAAAAACCGTTTTTTAGATTATTTCACATATGGTTGATCAGGTTTTTTCAGGAGCACAGTCATTGTTGATATGAAGAACCAAATTTCTTGGTGGCTCCGTACGTCTTTATTGATCACGTTTAAAATACAGATTATAAAAGAAATATGCACGGATCTTCGGCCTTGTGCCTTCTTGGTGCGATGTTCAAACAGAACGTTACAATGTGCTTGCTTTAAATAGGTAGCTTCCACAACTAGACATCAGCAAGTGAACACTCTTTAAGGCTCAGAACATTCCCTTGCAGCGGATAGTTAGTCAATTCCGATTTTCTATTTATCTCAGGTTTTCTGGTCTCGAATGTCCTCTACAGTAACATCACAACTGTTTATTTTTTTCGGCAGAATTTGAATGAATTTTCGACAGAACTCCTACTCATACATTAACTATTTATGCTTTCTGTCGAGTGATGAACTTTTTCTAGTTGTCTTTGGAGAGGTGTAGGCTTTACACCTCTGATAAATTTCAAAGGCAATATGATCTTTCCTTGAGGAACCCCATCATCAATGCAGATGCTCGGAAGCATGCTACGAATCTCTCCAAGAAAGTTCTGAGCCAAGTGGAATATGAAGCCCTATCCCGTGGGCTGGACTTTTGCGTCCCTCCGAGGAAATGTGACCGACTTCGTATTTATGGACAATTTGAGTCCCTATACCAACAACTGACTGATGGCCGAATGGAATTACCCTCTGATGATAGACTTTCACAGCTGAGGTCAAGTTTTGCTGGTTTTGCTCATTCTATATGCAGAACTAAACCTGACACAGGCCTACTTTCTCCGATGCACATCGATGCATTGGACAGGCTGAAGAAGGATGATTCCATAGTCATAATCCGTCCTGACAAAGGAAAAGGAGTCGTGGTTTTGGATAGAAACTCTAACGTCTCCAAGATGATGTCCATTATAGGTGATGAAGATAAGTTTATGAAAGTCAGCGATGATTTGATATCATACAGAAATGGGAGATTCAAGTTAATAAAGCCATATCAAATCTCGAACGAAGTCGCAAGATAACCTCAAAAGTTGCTAGCAGCCTGAAAGCTGTGGGCTCAACAATTCCCAGAATTTATGGCCTTCCTAAAACGCACAAAAGTGATATACCCCTAAGACCAGTGCTTTCAATGATCAGTTCTCCGGTCCACAGTTTATCAAAATGGTTGGCGGATTTATTGAAGCCAGTTGAGCACGAACTTTGTAGATTCAACACAAAGGATTCATTCACATTTGCCAAAGGTGATCAGGCGAAGAATGTTGGTGACTGTGTTATGGCCTCTTTAGACGTCAAATCTTTGTTCACAAATGTACCGTTGGAATTTACTATTAGTACTATCATTCGTACTATCAAGGAGAGAGATCTGCCTTTGCCCATTTCCTTACGTGACTTGGAAGAAGCACTGCGGTTGTGTGTGGAGAACGTTCCCTTCCTTTTCGATGGATCTTATTATCGACAAGTGGATGGATTATGCATGGGCAGTCCTTTGAGCTGTATCATAGCAACATCTTTATGGGTCAATTGGAAATCGATCTGCAGGGTGTCATCAAGGACAACTCAGGCTATTATACGCGATATGTGGATGACACCTTCCTTTTAGTGAGGAACCTTTCTCAGCTTTACAATTTGAAGGATGTCATCAATAGCTATCACGAGAATATTGAGGTGACGTCTGAGGTGGAGATGGACGGCAAGTTGGCATTCCTGGATGTACTAATTGAACGCCGAGAGGATGGATCTTGTCGTACTTTTATATTTAGAAAGGCAACCTGGACAGGCTTTTACACTCATTTCCAGAGTTTTGTGCCGTTTCATTACGAGAGTGGATTGTACGATCACTTTTCCATAGAGCTCGGATGATCTGCACGGAGGATGCTGTCGAATCGGAATTTCGGAAGCTGTATGATGCTTTGATGGGGAATGGTTATCCTATAAATGTGATTGACCAATACATGAAGTGTACTGAAAAGGAAAAAAGTGAAGGCCCTGAAAAGAATAATAATAATGTGTTTATTGATGAGATTGAAAATCACAAATATGATCATTTACTGTTGACATAAAGGTAAAGAAAGTTACAAATAAATAAATAGTACATTATGTAAATCAAGCGTGGAAAACTAATGCATTTCACCGTTTGCGAGCATACACGTGTATGGAAAAAATGAGTTCAGACGGCGTGAAGAGGAGCAAACAGGCAGACGGTATCTCCCACAACGTTCCAATTTCTGTGGTAGCCGAGCGTGTAGAGGATGGTTTTCATCACCGCACTTGCGCAAAAAGTTCAAGGAAAGCCTATTTCGCACAGCTGAAAGTTCATGAAGGATTCCGCAGCGACACTCTGGACCACAAATAACACGGTGAGCTCTTTCATCACATTTTCCAATTGGTAAGTAACCTCAACGGGAAGTTGACAGAACACGGGTGATGCATATGTGAGAATAAACAGAATGCATGAATTAAATACTTCTGTCAACATCTCTTTGCTGACATATGGCTTTATGGCAAGAATGGTGTACAGTCGACGTGAAGCGTTTAAAACCACACCTCGATAATGTCTTTTCCAAGAAAGATTTTCTTCTAGTGTCACTCCTAGGATATTCACATGTGAGACCACAACTATTCCGTCGTATGGTGGAACTTTCAGCGATTTAGATTTGCTGAACAAAACTTGCAGAGACTTGCTACTATTGAACACCATCCCGTTTGTACTTGCCCAATCTTGAACGATGCTTAGGTTATCCGGGTTAGGAAAGTCCTTAGTACAGGACTCGATCAAGGTGACATCATCAGCAAACTTCACCAAATGCGACGAGGGGGAGTTGGTGCAAAGGGTCGAAATGAACAGGGCGAACATATAGGGTCCAAGAACGGAACCTTGAGGAATTCCGGACGTAACTTTTATGGGAGGACCGACAATATCATTTACACATACTCTTTGGCACCTATCTATCAGGAAGCAATGTAGCCATCTTAAAAATCCACAATTGATATTCTTCGCGACGGGAGTATTGATGAGTTTGTGATGCTGCATTTTATCGAATGTTTTCGAAAAGTCAAGGCATGTAAGTCGTACACCAATGTTCTTCGGACTCTCCATGAATAGTGTAACAGTGTCTTGAATGTCAATGAGAGCACTCGTTGTAGAACCAAAATGCCTGAAAGCATGCTGATGACAACCAAATTCTTTGATACACGACTGTTTCATAGATTGAAGCACCAGTCTTTCAAACACCTTTGAGACTATCGTTAGCAGTGAAATTTGACGAAAATCTTTCTCGGTAGGATTTGACACTTTAGGCACCGGATGTATGTGAGCATTTTTCCAGAGCAGAGGAAAAAATCGCGATTCAATCGAAGCCTTATAAATGTCTGCTAGAGGCTCGCAGATAAGTTCAGCACCTTCTTTAAGTAGCCGAGCACTAATTTCATCATATCCAGGTGATTGATTGAATTTCAGCTTCTGCAGTAACTGGTAAACATCCCAACCATCGATTGTGATATCCCATCTTGTATCAGGCAACACGTCCAGCTCAGAATCAGACTCAGCGTTAAAGCAATTTGAGAACACTTGAGAGAACTTGTTTATGAACAGTTGCAATACAGGATTATCATGTCGAAATATAGATGTTGTCTTCTTTCCTCCTTTAAATTCTTTCATAACTTGCCATACATTCTTTTTACACTTTAAGACTCTACTACTCCAATTCATTTTGGCTTTGTGCACTTCAAATTGTACTTTTTTCTTCAAATGCGCTTAGAGAAACCAGTTGCGTATACAGTATGCTGTCCATCTGTCCTCGATCAACATCTTGAGCAAGGGAGTTATCCATGGCTTGTCGCTTTCAGTTATTACAATTTCACGGCGTGGAATATAGGTTATGACATCATAGAACAAACTATAGAAAGCATCACGCTTTTCATTCACTGACAAAGCCTCATAAACATCATGGAAGAAGAATTGGATAACCGTGCCGTCAATAACTTGCTTTCAATTTCATATATAGAATTTGAATGGAAAAATCCCAATACCGATGATCTGGTGCTTACTGTTGTGCTGGGCTAAGGCACTCAAATTAGTTTTATTTTTCGCAATACTTTTATGTTCTTGGTGTCTCATTTTAAAAGGTCTAGATGACTTTCCAATATATTTTTCATTACAAATTTTACAAGTGTATTGATACACCACATGTCTGTCTTGACAGTGGTATTTTGGGCCAATTTCTTTGCATATGCAACACGCGCAGGCATTAGCGAGAGACAAGTTTTTCTTTCTAGTAAATTGCTCCAACGTTGCGTTCGGTTTCGTCACTATGTTTCCATTTATGTCATATTTTTTTATCATTTTCTTTATTTTTTTATTACAGACATCACTTATGAAAGGGATCACGAGGTTTGCTTTATCCTCTTTCTATATCTAGGAAATTTAAGCTAACTTCCGGTGGATTAGCTTCAACAGTAAAGTTTATTTCCGGCAATATTTGATTAAATTCTTGTTTGATCTGCATGATAATATTTTTCTTCAAATTCTATAGGCCATATGATTACGTCATCAATATCGCGTTTGTAAAGTTGAGGGACGAATGTCAAGTTTCTCAATGCGTTCATTTCAATATGGTGGAGGAAGATAATAGCAAATGCGGGTGCGAACCGGCATCCCATCGGCACTCCTCTAATTTGGCGGTATATTTTATCATCACAACAAATTTCATAGTTATAGCAAATGAAACGCATCATATTTTTGATGTCTGATATATTGATGTTAAAATGGTCAATTTCTTCATAATGCTCAGTAATAGAGGCGATATTATACTCTATGCCCTTGTCAATAGGTATACTTGGGCATAATTGCTCCACATCTAGACTAATGAAAACTGCATGCTCCATATTTGCGTAGTTGACTTCATTTAAATGTTGGATTAAAGTCTTAGCGCTATCTAAATGTGCCGGGATGAATCGTAAAATTTGAGTCAGTATCTGTGAAATACAGCAATCTACCTTATCAACTGGAGTTCCGTGCACTGAAGCAATTGGCCTCATCGGGTGCCTTCCAATCATTGGGTTTTGTGGTCCTTAGCAAAACCGAAAAATTTAGCTGGCTTGCTACCACAAGAAATCAATTTATCTTACTGATACTTCTGTTCTATCAGAGTGCTTTTTTCAGCGAATTTTTTAGTAAAGAATTAGACATCAAAAATATGATGCGTTTCATTTGCTATAACTATGAAATTTGTTGTGATGATAAAATATACCGCCAAATTAGAGGAGTGCCGATGGGATGCCGGTTCGCACCCGCATTTGCTATTATCTTCCTCCACCATATTGAAATGAACGCATTGAGAAACTTGACATTCGTCCCTCAACTTTACAAGCGCTATATTGATGACGTGATTATAGGGTCTATAGAATTTGAAGAAAAATATTATCAGGCACATTAAACAAGAATTTAATCAAATATTGCCGGAAATAAACTTTACTGTTGAAGCTAATCCACCGGAAGTTAGCTTAAATTTCCTAGATATAGAAAGAGAGGATAAAGCAAACCTCGTGATCCCTTTCATAAGTGATGTCTGTAACAAAAAAATAAAGAAAATGATAAAAAAATATGACATAAAAGGAAACATAGTGACGAAACCGAACGCAACGTTGGAGCAATTTACTAGAAAGAAAAACTGGTCTCTCGCTAATGCCTGCGCGTGTTACATATGCAAAGAAATTGGTCCAAAATACCACTGTCAAGGCAGACATGTGGTGTATCAATACACTTGTAAAATTTGTAATGAAAAATATATTGGAAAGTCATCTAGAGCTTTTAAAATGAGACACCAAGAACATAAAAGTAGTGTGAAAAATAAAACTAATTTGAGTGCCTTAGCCCAGCACAACAGTAAACACCAGATCAGCGGTATTGAAGATTTTTCCATTCAAATTCTGTCGAAAAAAATAAACAGTCGTGATGTTACTATAGAGGAAAGTAAGTACCTTCGAGACCAGAAACCTAAGATAAATAGAAAACCGGAATTGACTAACTATCCGCTGATCAAGGGAATGTTCTGAGCCTTAAAGAGTGTTCACTTGCTGATGTCTAGTTGTGGAAGCTACCTATTTAAAGCAAGCACATTGTAACGTTCTGTTTGAACATCGCACCAAGAAGGCACAAGGCCGAAGATCCGTGCATATTTCTTTTATAATCTGTATTTTAAACGTGATCAATAAAGACGTACGGAGCCACCAAGAAATTTGGTTCTTCATATCAACATTATTTCACAACTAGTTTCGTTTTCCATTTCACGTGATTCGGTGAACGGAATCGGTCAGTGAGGAGTTTAATTAGTTTTCAATTGAAATGGTCTCGGAGATTGCATTGAACTGTTTTTCACCTGTTTCATTGTCTGAACAACGTCAGTACAATTTATCAAATGGTCAGTTAATGGTCAGTTGATACCACAGAATAAGATTCATCTGCGCGCGCTTCGATTTCCTAGAAAGGAGGGGTTATATGCAACCTTAATATCGAAATGGCACATATCACAGAATTAGACAACTTGCTCCTTCTCGAATGGATAATTCGTGTATCGCTTGCTATTGAAAATGGCAAACAATAAGCTGTCAGCAGAGGACACTAGAGCCAGTGAGAGAGGCGTGCGTGCTGTGATATCACATCTCACACACCAAAACACACATCGCTTCCTTGGCTAGCATTCGATTCAGTGCATGCACTATGCAGTAAGGAATGGTGAGAAGACGATGGTGAAATCATCAAGTGCACTCATTTTCGTACGCCTGCTACTTTTTTCAACAATGATCGGAAGGGCCAACATTATGGAGAAAACTTGTGCGCAATGATCTGAATTCTTCGAATCCGAGGGAATTTTGGCAATCGAAGCACTTTGCTGGAACTCACATTAATCCGCAAGCGACGCACGACTTTTTTCCTATCTCTGTAAGGTATTAGGAATTCCTTTTTGCCCACTTAATAGATTCCTCGATGTGCCCACGATTTCGTATTAATCACACTTCTAGCAAACCGAAGCAGATAAACAAAAACATTTAATTCTGTGGTTGATACATTAATCCCGTTATTCCGTATTGAGCTTTCTTTCATGTATGGTAGAGTGGAGTAATCCCGCACATGGAGGTAATTCCGGAAAGGCGACATTTTTGGAAATAACGGTCTTCTGCATTCCGCGAACGCGCAATTGAGGTTCAAGGTGCCAAGGGGGGTGGATGAGGAGGATGATGAATTACAGGTGCCTTAAATTGTTGTGCTTGTGATGTTTTGCTGTGACAGTTTTGTTGATTTGCATGCTGTTATAAAGTAATAAAGTGTTAATTTCGGGTCATTTGGTGTTATTGTTTTATTCAATATTACATCTACATGTATATGGTGTTTCAAGTGAAAAAATAGGTTTTAAATGCATATAAGAATTAAAAATGGAGCACCACATTTTTGGATTTATCGCAGGATTCATCGTTATCGCTTCATTTTGGAGGTCCAAATTTATCGCATTATCGTCATCGGACTTAGCGGAAAAATCCATCGCTGTCCACCGCTGTGTGGTTCGTGGTAAAAGCGCTTGGTTGCATGAAAAGGGAAAAATTGCATTTTGGGAATAATTGTTTTATCACGAAAGGTCGGGCCTCATCTGATAGTTCATTGAAGTCAACAATTACAGCAAAGATAAATGCTGAAATATATATTTAGGCTTTGCAAATATGAAAATCTATATTGCAGTGGAAAAGCATTACTTTCAGAAAATGATATTTAATGTTCCTAATTATCAACTTCTTCATTCTCCTTATACTAAATATTCCTAACAGTAATAAATTTCTTCATTTTCCTTGTACCACAGAGTAAGGATATATAGGTATATATGTAGGTATATACAGTGCGGCTCACATTATTATGACCACCCATGAAAAAATGATACTTTTTCAGAATTTTCTTTGTGAATCTATGTTTCGTTAGAGATACATGTTAGATGAAGCTACTACGTTCTAATATGATAGCTAACGATCAAAAACAAGCAAATCCATCAAATATTGCATGTACTATCAGATACTGCATGTACTCACACATCTCACTTCAGTACTTAGTGTGACCGCCTTTGGCGGCAATGACAGCTTGTAAACGAGATGGCATACTGTCAATGAGATTTTCGATCGTATGTCGAACTGACGCATCACGATGCCAGTATTTGATGACAGCATTTATCATCTCTGATCGTGCATTGATGGTTTCGCTTGCAATTTTCCTTTTGAGAATACCCCATAGATTTTCTTTGGGGTTGAGGTCGGGACTATTTCCAGGCCAATCCAATAAGGTTATGTGTTGTGATCGAATGTAATCCTTACACACCTTAGCAGTGTGGCATGGCGCCCCATCCTGCATAAAGACACCGTCTCCATCGGGATACCACTCATGCAGTTGAGGAACCATACGAGTCCGCAGAACTTCCAGATACTGAGCTGATTTCATAATTCCATCCACGACATGCAGTCGACCTGTACCATAATAGCTCATCATCCCCCACACCATGACTTTCGTTGGATGTTTAACTCGAGCAGTGACCGGTTTTGGGGAATTGGTCGATGTCCATACCCGAGACTTTGAAGCACTATTGCATTCAAATGTTGACTCGTCAGAGAATCCAACCTGAAAATGGAAAAGCATGCATAACTAGCAGGACTAGGCCTAGGCCTACTTTATGTATCTGTGAGATGGTGTCATCTTGCAAAAATGAAATTATGAATTGTCGCCTTACTTTTCTCCACTCTTGAATTGTCCAATTCCTATAGTTTCGAGCGAAGTTCAAGCGTTTGATCTTCATTTTCTTGGTAAGAGTTGGTACACGTCGTGGACGTAGGCCTACTGAACGGAAACCGAGATCATGAAGTCGACGCTTCACAGTACTGACAGATGCCATAGTACCACTTCTTGCCCACTCCAATGTAAGTTGCTTCGATGTAGAAAGCGGATGTGCCCGCAAACAGCGGGCTAGTGCGCGATCATCATGAGCAGACGTTCGGCGCAGAGGGCTACATCTTCCACGTCTCCTTGGGGACAGAGATTCGCTGTTGGCTAACTTTCTTCTTATGTTCTGAACCGATGCTGCACTGACGCCACAAATTCGTGAAATGTAACGATTGCTGGAACCATCTTTTATCAAAATCGCTATTTCAGCTTTCTTTGTTTCATTCAAGTCACGTTGCTTACCCATCGAACCGCTGCAATGAATTACTAGGAATGCAACAAAGCTCTTTACAAGTCAATCAGAGCCAAGCAGTCATCGCGAACCAATCAGAGAATCACGCCAGAAGTGCAATCACGTGCCATCCCAATAGTCATCCCCACAGCCTGAACACGTCATTTCACTGAAAATGAATCATCAAATACTGGCATCATGATGCGTCAGTTCGACATACGATCGAAGATCTCATTGACAGTGTGCTATCTCGTATACAGGCCGCAATAGTTGCCAGAGGCGACCACATTAAGCATTGAAGTGAGCAACTGAGATATGTGAGAGTTTTGTAAAACCAAAATAGTAGATGCAGTATTTGATGGATTTGCTTGTTTTTGATCGTTAGCTATCATATTAGAGCGTAGTAGCTTCATCTAACATGTATCTCTAACGAAACATAGATTCACAAAGAAAATTCTGAAAAAGTATTATTTTTTCATGGGTGGTCATAATAATGTGAGCCGCACTGTATGTAGGTATATATACAGGGTGCGGCGGAAAAACAAGTTTTTTTTATTTCATCATATATCGGTACATAAAGAAAATGAATGTAACTTACGTCAATATGCTCATTGGATCATAGCATTTAAGTGTTAATTGACGTTTGACCAGAATAGTGCTAAGTAGTCAATATTTTTAAAATACAACGATGTGACTCCATTTTCACAATTTTAAAAATCAACTTCGGCGCTCTGATTCTGACGAATTTAATTTTGAATTGAAACCGTCAACCAGAACCAAATTCAAATCATAGAAATCTTACTCTCTGATCGTCATTATGCTCTGTACAACATTCTGATAGCTCGATGAATGAAATCAACATTGTGAAATCTGTGTATCGAATTGAATCTGTCAACAATGTGAAATCTGTGTATCGAATTGAATCTGTCAACAATGTAAAATCTGTGTATCGAATTGAATCTGTCAACATTGTGAAATCTGTGTATCGAATTGAATCTGTCAACAATGTAAAATCTGTGTATCGAATTGAATCTGTCAACATTGTGAAATCTGTGTATCGAATTGAATCTGTCAACAATGTGAAATCTGTGTATCGAATTGAATCTGTCACGTGCGTACGTGTGTTGTGAGTGTGTCTGTTTTTGTGAATTGCAGCACTAACTGTGTCTACTGAATATTGATGAAACCCAATTGATATTTTTAATGCCACACGAAAACCTAGAAATCATTCTGCTATGAATCATTTTCGCGCAAATTGTAGCACCATTGACAACTCTGATAACATGACTGAATGGACTCTAGAGCACCGCATCTTCGTGTACGACTCTTTTGTGAAAAGTGGTGAATCTGTGACCACTTTCCAGCGCGAGTTTCGTCGCAGATTGAGCATCAATAGAAACGATTCCGTTCCCGCTCGTGACACCATCTTAAGATGGGTGAATAATCTTCGCACGCATGGATCGGTGTTAAAGAAGACAACACCTGGACGGAAACGTCAAGTTCGTACCCTGGAAAAACATTGACAGAATCAGAGAAGCGGTGGAGCGAAGTCAGGACCGCTCAGTAAGAAGGCAGTCTGCAACACTGGGAATTAGTGATCGGACAATGAGAAGAATTTTACACGAAGACCTGAACTTTCATCCCTACAAAATCGCGACAGTCAATGAATTGAATGCAAACGACTACCCCCAGCGATTGAAGTTTGCTAATTACATGCTTGCCCTTTATCAACATGAAGACTTGGATATCGCAATGAATGATGAGGCACACTTTCACCTCAATGGATCTGTGAATAAGCAGAATTGTAGGTACTGGTCGTCCAAAAATCCACGACTACTTCACGAAAGACCTTTGCATAGCCCTAAAGTGACCGTGTGGTGTGCTGTGGTAAAGCTTGGTATCATCGGACTTTACTTCTTTGAAGAAGGGGGAGTGACTGTTGCCGTAACATCTGAGCGATACATCGAGATGGTGAAATCTTTCTTCATCCCCGAACTGAGAAGACGTCACATTAGTCGTCGAACTTTGTGGTTCCAACAAGATGGCGCAACAGCGCACAAAAATCAATAGCTGTTCTTCGTGAGCTGCTTCCGAACCGTCTCATTTCCAAATCTGGAGACATTGCATGGCCACCTTGTTCTCCTGACTTATCGACGTGCGATTTTTTTCCTTGGGGGTGGCTCAAATCCCTAGTGTACATGGACAAACACAATTCTCTTGGTGAGTTGAAAGAGTCAATCAGAAATCAGATCGGAACAGTCAATGTCGACATGCTAGAAAGAGCTGAAGCCAACTTTCGAGAGCGTCTTGTTTACTGCATAAATGAAAACGGTAATCACATGAATGATGTCATTTTCCATTCGTAATTTTTATGTTGTCACTGTTTTCATTGATACTTTCTGTAATGCTATGTTCTAGTGAAGGTTTTCATACCATTTCTGTTAATATAAAATGTCATCCGAAAATTTTTCATTTTCAAAAACACTAGGTTTTTCCGCCGCACTCAAAAAAGTATGTGTATACAGTGAAAATTTTTATATCAAAAGATTCAGTTTTTTGCGGAGATTACGTTCCCGTGGTCCAAAAAATTATTTGAGCACTTTTGAAAAAAGTCAAAATTTGCCAATTTATATACTACCGAGATTACTCTCTTATATAAGTAGTATGAAGCAAGTTGGATATCAAAAGGAATGAATATTTGCTAATAAGCATCCTAACTATGCGGAAATTTAGCTGATTATCAAGGGAATTTCATGATCCGTTTTATAATAGAAGTCTTCATGAAAGAGTCGCGATATTATTCGTGCTTTATTGGCTGAACTTTCAAGTTTTAACTCAATTTTCACCGGCATGATTTTATGATTCACTAAATTCATGTTTCATTTATTGAATCTGAATAGTGATGTGGAACTATTTACATCTTTCAAAGTATAACTTGTATATTATTTGCACGTCCTGCAATATGACATTGTAGACAAGAAACCGGCACTAAGACGGAGTTCTTGGATTACTTGAAGCCAATCTCTTGATCAGCCATAATGAAACACTGAGAAATGTTTACGTATATATGTTTACCGCGACGTAGGGTGTCGGCACTCCAGTGCGCGACGTGAGGTCCCGGGAAGTTATTTTCATCGGGAAGTGAATTCCTAGCGCGCTTCTTCAAAATCTCCAAGGCTGTCATGAGAATCTGTGAAATGCCATCATTCTTTCTGCATTACAATCATGATCACTCAATTTCGTTGTAACTTCTTCAAAAATGCATAAATGTGCACATCTCATATTTGGAAACAATTCCGACTACATCCCCTCCATTTCATTTAATAAAATCGAAAGTGTATACACATTGGGGATTTAATAAATGCGGAGTTACCACTCTACCTAATATATTTACTCTATGCCTTGTACTAAACTGTTTTAAATCATTAAACTGGCTCTGAGAAGTAGGCTATCGATTTTACCCCAACACTCAATAGGTCTACGTAAACAACAAGAGCCCGCATAGGTGTATTTAAACTAATGCAACTTTAATCTGATTTGCCTTGTTGCAGCAGAAAACACAATTCTGCGTCTGCTAGAACTGATCCAATTGTGCCACATTATGCGAGCTGTCGAAATAGACAGTTTGGTGCATTTGGTGTGTTTCTGTAATAACTTTCTAAATGGACGACATTCAAAACCTAGACGTGTTCGTTATCTCTTGCGTTGTGTTCGATTTAATGCAGTGTCAGTACCAGGGGCACTGCTCCGAATGCATTTTTGAATAGATTCCTCAACAGATTTTAATCATGTTTTCGCATCATGTTTCAAGTTATTCAGTCATGCAATATCCTGTGAATATCATGCTATCCGACCTTTCAGTCCATCATATTTATGTCGAACAAAAGCGATCGATTGCGAGCTCAACGTAGATCTAGTGATTTTGTTTTCGACACGGACTAACGTCAGTTACTAAATCAATCAAATTTCGCTGCCAAAGGTACTAACACTTCTTCCCAAGTGAAGATGATTTGGCTCTCATGGCTACCAAACCGCGTTCATCTGGTAGCGGTCGTCTGAGTGCTTTGGTAACCAGTCTTAATTTTAAATGGAACTTCTCATATTAAGTTTGTTTTTGGGTACTACTTATAGTCCTGAGCAGTAGAAGATTAACTAAACATTTTTATGTAGAATGCACTACTTTTTGACTGAGATTATGAGATCATTGCAATTGCACGATAATTGCTCTGCAAGCATGTTCCTTTATATGTCAAACATAAATAAAGTTTGCGTTATGAAATTAACACGCATTGTCAATTCGAATTTATTTTAATCTTAATTTCAAAATTGCTTAATGCGCATTGTTTATTTCTGTGAGTTTGTTTCTTATACACAAAAATCTCTGGCTTACGTGTGATAGAATCGAGTCCGATATCGCAAGCTGGGACGACGTCTAATAAATGGGACGACGCCCCATAACGACGTCTAAATGTTTCATAATTTTAATAAACTTATATTTAATAAGACTTAAGGTTTGCCCTCAAGAGGACAGGTGGTACGTTCCCACCGGCAGACATTAAACGTTCAAGGCGCGTCAAACTTTTGACTATCCTAGGACTACATTTTAGAGCCAAACTTGACGAGATCGGTGTGGAGGACCTTCCCACTAGTCCATTTTTCAATCAGCGCTTCTAAAGCGGGGCTGGACCTTACCCCTAATGGTCCTTTGACTTGTAATCCTCGACAAATGCATGAATGCATGAAGGTCTTTAAGCACAAAGACTTGACGGATCTGATTGCGTGCCGGGCAGACCTTCAGGGGGGTCCACAACATAGCGCTATACGGGTTGGACTTCACCCTTAAGTGCACGAGATAGTACAAAGCCGCTTAACAAGTGATCTCCTTGGTCAAAGTTTCAGGCTCGATAGATTAGGAACTTATATATAAATAGACACTTAGTAATCACCATGTCAACCCCATGGAGACCAGTGACCGACACAGTCCATTCATCACACTAGGGCAGTTAGCGATAAAAAAAACGTTAAAACAAATAAAACAATAGCCAGTCGTCAGCAGGTACCCGAATGGTCGCGTTTCGGCCCCTCTACCTGAACGCTCAAGCCCAGGCGGGCGGGGCCCCGCATAAACTTATATGCGGCTGGCATTCTAAAATCAATACAGTAATGATATGTGTAATAATAACTTACTTCTTATAACGCAGTAAAATGTTCATGCAACTTTTGACATAATGTACTTATGGGATTTTGAGAAAACGAAGCATCTTGTAGAAGCCATGCAGGTTTGGCAGCAAAATCGCTACCAGATGAAAGGAAATAAAGCATTTCATCGGTTTGGGAGCGCACGATTTACAGTGTATGCATTGTGCTAAAGTGAATAATTAGACGATGTGTGCTGATTCAAGAGTTTAGTATTCGATGAAGTTTAAGGCATTTCTGTGTAACTTCACTTTATCAGATTCGGACTCCACGGATTCTTGATTGCAGGTCATTTTTTTTCAATAAACTCTTAATGACTTAAGTGTTTTGCAGACAACATTGTTTCCATAACAGTTGCAATCACTTCTCGTGTACTGTTCACTTCCTCTGCATTCTTCTTCATCTTAAAATTTGGAGCTCTGACTTTTCTTAACCTATTTGTTAGAGAAATGCGTACTAGTAAAATCGATGATAGGTAATATACAAAAACTAAAAATATGTTTAAGAGAATGAACTTTAAATACATAGACTAAAAGAAAACTGAAAGTTACAATAAAGACCAAGGCAAACTGAAGCAAAATTCAGCACAGTTTCAACAGAAACAATCTGTCCTTCTGCACACAAAGATCCGGGAATGAGAGTCGAATGCTTACACTTTCTTTGATGGCCAGCTCCAAAGATGTCCTTGCTTTTCTTCGTACTTGAAAGCCTTGGTGTTCCTGCTCTAACACTGCTGATCGATGTTCACAACTGCTCAAATGTCGGGTGATGGCGGACACTGGCGGTTGTTTGCTTCTCGGACTTGTTGTTCCTTTGTAGAGCTACTTGTTTCTGTTGAAACTGTGCTGACTTTTGCTTGTTTGCCTTGGTCTTTATTGTAACTTTCAGTTTTCTTTTAGTCTATGTATTTAAAGTTTATTCTGTTAAACATATTTTCAGTTTTTGTATATTACCTATTATCGATTTTACTAGTACGCATTTCTCTTAAGCGACTTGTTTGGACAGTATTGATGACGTATGAACTGAACTGTAATCTAGCTTTTTATGTATCAACTGTTAAGCCAGATTGTAACACAGAATTAGATTGTTTAACCGTATCACTTTGCTAGAAGTGCAAACTGATTCAAAATGATGGCACATGCAGGAACTTAATAAGTGGGCAAAATGAAATTTTTAATACCTTACAGAGATAGGAAAAATAGTCGTGCGTCGCTTGCGGATTGCTCTGAATTCCTTCAAAATGCTCCGATCGCCACGACTCCTTCAGATTCGAAGAATTCAGATCATTGCGCAAATGTTTTCTCGATAATGTTGGGCCCTCCGATCATTTTAAAAAAAGTTAGCAGGCGCATGAAAAAACGTTCACAAACTTCTTCTGTAGAGCTTGACATCGACTGTGTCTCTTTGCCGTGTGATTCGGTTGATAACAGGCACTGAAACCTCGCACAATTTGACGTGTTTAATTTTGAACTGGCTGCTTATTGTTCGATTGCTATGGTATTTAGTCAGGAGATTGAGCCATTTCATTTACGTTACATGTTCCAATGTTTCCCTTCTAGTCAAACGGAAGAAGAGACGACCTGTCTAATTCTGTGGTTAAGCCAGATTGTACAGTACTGTTGTATCTCACCGTAGAGAACAGACGTGGCCATGAGACAACATAGTTTTCTCTTCCATGCATTCCTTTACAAAGTTGTACCAACACGTAATTTATTCAACCTATTTGTTCCTGAACTCCAATACTCTCTGCTTCTGTCAGGTCTAAAATTCAATAACAGTCAGAATATGCGGTGAATTGTGAAACATTAACTCCACACAGGCGACTTACACCACCCTGATAATGACAGATACGGAAGACAGGAATATTCTTTACTAAAACGTTTGCTTTTAAATTTCTTTATTTTACAGACGCCGATCATTTTCTTGGTTCTAATGGTTCATCTGTCATTCCATTTAGATAATAGAGTTCACTTTCTAGGAAATCAGAAAAAGTGAAGTTGTGAAAGATAATTGCCTTTAAAACTTATTTCTGGGCAATCATTTCTCTGTCACACAGGCACTGTCCAAGCTGATCAACATGCTTTGCTCTGGTTTGCTATACATTCTCTCATGCATCGTTCCACATCAGATCTCATCCGTACTCGGAGAAAATTTGGCATTGAATAAACCAATAAGGCAAAGTTCAACATTCGCATCTCGCACGTCTGACTTGGCTGTGGATGGAAACACCAATAGAGGCTCCTGCTCGTGGACAAGTCGTCCTCATCCTCATTCTTGGAGTGTTGATCTGGGAGCACAATATCATGTGAAGGAGGTCATCATAATCGGTCATATATCCATCATGTACACAAAAGTGTATTTAAGCGCAGTAAGACAAGCTACTTGGTCAAACAGGTTGAAAGATCAATATCTATGCGGAGAAGTTTTAGATCCGTCTCCCGTAGTTGATTATATTTCTTTAAAATGCAACAACACTCGTGGCAGGTATGTGACCCTTTTGAAGAGCCATTTTGTTTCTCTGAAATTGTGCGAAGTTCAGGTGATTAAAGGAGGTAAGTACCGAACATAATTCATTTATATTGAAAACAATGAGATAGAGGTCTTTAGCAAGCGTTTCACGAGATTCCTGGGTCACTAGAAATTGCTAGCCCCCTGCTACCCTGAGTTTCACAATTGTTGTACTAGCGTTTTCAGCTGATGTTTTCCAAATGCAGAAAGTGACTTCGCATCTTTGAAGCTGAGATGCAGAATTGTCGTATGATCATTTCGGCCGGAGTCCCATCAAACCCTTGAGTTGGAGTCCCGGAGTCCCATCAAACCCTTGAGTTGGAGTCCCGGAGTCCCATCAAACCCTTGAGTTGGAATCCCGGAGTCCCATCAAACCCTTGAGTTGGAATCCCGGAGTCCCATCAAACCTGCAGTCGGAGTCCCACCAAACCCTTGAGAATGGATCTGGTGTAATAATTTTGTTTGATAATTTGATTGATTATGTAATTGATAAGCTATTTAATCCTATCATGCATCATGCAATTTGGCTGATTGTATTTGAATGCAACCACTGTTTTTTGGCAAGGAAAATGATCAATTCGACTGTTTCTCGCTTTGACAATAAGAACTCCTCAGAAAGAGACTTCAAAAATTTAAAGCAGCCTTTTGTTCCAATGATTTTAAGTAAAGAAAATAAAAAAATAAAGATTGAGAGGTCCTAAAGATCAAAGCATCTCAATATGCAAGCATCTCTGGGACTGCAATCAATTTTCCGGACATAAGATCGAGTCTCTGTCGCTGCATACTGTAGAGATTTTCAACATGTCAAGAGCACTGAGGCCATTTAATTAAAACGATTCAAGCCCCTCATTATGTATCATAAAAGATTATGTTAGTGATTTGATCCTGACGTGGACTTAGCCACTTTTCTACTTTTATCTTATCTATGTTAATTTTCTGTAGTCCAATGTCTCGATTTTGACATGTGTGCATGTTTCTTACTTAATCTTTTCATAGCTATATAATTTGAATGTCTATAACTTTCAGTGTAAGATTATCTTGAATCCTTTGGTATCATGACGTTATCTTTTGATTAGATAAAAGCTTAAGATAATACATTATGAGTTTATTTTCTTTACTTAAAGTCATTCTCAGAAAGAGATGATTTCTCAATATTTTGAAAAACAACACAAGAAGTAAGCTAAAGCATGTTCTCTCACATCATCACATATATTAAAAGAGATTTTCTTCTTGACCGGTCAAATTGAAATTTGACAGAGTGTTGAAGGGCATGTTGCAGAAAATGTGTTTCATGACTGTTTTGATTCAGGATTGCTTTGATATTAGATTTGTATTAGAACAGGAAATGGACTCATCTATCACCTGGAAGTGCATGGAATTGACATCAATGCAGTTTCATATTTCACAGAGCTTCATGAGAGCTATCATTTCATTTCAGAAGCAAGCACAACCATCCCTCCGCCAACAACAGCAACGACAACAACAGCAACGACAGCAACAACAACAACAGCAACGACAGCAACGACAGCAACAACGACAACAACAGCAACAACGACAACTACCTCACTGCCATTGACTGCACCAGCTGCTCATCCGAATGATTTGTCACGGGACAAACCAGCTACGGTGTCCGATCTCGTCTTGGGGACAGCCGAGAACATCAATGATGGAATAATTGCAAGCAGCAAATGTGTGAAGTCTCAAGTAGATCATCCAACCAATGACAAAGTTTTGGCAATTACAATTGACTTTGAAGCAACTTATCGCATCAAGTTCGTTAATATTTGGAACGCTGCTGGTGAGTCCTGGACTATTATGAGCGATTTCAAGCGACGTACAGCGTGCTCCATGCACTCAGCTGAATATGGTTGGCTATTTGAAGATTTTCGCTATGGTTAGAATTAATTCTGTATAAAATAATAATTGCATTATGTCAAATTCCGAAGAGAACTAAGAGGTTTCTCTATGAAGCAGAGAGACATAATGAAAACCAATCTATTACTGTCATAATAATAACGAATAAATTATATTTCTAAGGTTTATATTTCTACAGTCCGGAAGTCGGAGGCACTTTGCCGTCTAAAAAGCGTCACCGGCAAATTACCGACAAAAAAGGACACGTGCTAGTAAATCCTTCAGAGCATGTTCTAGGTGGATGCAAATAGTGAAATCCATCTTTCTCTAATCATATCGGATTATATATGACAGTCAGAATTTGTGCGTGTACTATGACATTTCAAAAGCTGTCAGGACTTTCACAGCAGGTACACTACCGGCAATATCCCGACAACTGAATACAATCGCGACATATGCGTCGAAAATAGTTGCCATAGCTGTACAGTTCTACTGATTGATGTGCCACAATCATGGATTTGTATGTATTTGCTCAGTTTAATATCTGTTGTAAGTATAACTGTTATATTATTTGCACGTCCTGCAATATGACATTGTAGACAAGAAACCGGCACTAAGACGGAGTTCTTGGATTACTTGAAGCCAATCTCTTGATCAGCCATAATGAAACACTGAGAAATGTTTACGTATATATGTTTACCGCGACGTAGGGTGTCGGCACTCCAGTGCGCGACGTGAGGTCCCGGGAAGTTATTTTCATCGGGAAGTGAATTCCTAGCGCGCTTCTTCAAAATCTCTAAGGCTGTCATGAGAATCCGTGAAATACCATCATTCCTTCTGCATTGCAATCATGATCACTCAATTTCGTTGTAATTTCTGCACAACTGCTAAAATTTGCATATCTCACATTTGGTGACAATACCACCTGTATTTCCCTTGAGTTCATTTAATAAAATCGAAAGTGTATACACATTGGAGATTTAATAAATGCGGAGTTACCACTCTACCTAATATATCTACTCTATGACTGCATCTGTTGTCATTGGTGTACTCTTAATATAAGTGTATTTGCTGACCGTAATTTATACTTATGAAGCTATCATTACCGTATTGTTGGCTAAGACAAAGCAACGAGTGAAGAGCGTCTGACACATTTTGATAGTCTTTTTGTAGTCTCATGTAGCTGACAAATATGAGCTGTATTAATTGTCAAGGAAGAATATTGAAAAGGACCATCCAGTGTAGTGTATCCACGGACCAAAATTGTACAAGCTCCGCCGATGAGATAGCTACAGCATTGGTAGAAATGCGTAGAGAATACATCAATCTCTGCTGCACAGAAGTTGTCCAGGTAGGCCTGCCGGCTGGGCTTATACGAAACTTCTTAGCATCTATAGACTTGAAACTGAAAGGATGTTGCTTATTTTAACAAGAGCCATCCTCAATTAGCCAACTGGTGTGACTGGCAAGCCTGATTGTTTTTGAGGATGATAATTTTCGCTTTTCCGCGGAAATCCGAGAGGCCTCACTTTTATCTCATTTTCATTCGTTTTATAAATCTGCTTTACGCTTGAAATTATATTTTAGTGAAAATTCCTTCGTACGTATTGCCTTTTTTCTTTTCCGCTGAATCATCATGATTGTCGTCAATTTCCTTTCTGATCATGATGCTTTGTATGATGCTTACTTAGATCTCTTGGATTCAGAATATTTGGATTAATATTAGAAAGTTTAATATAACAGCCACTAACTCATGCTGTAGTATTTTTTGTAGTACTGTTTGAATGGCAACACGTGTATTCCAATGGGGAATTGCGGCATTGGTTATGGGGAAATGTGGTGACATGGCATCATTTTCGACAATCATGATGTCCAAATAATTAAAAAAAATTAGAAATTGATACTTTGATCGCATTATACAGCGTATTTCCAATCTTATGCCATACATGAAATTCTGTAGGAGATTTTGACCATCCAATTTTGATCTTGAAAAAAGTTCAAAAACTGCCGTGTCATCCTACCGATGTGGTGGCATGGCAGTATTCAGCAAAGTTGGAAGTGGGTCAACGAAACTTGACCCACGACCCACCTGACCCACCATATCTTTTACCCACTTGACCCACCTGACCCACCTGCCCCATGACCCACGACCCACTTCCAACTCTGGTATTCAGTCAAACTTAGTATGTCTGTCAATTATTCTTCAAATATCAGACAGAACTCAACTGGCTCAATTTTACTACCATCAACTCACATCTCCCAGCAGGCCTACCTATGAAGTACCTATGAAATCTAGGCACATCATTAGCGTCTTCAGGGGGCTACTGCTCCCCACCCCTCCCCCGAATCGGTAAATTTTCAGATTTCATACAATTTTATAAAATTTTAGGTTGCATTTCTGCATCTTTCTGAGTTTTAGCAGATAGTCTCCGAGAAGGAAAGAGCCCCACCCCTCCGAGAAAATTTTCTGGGGCCAAAATTGAGGCGCATTCTCCTATATATATGCTTTATATTTTGCTATGCTCTGGCTAGATAAAAATAGTCAATCAATAGGATTTTCATAGATCGGCTTCACATTTTGGTTTAAGTTGATCACGTTCATGTATCAACATGAGCAGCTAATTACCAGATTTCTCAAGTATAAATGAAACAAATTTTTCAGAAAATTGATAAAAAATCGCCGAAGACTGGCATGATTTGGCCGACACTATATTGTTTCCCGATACAGTGAAAGAGGTTGAGATGTGACGCAAATATCCCTTCGGACCAAGGACTCCGCAAAGCTTTGGGTAGAGTATTTCCCAATATCGTTTGTGATCGTTTCATTTTGCGGCTTGAAGTTCATTATATTTTATCTAAGGCACCGTCTTTCTTTTTTATTAAAAATGTTCCTTTGTGTCATTAAATTCATCAGATTTTCATTTGATTGATAAGCTTTATATTCTGTTACTATTCTTCTATGATCTCTTCATAGTTTTCTTAATTCAGCCGTATAGATGCGCTTATTATCACATGCGCATTTATTTTCAATAGCTTTTGTTTTATTTTTGTGCAGTTCATCACAAATATTCGTTGTTGACATTAGTGTTGACTTAATACTATTCTTGAGAATTGCACAATCTTCAACAAATCTACTCGAGTTAAAATTGTTTTTATAAGTCCATTTGAATGGTCTTATTGCTTTTATCTTCGATGCCTGATGGCATTTCGGATTAACCTGAACTGCAGTTTTAGGATTCATTTCAATCTCAAATGTTAATGGCGAGTGATCAGAGTATAATACAGGCTTGTGGATTTCAAACTTTTTCAGTTTATTCACTGATGATTTAGATAGGATAAGATAATCGACTACAGATTTTCGAATTTCATTATGTTGCATTCTATTACAAGTACATTTTCCTGAAGTCTCAAATCTTCCATTTGCTGTTACCAAAGATGTTTTATTGAAAAGTGAAATTATTTCACGACCATTAGTGTAGTTTTATCGTCAGAAATTCTATGAGGCAGGTCACTGCTTTTATTGTCACTTTCATTGGAGATTTTTCCATTTAGGTCACCAATCATCATCATATGCTGCATATTATGCTTTATTGTATATCGCTTGATTTTCTCAAAATATTCATTATCTTTATATTTAGATTCTCTGTTTTCTCTGTATGATATCATGAGGAATATCTCATTTAAATCTGTCCATTTACTACTTGCCAATTTAAATATATCAACACGATTCCTTCCACACTATCTATGTATTCAGTTCTATTCTCATTACATAGATTTTCATACAAGGACAGTGGAAGACGAAGAAAGGTGCAGGGTTTTCATACCTGAGCTTTTCGACCATAGTTTAACTGTAGAATATATTCTAAAATGCTGCTGACATTGAAAATAAAATTTAGATGTGGGCAAATACATACATGCATGTCAAATGCCATATCAGGCGCGTATCTGCTGAATAAGCTTTAAGAAACGGGAAAATTTTCCGGTCATTTCCAATCAACTTTTAGTTGATTCATTAATCAAATTAATCTGAAAGTTTATATGTATATTCAAGTGCGCAAAGTGCAACCATTTAAATGTTTCGCACTTTAAATCAATAACACTGTGAAAATGAATGAGATTTCAATTATCAAACATGTACATAGAATAGAAAGCGTACATATATTTTCAAATAAGAATCATCGAATACATTATGTTGCGGGATGCTGAGGTTGTTCAAAGAAAAGAAAAATAAACAATCAAGAAAAAGTATTACATGCATGCATTTCGAGACATCGCGTAAAGCCAGTAATCTTTCAGTCAAAGCAGGTTGTTAAACAATAGACATGAATACGGGAAGAAGGTTCGCAGTCTCCTCTCAGTATGACAATAAGGTACAATGAAGTGAGTTTTCATCCTTGACCTAACAGGGACAGAATAGTGCAAAGGATGGTCTTGATATGTCTCGCATTTCAACAAATACTCCAAAGATGCTTTCTTAAAACGAGATTCGATACTAGTGAAATCTTTACAAATGCACTTACTACCACAGATTAAGCTATGAGCTCTGTTTTGAAAACAGCGTCAACATGTGAGTATCACTGAGGCGACCGTAGACTGGAGAAGCGTACATTATCAGTGAAGTTATCAAAGAATGATATACGAGTTTTAAGTCTTTCACCTTCAAGAATGTCTTTAACATGCGAATTACATGCAGACGTTGAGAAGCCTTGCGTATTACATTTGAGATTTGACAATCCCAGGTTAACTTCGTATTTATGATGAAGCCAAGAATTACATTGTCAATGTTAGGGTTGAAAGCAGAGCAGGAGTGATCATGTGAGCGCCCAAAACAAAGCCTATAGCACTTTGATTGATTGATGAAGAGACCCATATTTTTTGTGCATGACTCAACATTACTTATGCATGAAGTATGTGAGGAGCGTGAACTGTCTATGGTTTCTATCACTGTCACGTCATCAGCATATAGAACAATTTTCGCCTCCTTGCATTCCATGAGAAGTTTTCTCATAAAAGCTGAGAAAAGGTACGGGGGCCCATTACATGCAGATATGAGAAACATCCGTGAAACTCGATTTCATGCATATATTGCATATAAGTCAATCAGTCATTTAGAGGCAAAGTACTGTGGAATTAATAGCAATGACTAACACAGGGCTCCTTATATTCCTATATTTAAGAAGGGACCCGCCATACTGATGAAAAATACAAAAGGCCATGAAAAGTTGTTAATTTTATAGGGGGCACGTGCCTGCGAGTGCCCCCCCCCCGGTTCAGCTGTGCCTGTACACAGACACTCCTTTTATATTTCTACTTTCGTCTTGTTTTCGTACGTTCTATGAAATGTATTACAATTCGGTATGGCTGGTAGATCTACGTTGATTTTTAACGTAGATCGACATTGCACCAGTAGGCCTACTTTTGCTGTTTCAAGTTCAAGCATTACTCTGCGGAGACTCTGCAGCTGTGTGACATGTGAAACTGCACATCTTTCATCAATCTTTCTTACACACATTATTCACATTATCGATTCCTGTATCATGATAACTGGATATTATGGCTACTGAATGAATTGCTGCACCTTCTTCCCATCAAATTGTGCATAGGCCAACCATACTTTTGTGTTGTGATCATTTTTATCTACAATGAATCCTTCGTACAAAGTTATTTGTATCACAGGCTTCATCAAGCTGAAGGAAATATGAGCTGACGCTTAATTTTTGTGACATTGAAATTGCAAAAGTGTGTGTAGTCAGTCTTTTATGCTTTTTACTAGTAGTATGGTCAATTTCATTCATGTGCGAATATATATGATTCAACACATGCACCATTGCACTTACATGTAATATCCTTTTATAGTGTTCGACTTGAATTGTACGTAAATCAGGTGAATGCGTGATGAATGAGGGACAGTCGACGTACTTGAGTATTTTATTTAACTTCGAACAAAACATGGGACCAATAATTAATTTAATTAATTGTTGCATTGGTGCTGAGATTGCTTGCAGCCAGTGAAAAGAGAGCTCACAAGTACATTCATTGCATTTTAATGCCTCAAAATGACTTTTAGATCGTTTGTTTTTATTTCATGGTAAATCGTCTTGTTCGACAAAAGTTCTTGCTTGACATGAAATTGTGCTTAATCAATGTGATTTTCTGCTTGATATAAATCCAATTCAATTTAGATCTATGCATGTAAACCAATAATACATCTATACTGAAAAATATTCAAGATCATTATTATAATTGTTATCTGCTGTTTTCAAATATTACAAAAATGTCATTCTTTTAAAATTCTGTTGCTGTTTTATCGTGTGAAATGATGTCTTCAAGTTTTCGTAGAGATTTTTCAGATGTTTCAGTGTTAATTATGAAATGTAACCTTATTGTAATTATGCCGTTTTTTAGGATGAAAACACTATCATAGGATGCTCATCTTGAACTAACAGTGATACTCTGTAATTGTTTGTTTTTCCAGCATTGCTGCATTAATATCTCGTCTTTTCCAGAGTTGGTGATAGTTATATAGTTTTTAAGTGATCCTCCGCTCTTGATTGTATATTTCTATGACATGTCCACTTTAAAACCACATCATCTCATGAACATGTTTGGTGCTTTTTTCTATTTTCAAGTGATAATCATTGTCATTGTGCATTCTTGTTACTATTTAGCTCTACTGACCGAATTAATACATGTATTGGGACAGTCATTTCTTTTCTTGCTAATGGTTATGCTGGGAGCTAAGCTAAGTCGTGGTGATTCGTTAAATTAACAAAAGATCAAAGTTTGCATGGGACTTGAATAACGAATGCATTATGTCTACTCTGAAAGTTACTGACGTATACTACTACTAAAGCTCGGGAGAAGTAGTACCAAAAAGCTCCATTTTGCAAAGAATTTACAGTTAATGTCCCAATTGATTACTTGTTAAAGACGAAGCATGATGTTTCGGGGAGAGTTTTTGATTCTTAGAAGTCTTCAACGAATTTCAATCATCATTTGCTTATTGCAGGAAAACCTCAAGATTTGCGTGAAATCAGCCTTTGGGTTGGAATGGAACCTTTCACTTCAAATAGTCAGACTGAACTGCTTTCCATCAAGTACACAAGGATTGCATACATCAATGACAGCAATTTCAACGAGAAACTCAAAATATTCCCCGAATATGCGTCAAATAATGTAAGTAATACAACGGTTTGGTTTAATTTACTTGTTAACCATGTAAAGTTTGGCAGGAATTATTATCATCGGACTTCCTTATTGCTGCCTCCTGTTAGTAAATCCGTCTTATTCCAACATATTGCTCTTTTTAGTCCGAAATCTCTCTAGTTAAACGAGACATGAACCGCCTATGTTTGATAAATTACAAAATGCGTCTTTTAAGTCCAGTGTTTTTTGTAATTTTTCAATTTAGTAACTTTGGCAATTTTTTTGGTAAAAATAATAATCATTTCAGAATATAAACCAGCGCTTGATGAAACCAACATTTTTGACTGAAACCGAAACTTCAACCGGCTTATTTGATTCTGAAAATTCCAAAATCGAATTTCGAATTTTAGTACTTCACATAATCTATATCGAATATTCTTCATGCCGAAGTCAGACAGAAACAAAATCCCAAAAATTTCATCTTGTATGCAGGGTTTCAGCAACAGGCCGACAGAAAACGACACGGAAATAAATATCATTCATGCACTTCTTGCTATAATAAAATAGCACTATATTCAAATGCAGTTTGTGCAATGTCAATGTCCTCTCCTTCCAGAGCTATCCTAATTTCTCCATCTTTGTCTGCTTCATGATATTATCATCTATCTGTAAATATTTCCATAACATTATCATAGTCGTCATTGTAATATTGTTTGCCATATTTTGTATTCGTGTTCTCGATTTGAGAAATAAACGCTTTCATATTTTGATATTTATGCATTCGAATTCAGCCACTTTGCGAGAAAATGTGATATTTGACATTGTAGCTGAAACGAATGCAAATGTCATCGTATTCGTTATAGACCTCCAAAAATCTGCTGGCCTTCATCTCAATGCATTGCTTACTGCGAATCATTTATCCAGATTTCAAAGGAGATTGTGGGCTTCCTTGAGATTGTGTTTTAACCGAAAACGCAACTGCCGGGCGAAAAGTTCTTGCCGAACAGTATAGAATTGCATTCTCGCCTCAATTTTAATGTACTTGTTACGTGTATGCCTAAGCATACGTTGTCATTCATTAAGTCCCAAGTGAGCACATGCAAGAGAACTGAAATTAACTACGACTAAGAAATAAGTCCCAAAATCTAGTGCTCTTTCGGATCGAAAGCACAGGGATTAATCCGCATTCATTGTACTACTCATTTAATTAATGAGTAGCACAAGACTAGCACCTCCACTATATCGAAGAACGCTAAGCGGCATATCTAACCCGCTTGCTATATCACATACACACTTCCATCGAAGAACTGCTTTGTCAATTAGATACAAATGCATTTGGATCAATAAAATATGCGCAAGATAGGACAGTTGGTGAAGTGGGTAAACGTTTACAAGACTCAATGGACTGTCGGAGAAGATGGCTCATTAATAGGAAATCGATGAAATGTCAGAGTTTTAGGGATTCCATTGATGTCAGTATTTGAGGGATTGCTTCTTGTTTAATTGAACCCACTTCGGCATGCAGCAGGAACGCACCAAGCCGTCATTACCTCAGCACTCGCTACCTGAGACAGTAGCGACCCGAGAGACAATGTTGCTGCAGGAACCATGAACAACTATGTTGACCGCTTGATAGGAGTCACGTGCTAATAGACAAATAGTCTATTAAACCTGAGCGCACGCTGTCACTACCAACTGCACAATGATTCACTGAATTTGCCTCGTGCCGCGTCATTTATTCATGCTGATATTTCGTCATATTAGTACTCAGCACGTATTTTAGTACTTCTGTAAATTTAAGTTCGGCAATTCTAGTGCTCCTCTGTTTAGTACTAAGATTATTCATACTTAAATAGGACTTCATGATTTACAAGGTACAATAGGCTTGGCCATAGGTTTTCAACTCCCATTACAGCTTTGACATCACCACTTAGAATACCAAGCTGTACGTTAGGCCATCTTTCTAACAATTTTATAACCACCTTTTGCACCGAAATTAGAGACAACGCTTATCCATTCAAAGGTCATAACTGTAGGGCCTATCGAGAAATGTCCAAACATCAACAAAGGGAAGTTCGATGTAGACTTGGTGTCATGTTTACGAGTAGGCCATTTGTAATTTAAAGGGTGCAAGGAAATTTTATTTTCAATCAGAAACTTGGTTGCATAAAGCTGCCGTTACCCATCTCTAATAGATTCGTTGACCATTTTCTTGATATTTCTCACGTTGATGCCAGTTAACAACATTATTGAGAAAACTTGATGATATTTTCATCGTTCCATCTCGATTTGCTTCTTTTAATACACGGTTAACTTTCATCGTAGATACTCTACATTTTCATTTCTCTCATCTACTCTGTCATCTCGGCACAGCTATTTCAGATTTCTTTATGGATGTATGGTATGCGGCTGTTAGTCCGGCAGCCAGCACGAGTTTCTGCAGGGAACGAGGCCGAACATGAGACTTTCACAGAATGATGTACACCCTATGCGTGCTGTAAATCGGCACGTCTGTCAAGTTTTAGTGAGTTCCTCTTCTTGTCAGACAGGATCAAAGAAAAACACATGTTAATCTAATGGGACGCAGATTGCAGTTTGTGGCTAAAATGAAATTTTACATGTATTCTCTGATTAAACGAAAAGTACTAAGTCCAGAGCCATAATTTCTGACATGGAATGTCTTCCGGTCATTTCCTTTCATGCCCATGCATCCCTGTCTATGAAGCTAATCCCATCTAGATTTGGCGAGCCTCTTAATGTCTGCAAACACAAACATTTTGAGGAACTTTATCCACATTCAACCACATTTTCGCATATTGCCGATCAGAAGCATGATGATAGCACATGCACATCATAGGAAATGATCTGGAGACATTCCATGTCAAAAATTATGACTCTGGGCTTAGTACTTTTCGTTTAATCAGAGGAAACATGCAAAATTTCATTTTAGCCAAAAAATGCAATCTGCGTCCCATTGGATTAACATTTGTTTTTCTTTGATCCTGTCTGACAAGAAGAGAAACTCACTAGAACTCGGCAGACGTGCCGATTCGAAGCAGGCATATGGCCTGGACTGCCTTCCGCTCAGTTAGGGTAGTCCTACAGAGTGAAGCGTTGCCTAATGCTCTCAGAATTCAACTCTTCTCATCAGTGATCGAGTCGGTGCTCCTTTACAATGCGGAAACCTGGATTCTAACAAGGACTCTCGAGAGGCGACTGGACTCCGCTCATTCCGCTTTACTCCGCGCGGCTTTCTCCATACGCTACACAGACAAGGTAAAGACCGACGATCTGTATCGAAGGTGTGGGCTCATTCGACCGAGCCAGACCCTACAACAACGACGGTTGACTCTGTGCGGGCATGTGGTTCGAGCAGAAGACTATTGTCGTGAACCGGCTCAAGACATCTTGTTCATGACTTCACATGAACCCCGTCGACGAGGACAGGCAAATTCTACAACCTATGTCGACTGCCTATTTAAAGACGCTAGTGCTCCAGATCAAGTAAATGGCATTTCATATATCAGACAGTTAGCCCGAGATCGGAAGATCTGACGCCTTTTGGCGTAACTATGTATGTACACGTATGTATCGAATCTTGACCCAAATTAATGCTCCACGGGCATCTCCTTTCTTTGACTAACTGATTCCATAAATTTCTTTCAACGTAAAGTGTGCATCATCCCGTAACTGTGACCAGCTTCCTGTATTCCACCGCCTCCTTTATTTGTTCAAGCTCTCATCGATTCAATGAAGTAATTCCTATCATCAATTGCTACCATCTCGTGCATCTACTACCGAATGAGACCTAGCCAGCTGATCAGATTCAAAATCATTTTGAAATTCAACCAACAATAGAATGCAAAGTAATGACACTAAAGAATTTGCTTTCTATACTGCTTCTTTGACTTGCTATTTCAAAACAAGTTTTTTGATCTTACTTTGACTGTACATGGATTCGTCATTCATCTCTTGTGTCGATTTCAGCTGTATTGGAGAGAGCCGGTATTCGGAAGATATATCATTCTTTCAAGACCTCAATCCAGCGAGGTAATGGAAATTTGCGACATTCAAGTTTTGGGATTACATCCAACCTTCGAACCAATATTATGTAAGTTGATCTAACAGAGATGCAGCCGAAGCGGTCCGTGATGAGTCATATTCAGTACTTTTACCTTCCGCTAATTCCATGTATGTGTACGAATCGATGGAGTTCTGAGGAGATAGAATGAAGGAACACTAAGTACATGTGACCGTCAAATGACTGCATTTTGAAATTGAATGTTGTTTCTATTGCCTTTCAGACCTTCGCATAAGGTCTTCAAAACCAGAAAAAGCATTCAAGGAAGTCAAATTGTCGACCATTCTTGGATGTGCAAGGGAGTGCAACTCACAAGGACAAAGCTGCAGATCATTTACTTACAAACAAAAGATTTGTCATCTATATAGCTCGGCAGCCGGAGGAGAATTTGAATCTCATGTCACTCTCTAATTACTGATATAAGCGCTCGCATCCACGATCTTGAGGTCGGTCACTCCAACTGATACTTGCTGTATGCTGTGCTTACATGACTACATGACATCCGGTTCTTGCTTATAGTTATATAACTGCCGACATGGCTTATCCGATCGTGCGCTTAACTGACATTTGCTTTCCTTGGTGTCAAATGAACTGGTGTGTCATGCGTGCGTTTAACTCACTAGGTGACATGCCACGCTCAATTACGCGCAATTCACGCGTAAACTACACGTAATTACACATGACCCTAAACATCCGTCCCTGTGCGTGACATTGCTGCAACATCTGTCGGCAGTCCTGTTATACAGACTTTGCGTCTCATGTGTCTGCATGTATCAGAGGCTAAACAATGTGATAGTACCTCAATTTCATGCTCAAAGCAGACAGAACATGCTTAGCGGCTCATCCATGGTTCAAGCGGCAACGCGGACAACCGTATAGAGGACGAGTAAACCATAAACACTCGCCCGCGCGTATTCATAAACATTCCCCATGTTTTAACAGCATCAGATCACGTGATTTCTGACTCTAAGTACGCTGAACCTGAACGGATGTTTGGGGTGCTCCGTAATTACGCGTGAATTACGAGTGGCAATGTCACCTAGTGCTGAGAACTGCGTATTCTGAAATTCGCCTAATTGTGATGCATGTGCACATGCATTGCAAAATGCGCTAGTCTTACGTTTGCATGCCTGATTCGGTTGATGATAAATGTACTTTGCTTTATGAACTTTTCCTTTAAGCTTTATTGCCATATTCCATCACAAGGCGTCAAGTAACAGGAAATGATGGGCCATGGAATAACCCTCTTCTAAAAGAGTTGACTGATGGCCGCTGGCTCGCCAATCGATCCAAGAATTGGCCGGATGTGTACATGTATGACCATTCAAGCGACAAAATTAAAACTGAGCTAGATGTACACATACATAGCGAAGAAAACACGGAGTGATAGAGAAATAAAAATGGTGGGTATCTATGGAATGTTGTCAGAGAGTTGTAAGGTAAAAACAAACACTCTGTCGACCCCCAAGAAGTGATGGAGAACGTATCTTGGGCAATTTAGCAAAACACTTTTGGCCTTACTTAAACGAGCTCTTATTCCTTATAGCAAATGAGAAATGGGAAGTGCCGATTGATGCAATTTTTTATATGTTTATTGATACTCAAATACTTATTACCTCGTTGTGATGACTCATTACGTATGTATGTTCTATACATGCTACTTTTAGATGCAAAATTTAAAAAATGATTATTTGAGCTTTGAAATGCTATTTATAGTGACAAGAATCAGCTAAAATGCAAAATCAGCAACATCACTAGTAGGGTGTGTAATTCAAAGAAATTTGCTGAACTTCCTGCAATTTTCAAGAAATTCTGATGACTATTTTAGATGCATGCGATTACGAAATTTAGAAAAATGATTGTTTGAATTTTAAAATACTATTTGTAGCAGCAATATCAACTTCGAATGAAAAACTGATACCACCACCGGATACAGCATACCCAAACGAGATATACTTCATTAAGTCATGCCATATCAGTCAATGGTTTTGAAGATCTTAGGGGAAGGGTGCATATTTTTCCCTGTAATACTTCACAGACAAGAAAAAGCCTGTAGGGCTTTTAGAAAAGGCCAAATATGGCTGATGAGAGTTCCATGTGGTGCTCCTCCACATTATCAAGGTTGCATCGGAGCATGTAGTTAGCGACCCCATTAATGCAGAGAAAAGAATGGGCCCCAAGACTGATCCCTGGGGAATTCCAGAAATCACGGGTGCTGTAGGACCAAAGGCTCCGTTGACCTTGAGGCGTTGATGTCGATTTGTAAGGTAGCTCTGTATCCACTGAATAAATCCATGGCTTAAGCCTGCATCACATAAGCGCTCAGTAAGTTTGTCCCAGGTTATTTTGTCAAAAGCTTTCGTAAGATCCAAGCAAGTCAGACGAACGGAAGTATTATTCGAGAGGTCAAGCAGCCTTGTTACTGTGTCATGAATAAGAACAAGAGCGCTGTCAGTTGAGCCAAATTTTCTAAAAACATGTTGATTTGGTCCGTAGAGGGGTAATAGAGTATCATACATAGCTTTCACGACTAAAGATTCGAACACTTTGCTTATTGTCGGAGTTAAAGAAATAGGCCGAAAGTCTTTAAGGGATGGATTGCGAATTTTCGGTACTGGAATAACGTCGACCATCTTCCAACAGCTAGGAAACACACGAGTGGATATTGATCTCTTGAAAATATGATAAAGAGGAACAGCAATGAAGTCGGCACCTTCCTTCAACAATCTATTAGGTAATCCATCACATCCAGATGATTTGTTGATCTTGATATTTCTCAATGCTTCAATAACATCAGACAAATCAAAATCAACCGACCAGTTATCCTCACCAAGTTCGGGACATCCACTCGATGTATAATTGAAGTTCTGAGACAAGACTTCCTGTAAGCAAAACAGGAAGTTCTGCAATCCACCACACTCCTTGATTTGAGCATCATAGCCCCCAGTTGTGTTCTTGCCTCGCATCTCTCTGACAACCTTCCAGACATTACGACTGCTCTCGACTTTGCGTTTGACGCAGATGTTCTTGGCCTTCACAATCTCTTCCTTTATCTTGTTCTTTAAATGATTATATTGTTCCCATCTCTTTGTTCTATACGCCATCCATCTTTCATTTATTAATGACTTAAGTAGCGGAGTCATCCACGGTTTGTCCTTGTTGGATATAGACACATACGAGGATGGGATAATTGAAATGGCATGTTGCATGCAATTGTAGAAAATTACACACATTTTGTCGACAGAAGTAGCATTGACAACACAAGAAAAGTCAGTCTGTGCAAGCAATGTAAGATACGCATCAATGTTAGATTTACGATAATCCCAAACTTTCACAACACTTTTGCTACATGCAGCATTAGTTTTACCATAGAGAATGACAGTGTTATGATCACAGGATGTCAAGGGAGGACCTACATGTGCATCACTACCATAAAAGTTTGAAAGCTCGACATTGATCCAAATTTGATCCAATATAGCAATATTTCTCGTAGGCGCAGTTACACAATTTGTCAAAGCAAAACTTTCAGTAAAAACAGATGTGTCAAAATTGTTAAAGTCCCCTCAAAACATGACATTGGAGTTTGGATACATCAATAGCTCATCATCCAGTATTTCTTCAAAAAACTCTGATATGCTAGATAACTCACTTGCTCTTAAATTCAGTGGTACGTAAGCACATACAAGAAACAAATTCAACATAGGAATTCGAAGAGAAAGAATTTCGATTGCATTAGGACTAGATTCTGAATAGTTCTTGAAGGATGTACACATATAATTGTCACTGACGTACAAGCAAACGCCGCCACCAATTCGTCCAATTCTATCTGATCGATATAAAGTGTATCCACGTAAATTCACGATGTTACTGTCAATAGCTTCATGCAGTCAAGACTCAGTAATAAAAACTAGTCCAGGGAACATAGCAGACACAAAAAGTGACAGTTCATCTATTTTCGGAGAAAGTGATCTGGCATTTAATAGAACAACTGTAGGATAATTTCCTTGCTTTACATTACAACTAGTAAAATCCTTCATGAAAAATTTTGATTCGACATTTGATTTCGGTTGACGACACGATTTCTGACAATACGAACATCCTCGCCATTTCGCTTTCGCTCAGCCAATTCCTTGAGTAACTGACCCCGTATTTCCATTTGAAGTCGCGTTCTGTCTGGATTGATATATACCTTGTTGTAGGCTGTGCTCTTCAATTTCTTTGCATTCTTCAAAAGTTGATTTCGGGTGCCAGGATCAGGAAGGGTGAGACGTAGCAAACGTGGCCTGTCATTTTTCGTCGATCCTATACGCTGTAGGCGAAGGTCAGTTTCTTCACCCAGAGAAACATCGAGGACTTTGGCAATATTCCGCATAGCTGAGGTATCATGTTCCCTTCTACTGGGAATTGTACCATCAATCTCCTCTATCCCAGAAACAATAACGCTGCCCATCTTGTACACTCTCTGATCAAGCTCATCACTCATCGTGTTGGGCATTTCAGCCAAACCATCAGTTATAGCGGTAAAATCCCGCTTCATGCTGTCGATCTCGCTTTCATGCCTTTTCAAAGTATCCTTCATTTCGATCATTTTGCACTCTATGTTGACGACCCGCTTGCTTACTGTATCGAGAACTGCAGAAACTTTGGACAGTTCATCCTTGAAAAAAGCCATCAATTCGGATTTGCACGAATCCAAAAGCCTCTTCACTTCCGATAGTGAGAGAGCACTATGTACAGCAGCCACACTATTGGTTCTGGAACGCGTGTTCTTCGATGGTGGAGGTGTCATAGTTTGCCCACTGTATCACAAAAAAATATATATATAAATTGCCTCTTGATTGTACCGGGGATCGAACACAAGCAAAAATTGATCGGCTGTGCAAAGGTCTGACACCAATACCTGTCGACTATGCTGACTTCAATGCGTCCTCTGTGCTGGATTCACTAGACCCAAGAATTCAGAAACGTACGTGCGTGACCTGGACGGTTAAGCGATCAAATCATCAAGATCTGCGCATGCGCAGTCTGTCACGAAAATTCAGGGATCACAGGGTTGTCAATAATTCCTCACAGAGACGATGGATTTCGACGCGAAGCACACCAAACGACGCAGCTGACGACGCAGAGGAATATGATATGCGAAACGCACCTCAAAGACGATTCAAACCGACGTAAGAGGAAAAAAGGACACACTCGATGCTGAAGTGCAGGAGAGAAGCCAAAGCGTACGACCGATCGCGTGGCGTACGACCGAGACTATTTTAGATGCATGCGATTACGAAATTTAGAAAAATGATTGTTTGAATTTTAAAATACTATTTGTAGCAGCAATATCAACTTCGAATGAAAAACTGATACCACCACCGGATACAGCATACCCAAACGAGATATACTTCATTAAGTCATGCCATATCAGTCAATGGTTTTGAAAATCTTAGGGGAAGGGTGCATATTTTTCCCTGTAATACTTCACAGACAAGAAAAAGCCTGTAGGGCTTTTAGAAAAGGCCAGATATGGCTGATGAGAGTTCCATGTGGTGCTCCTCAAGGGTCTGTGATGGGCCCGTAATTGTTTGCCATCTTTATCGGTGCATTGCAAATTGAGTCAAAGACGGTAAATTTAATCAAATTGCAGATTATGTTGCGCTTATTGAATCCTGCACGAAGGATGATCCAAACAACTTGTTGCTGACTCAAGAGTGGTCTGATGACAATAAATTGGACTTGATTGCTCGCAATTGGTGAAAACCCCAGTATGGCCGATGTAAGCCTTAAGACAAAAGCGTCACTTCTTTTCTTCAATTTGCCGAGATCCTTCGACCAGCATAGCCGGCCATCATCAGAGAACTGACTGCAGAACCAGCCAGAGATCACAATTTATAAAGCATTCATTCTTCTGCAGTGTAAGACACAAGATACAAAAGTGAAAATACATGTATAAATAGCTACTTGTTGCAAGAGAGTGAGTAATATCATAAAACACAAAAGATAAGTGAAGAGAAAGTAAAAAAGTCAACATAAGCAATTCCAAGAGTCACTCAGTACGTGCTTCACTTTGTTTTGCGAATCCATCCTTCTTGTCCAGAATGCCTTCTTCACAACTCGTTTGCTCCACACACTCTCTCTCTCCAATACCTTTTGGCGTTCTCCACGTTGACTCTGTGACTGGCAGCTGCCACATGCTTCGCCAGCTCCGAACGATCCACATCAAGTTCTCGAAATACACGGGCATGCTTTTTGCTTCTCACTTCTTTCGTTCTAGCAGTCTCACCCAATATACCTCCAAATGCAGACGTCTTGACAGTGCATTCCATACACCACACCAAGTTGTGCAGCCGGAAATGGCCTCTTTCTCACCAGGAAAAAGTGACGCTTTTGTCTTAAGGCTTAGAGTAGCCATACTGGGTATTCACCAATTGCGAGTAATTATGTCATACCCAATACCAAGGTCCGCTATTTGCTAAAATTGGACTTAAGCAAAACCAAAAATTCTCAAATGTTAATACTTCGAGCAAACGAGGTTATACCTGAGTCTTACCCAGAGATTGAGTTTCTCAATTCGGTTAACAATTTTTGGTGCAATAGTCAATAGTAAGCAAACTTGAGATGAACATTTGGACTGTGACATTTCACGCGCCTCCCGTCGTTCTCAGACCTTTGAAGCCATGTGTTACCAAGAAGCAATTAGTTGATGCTTCTTTGGAATCATCATATCTCTTGTCATGTATGCAAGGATTTTGCAAATTATCACGTGTTGTCATTTCGAATTTTGCATGTTTTAGAAAGCGTGACCGTATAATAATTTGTCCTGCTACATGCAGTTGTGATTAGGGTTGTTGTATATCCCGAAAAATCTTATCCCGGGAAATCGGGAAATCATTCAATCATTTCCCGGGAAATAAATTAGTAAGGTTTATAAGCCGAATACATTGATGATAGATTATCAACAATATTTTAGAATAACTCGAGGGTAATATAACATGTAAATACATACAGTGGTGATAAAAAATGGGACAGCTGCATTTTCATCAATTTCAATCGCTTCTCCTGCCTTTTATATTTATTGTGCAGCAAGAAGGCAAACATCATTTAAAAACTAACTTTCCAAAGATTCTTATGAGCTATAAAATTTGGGTATTCATAAAAACATGCTCTGGACAGAGCTCTCGACAAGACGTAATAAATTATCAAAAAATTCAGGTGTTCCATTTTTTGAACAGCACTCTAGTTTGACCCCTCTTCAAAGCAGCAGAAGTAACTTGATAAGATTACTTGACAAGATATTCGAACCTGATGTTACCGAGGTTATGATTACTTCGGTAAATATTTCCGTTAACTTTGATAACTTTAATTCAGTGAATGACAAAGATCTCATTGCACGTATGGTTATCAAAAATTCTAGCTAGAATCCCTCACTCATTTTCCACCGGGTTAACTGTAGATTTCAAACTTAGTAAATTCCCATTAATTCATAGAACATTTCAAAACTTCAGAATAAGCGTGAACATATGCAATGTTATTGAAACACAAACTATAAAAAACATTTTTTAAAACAGCTGTCAAACTCACTCAACACTCGAAAGTTTTGAAATGGTATTTGAGAAATATAAGTGCACATAATGATTGGTTATTTGAATATAATTGATAATATTTGAATTTTATAATGCGTTTTCTATTGGTCGTTAAGACAATAGAAAATCGAAGTCTTCCAATTACAGTTTGTTTATTGTTGAAACCGAAATTACACATGATACAAAAGAGCGACATATCTACCCTATTAATATCTTTGCTGTAACTAAATCACAAATATTATGCATTTCCCGGGATCCCGAAATATTTTCCCGGGAAAGCGATTTCTCGAAATTAGTTAATTTCCCGGGAAATCCCGGTTTCGGAAATCCCGGGAAACAACCCTAGTTGTGATATTGTTCGATCACATGAAGAGTTGTCACTGAAGATTTTCGAAAACTTCTTTTCTTATGCCAGTTCCGAAGAAATTTTCCATGTCTGGAAGGTACCAAGTTCCATTTGTTCGACATCGTGACGCTTGAATTCATTGTTTCCACATATGAGTGTATTGGCCAACAAAATGAATGTAGAAGACTGTAAAGCATGGTTTCTTGTGAATTTTTGAGTGTCTTGTGTACTGAATAACTGTTATGATTTTCTTTTGTGCTCTACATGCGGTTCACTCATGTGTACAATGAGATGTCATTTCTATTATAATAGTATTTTATGACATTTGATTCTAACTTATCTGTTTTCATGATTTCATACAATTTATCTAACTGTACAGGAGTGTTCAGCTGTGCGTTTAACAGAAGTTTGTTTTCATGGTGTTATGATGCCGCACACGCAGTGATGCAAATGGAAAATTTGAAATTTATTTTTCGATGATTGACGATTTTGCCTATGTTTTGGAGACTTGTTGCAGTCATTGAAAAGACTATTTAATATTCAAAGACCGAAAACTTCTCTATCATCCATGTATGCTGCCTTTTGTAACCAACTGCACCCTTTCCATGTCTATTTCAGATCTTTCCAAATGAATTTCAGACATTAGATGGATTTCACATTTCTCTAGCTGAATTTCAGATATCTGTCACAAGCACAACTTTGAAAAGATCTTTGATTCAACTGGAGAATCTCCAATTCATGTGAATTATATCTGAAATTCAATTGGGCAGATCTGAAATCGATTTGGAACCATCTGAACTAGAAATGGAGCATGTGTATCCTCAACGAAGATATCGGACACTGCGCCAGAAGTTAGAGGCTATCATAGATATTATTTCACTCATCACAGATATCTTTAGTGTCCAAATATCTCACGAGTTTACAGTCTTTATATCTTCCAATGTGGTCGCTCATGAATGCTACGTGGACTTTGTGCTTATACTTCATCACATGCTCATCAACACATGAAGAATTTGCATCACTATAATCAAGGCTGCATAATAAAGCTTTACTTTCAAGCTATAGACAAACTCTCAAATAAAGTGCATTATTTTGGCTCTAGATCTTTTACAATGCATGAAATTATACCCCTTTAGTAAAGGACAAAAATTCTCTTTATCCCAAACGGTACGTGTCTGTGTGATAATTAAAAATGCTGACAATTTAGTACAAGCCACTGGTGGCAAAGGAATGTTCAAAACTCCGCGGACGGAAATCGTTTTGTCACGATCGCTTTAATCCAAATAATGATGAAATCAAGAGTTTTAGACCCAATTTATTGGTACGTAGCTGCCTCGGCAGGGGAAGCGCTCAAATTATAGGGCCTATCAAAAAAATCAAAACTTTCAAATTTTCCAATTTTTTCCATAATTTTCCAATTTTTTTCCAAAATTTTCCAATTTTTTCCATAATTTTCATCACTAAGTCCGTGCCATAACGGTCCCAACTCCTCAGGAAGAACAAGCTGTCACTGTGGAAACGTCTCAATCTTTAATCTTGGTCAATCCACTGGCATGCAATGAGACAGAATGAAAAATAAGATACTTGGACAAATTTATGATTAGTACATAATAAGTTCCGCAAGTTGGTGTGCGCTTTGTAGGACGTGCAAACGTTTACGTCACGAAATTGTCTCTGACAGGCGAGCGACACTCTCTGACTACACATACTGTACGGCAAAATCAGATGCATATCTTTACAGGGATTCAATTCTTGGTTAAGACCATTAGGACAAAGACGCTTTATTCATGCATTCTCTTTTATCAGTCTCTTGTTTTTGTTTGGACAGTGCTCTAATAAGGTAAAAGAAAAAAGAGAAATATTACAATTTCTAGAAAAATGAGCAGACACAGATGTAGGATATCTTTGATACAATCGTATGTTGGGAATATGTCCCGAAATGCGCTTTGAGAACAATCTATGGATGTGTGTCCAACATATCGCACATCGCAATTTTTGCGTAAAATCAGGTAAATGACATCTATAGACTTACAAGAAAGCTTATGTAAAATAGGGATAGAATTACCATTAAAAGAGTTCATAATACTTGTGTTGTGAAATCCAAAAGAACATACTTCACAAGAGCAGGGAAAAAATCCCGTAGACCAATCAGCAGGTGATTGTCCTGTCAAGCGAAAAACTTTGCGCACATTGCTACGAATAGCGCTCCGAGAATAACCTGTCTTTCGCCACTTGGCTGTACAATAAATGTTGTGGCTTTGAAGTCGTCGTAGGTGGAGCTGTGGGTTGTCCAGCGATAAATCTGACCAAATAAAATTGCTCGAAAAACGGAGCTAGGATGGCAGGAAGAGGGTGACAAAATGTTGTGGTTGTCAGTTGACTTAAAGCCTACACGATATTAAATGCGAATTCCAGACCTATACGATTCAAAATCAAGGAAACGCAGACAAGTCTGACGGAAATTCATTTCAACCTTTATGGACGGAAAAATGCCATTAACAAAATCACAAAACTCAAATAGATCAGACAAATCGCTATTCCATATGAAAAATATTTCGTCAATATACTTAATCCAAAATCTCGGTACAAGACAAAATTCAAACACTTTCTGCTCCCATTCATTAAGAAAAATATTGGCGTAGGAGAAGCAAAAGGCACAGCCCATGGCCGTCTCCTGCACTTGAATAAAGCACTCATTTCTAAAATTAAAAGTGTTTTTTGTAAAATAATTTTCATCATAGTAAGTATTGACATTTTGCATCAGGAAATCTTAGGAACGCACGTGAGATGGCTTCAATTCCCTGCTCAATTGGGATATTGGTATACAAAGAATAAATGGCAAATGTGACTAAATACGAAGAATCTTCTATTGTAACATCATTGAGCAAAGACATTACATGAAAAGAATCACGTACAAAGCTCTTTAAGGACTGTGCAATTGACCCAAAAAATTCTGTATTAAAGAAGAACAACTTCGAGAGACACTACCACAATCGCTTACAATCGGTCTCCCCGGGGGCATTGAAAAATATGACCAGTTTTCCTAATGTAATTTTAGTAACAATTATAATTGACGTGTTTTGAAATCGGGCGTGGTTCCAATGCCAAAAGTTCACGTCGTGTCAAAAAACCTTTTTTACACAAATAAAATAGCAAATTCGACAAACGCTGACGTACACTAGAATTAACATCATCATGAATAGGTTTATAAAAATTCTCATTACATAGCATCGTAATCACGGTGGGTTTTAAATTCGAAAAAGTGAGAAAAAATGACCATCCAATCTGTTGCCATTTTTTACTAAAGTAGCAATATCTGATCATTTTAAGACAAAATCTTTTAGCGGCGTCTTTCTGAAATAAATGCAAAAAATGCTTTTTATACTACTTATAAAACTATTTTTGTATAAATGTTAAAAATTAGTGAGTTCTATTCAATATAAACCCATATTTTGGCTTATACGATGAATATTTATTCAATTCTGCATAATGGAGTGTGTTTCAGCAACCTAACTCATTAAAAAAATCAAATAATTCTTCTCCATACTACTTATATGGTGTTGTATAATTTATTTGTATGAGAATTGTACTACAATAGTGCTAATTTCATCTGCTAAAGTATTCTAGTGCACTTCTGTGCAGCAATCAGTCTTATTGTATCGTTGGTGACCCTTCTATTGCCAATTCACTTATCATTGAAAGCTAAAACGTAATCCACAAATCAAAAATGTACTTCATTCTCTGAAAAATGCCAGATAAACGGGCTCACGTGTAACAATGAAATTCACACATGCAAAATAACACCCATGAGAAAAACATTTCCTAAATATGCTGGCTGTTGTATTCACGAACAGCGCGTAATAGGGCAGATGGATAGTCAGGATGATCACGTGAGACCTTGTACTTCTACCAAGTTGACTTGAAGTCACTATGGACAGCTTCCAAGGACTGCTCTGACGAACGGCCGAGCGACGAATTATTTCTTCGGCAATACTCCTCCACATGGTAGAACACACAATGTGCCTTGGGTGTCACTGGTATCCCCATTGGCGGCCCGTCCATATGGGCGCCTGGGGCGCAGCCCTCCATTAAAAATTATTTACATCAAAGAAAATTACACAGAACATTGCGTTGAAACGCAACTGATCTGATAGACTGAATTGAACTATCAATGGTTCAACCTGTACTGCTAAACACATTCGAAGCGTCGTTCAGTGACTCATTCAGACGTCACTCTCCCTCTCTTCTACCGGATGGGGCGCACAGTCTGTGCGCCTTGATTCATACATGTTTTGCTGATCATATATCTGCATACATCGAAGATTTTTTAGCAGCTTCGCACGCGTAAACAATGCATGGATGGGGCGCTCTCAAAAAGTCCCTCTGTCTCGCTTTCGTACATTCTGATTAGGTAACGCCGCGCGTGCGTTGGGAAGTCAGATTCTGGTCAAACTTATGTTATTCTGATGCGTGTATACAAGCCTTGGACTGGCGAAGCACTTTCAATCATAACTGTGTCTCACTGTGTCGACTGAAAATGAATCAGATTGCATATCTTTTAATGAATTGCTTTATCTTTGAATAAATGAAAATGATAAATGAAGTTGTTTTTACATTTGATGCCGGTTTCTGTTATCAAATTCAAATTTTTTCTTTACTTAACTTGGAAGTGTTCGAGCGATGATTTTGTTTTTAAGTAGGTTTCCGAAAATAATGTCATTATGAAGGACCACGGTAGTATATTTGCAGTGAGGCTTATCATGTCATAAACAGGCATTTACATAGGCGTGCATGAAATATAGCAGAGACCGTAGTAGATGATGGGCTAAGATGAACACGTTTGTATTGCGCCCCACATGAGCAGGACTGCACGAGCCGTCACTGGGTATCCCCAAGTCCAAGTAGCTTTCTTTGAAATCGTGGATGTACTTTGCGAAACAGTCTACATTTAACTCCGCCCCAAAGCAAGCGGACACAACTTGATTGAAATCGCGCAGAGTTTTGACGAATTTCAAGACTTGAAGCGGACACATAGACTGAAGGTGGTCAACATTCTTCAGCAACTTGCGGCAGCATGTCTCTCCACATGGCATGTCTCAGCCCAGTGACGTACTCCTGCCCACTCTTGCTCGATGGCCTTGTATAGATGATTCACCACGCCCAACATCAGGTGGAGCTCAGGTGGTGGATAAATATCGATGATCAATGTCTGAAACTCACCTTTGACAAGGGATGTATGGACGCAGTTTTCGTAATGCTTGGCTGAGCTGGGGACAGCGCCAGCTGCCTGCCACATCCAATATTGATCGGCAACCCTGCCAAGAGTTCTCAAAGTGCCATTGTTAGACAAGTTCGCTTTGTCGACGGTGCACCAGCAGCAAGGATGCGACGAACTGTGAGCATTCAACCCGAATATGACGTTGCCGAGCTTCAAGTCTGCTGACACGATCATCTTGTCGCAGAGAACGTCCTTTAATTTCAAGAGCACCCACAGCTGAAGTATGTTCCTGTATGTTTCATAAGCAATTGGAACAATGGCGATCAAGAAGATTTTTTTCTCGCTTGTCTCTTTGCAGTTCTTCGATGCTCCCTGCACGTAGGGCATACGTCGACGCTCTTGAAGCAACGAGTCGCTGCTGAGTACCGTGAGGCATACCTTCAAGAAGCCGCCTCCACCGTCAATACCAATCTTGACGGTCAAATCATCGGCTGGGATGTTCCGTTCTTCTTGTATGCGGTGGAGTAGTCCGTTCAAATCACAGCAATAAATCGTTGGTTGTTGTTGGATAGATCCATCTCTGTCCTTGAAGTCCGTTGTCGCCACATCGAAGTACTCATCAAGAAGATGATTCTGCTGTCTCAATTTCGATTTCAAGTCGGACTCGACAGCTCCTCTCCGGAGAGAAGAACTTCGGATGTGATGTGCAATAGCTAAAGTCTTGTTTGTGGACAAGTTTAAGTCCACTTGCATCATGGACATGCCATGTGCAGAAATCAGTTGCGGTGACGTAGACTGGATTACCGCCGCACCAGCTACTTCTACAGGACGGCCACCAGTAGACAGTCTTACAGACGTCTTTGGAGATTCCAGCTTATCTTTGATAACTCTCGAAGCAACTTGCTCCTTGGTATTTTGATGGCTGTTATCGATTAAGCGTTGGATGTTTTTCTGCCCAGATGTTTCACAGCACTTGTGTTCGACACCTTTCGCAACAGTTGACAGAAATTTGGAGCAGAGACTCACAGTAGCCTGATGTTCCACATTCTACGGCAACTCACTCAATGATGGCCGTCCGCGACGATTTTTCGTAGATAATGTAGACGACGGATTGATGCCTGCAGAAGCAAGGTTGCACAAAGCACATGGACAAGTCGAATTCTTACGGGTCGATGGAGGTGCGCCGGCCATTACGGAGAGATCGGCGACAGCTAGGCGACGTTTTGAAATTACCACGCCCGTAGTTCAAAACAACAACTCGACACGTTGAGCAGATAGCATTTGGTAAGCGGCTGTCTTCTACGTCGTATTGCATGATGTGCTCGTTGATAATCTCACTATGATTGCTGTTGATAAGGCGCATGTCTTTAGATTTACTGAGGCAAAGAAGACAAGAGTCTGGCGATTTTGATCATGCGATTTAGCAGAGTTCGGCATTCCTCAATGATGCGATGAAAGCAAAGGATGAAAGAATGACAATCAGTTGAACAGTTTTGCATCAAGATCGATTACAAGCACTGAATTTAGCTAATATGATGCTTACACGTCACCACAGAAGATCGAAGATTGAAACGATTGATATGTCTATGAATCGAGATGAACGACTCGCATGCATAAGTTTCATAGATATCTACGTCAGACAATTTCAAAAACACAACCACTGATCTGACACAATCAATCTTCATAAGGCGTCATTGAAAGAAGATGAATGAGGACTTTATTTCGAGATTTGCTCACATGTATCTTTGATTTAAATGCCTATCTGTGGCAGGGCTGTGGAGCCGAAGCCGGAGCCTTAAGGAGCCGATGGTTTTGGTCGGAGCCGGAGCCGGAGCCGATTTATCACAAAGGCTCCGGCTCCGGCTCCGATAGTTTGAGCTTTGATATAAATATAGAATTTTGAAAGTTATTAATTGGCGTCATAAAAAAATTAAATCATTTGAAATCTAAAGATATGTCTTTTAAGTATACCAATGATCTGTCCTCCACGATATCTTTCTTTGCAGTTGCCGCCTTCTTTTGTATTATATTTATTATATATTTACACGCATGTGTAATATTTTTTTATTGCATATGTTTCGTAAGACTAATTTCCATATTGACAACGTATTCTCCAAAATCCATTAATTTGAAGACTTGTTATATGCATGCTAACTAGATGATTGTAGATTCCTAGAGACAAGTCGCCAGTCATTTATGTACACATTTCCAGTTCAGTCAGCAAAGATAATATAGCTACATTTCTTGCGCAATGTCTTAAATCTAATACGGTTACTATGTAGGCTATCATCTATCGGTATGGCTACTGGCAGAAGCTACTGGCATCTGTGACAATGCCAATTTCCTTAGATTGTATTGTAGGCTCTTGTGCAGTCCCCCCCCCACCTACATTTTTCAAAACAATCGATTATTCAATTTGATCAATTTTGATTGGAGGGATAACTCTTCACACTCACACGAATGACCTGACTACAAGTCCTCACATGGCTATAGCAATAAGCGACCCAGCCACTTCTAGTAGCGCCCTATTATTTTAAAGGTATCTCATTCACAATGAATTTCCTTTGACTTCAAAATTCAAAGGGTATATTTCAATGCGAAAATCCCGAAGGCAAATTACAATGTTGACTTGCTGACGAAGTTTGCGACCATGACATCGCAATTACCCACGTAGATTTTTACAACAGCACGGAATGCTTCACTCAAACCGGTGATGCTGAAACGGACATCCAATGGTGCTGCATCTTTTGACCAGAGGAAAAATGGGGGGGGGGAGGACTGCACAAGAGCCGTATCGTGTAATAATATTTCCCCAAATGTCATAGACCTGTGGATTTCAAGAATTTTCATTATCATTTTTTCCGTCTGTCAACACTTTATGCTGATATCATGCTGACTTATATGTAAACAATAAAAAAAGACTGAGACGCTCTCAATAAAGGCGCCTTTTGACCTCCCTTTTCTATTGTCTGTGACATTAAACCGCACGCGCATTCGAAAGCTAGCAAAGTAGATGGGATTTCTGCTCGGTGCTCGCAGTCAAATTTTTATTATGCATAGCACCCTGCAACATACTGTGTGATACTCCGAGTTCAGTTTCATCAGCCTAGCCATCATCAGAGGAATAGTGGTAATGTGTTATACATAAATTGAATATAATAATATACATGAATCATTGATGAATTATTTAGTGCAACTTTACGCCATAATGAAAAATACGAAATTAATATAATGTAAGTTAGGCCTTAACTTATTGAGTATGCTGCATAGAATTACAAAACTTGTCCTAAATTAGATATTTTTAATTTTTTTTAAGTATAATTTTCAATTGTACATTTCTAGCCTACACTGCAATGAGGCTATCTAAATTACAATTTCTACAGATGATGATTCGTGGGCTACCCACCGATCATATTATTCATGGACCAACAGACTATTGAATAAAGGCAATAACAATAACAACCTAAGCTAGCCTATATACACTTTAATATTCAATAAAGCAATTGATATCTTTATTGATACGGTATATTTGGATATATAACCGATACCCTTTCCATGTTCGAGTAGATACAGGCCCTATAAGCTATTTAGAGGCATACGCTATCCAGTTTCATATTCAAGCTTTGTTAAAAAGCTTATACTACTATTCGGCCCCTGTGACGGCTAATTAGGTATATCATCATCACTCATGTGGTCTTATTTAATGTAGCCTCGTAGTAGACTGGTTGCAGGCTAGGCCAATTTATATTTAGCGAGTGCGGGAGATCTTTACCTAATTTAACCAATCCTGGCTATAACTTTATTTTATCTTTCAGAGATAGTCAATTCATGCAAAAATATATGACAAGTATGTTATTTGTCATTATATTAGGCTATTATCATTCTTATTATTAACCTAAGTCGTTGCTTGTTAATGAAAACTAATTTGATGATTGTAGCAAGCCTCTAAAGGCCACACCGTTATCCAAAAAACCCGTTCAACGGATCCAGGATAACCAGCATAGATAGAACCTGAATTTGAAGTCGGAGCCGGAGCCTTTCACATCAGTGTCGTGGAGCCGGAGCCGATGAGATAACGCATCGGCTCCACAGCCCTGATCTGTGGTACGATTCCATGTAATTCAAGTCTTTCGCAGCTATGTAATGTCCTAAAAACAGTACTTTAAACGATAATGTACACTTACACCTGTACCAAGTAGTAAAATTAGCAAAACGCCATTGTTATTTTCGCAATAAATCTTCAACACCTGCAACAATTTCAAAATGAAAGCATTTAACAGGAGTGGGAATATATTTAGAAGTGTCTGACAAAAGACTTTCTGTGGAATTATTAATAGAAAACTCAGTACATGTAATTCTAAAATTCAAACCATGTGCGAAATCAGTATCCTGGCTGTAGAGATGACTAGCCGATACATCTACAAAAAATCCCTCAATGACTGAAACATCGCATAGCGCGTCGCAGAGTCCCAAACTCCATCCGTAAATGTTATGGAACTTGATGTAGAAATGACTTCACAACTCGCCGGTTTTCTGTTCTGAACAAAAGCAATATAAATCACTAAGATCTCTCCTGACATCATCTTCAAATTCACTAGGAATTCCACATTCCCAAAGAAGCAGTAGGGAATATTCTTCGGGTGTTATATATGACCGTTCTGTGAAGTTAGTGGTAGACTTGTTCCGAGCATCCAATAATGATAAGCAAATGACGAAATGAGTCACATGATTAGCAGGGACTTTCAATGATTTCAGCATATTCATGAGAGAGAGAGAGAGATGCGTTTATTCAAACCATAAATGGGAATCTGAATAGCATTCATGCTACAAAATTCAAAGTTTACATTTCATTAAAACAAATAAAGTCATGTTAAATGAGAAATGTCACTAAAAACAGACTATACATTAAATGTAACTAACTAGTCCGAGAAAGTACTTGATTCTAGGATGCACATAGATGGTACGAAAGCACTGCGACGCAAACTTGTCCTACAAAAAGGGACAGAAATACGACCAGACGGAAGGAAGAAAGGACTTAACTTCGAAATGAAAGTATCTTGTCTCCATAGATTGACGAAGACATTCACTGCTATTGACTTTCGTCTTGATTCCAAATCAACTGCAGAAATGTTCCCTTTGATCCTGAGACATCGATCTTAAATGCGCTGTAATCTCCTTGAGTCTTCTGCGGTGAGTCCAATAAATGCGGGACACGCATATTCCATAAGGCTTCGTATTAGGGCAGCATATATTATCATAAATTGATCCTCGTTTGTAATAGCTTTCATCCTTCGTAAAATATAAAGTCTTTGTGCACATTTCATCTCGATATATTTGATGTGGGCCTTCCAACTGAAGTTGTCATCAAGCATTATCCCAAGGAATTTGATGCTTTCTTGAAAACTGATTTGAGGGAAGAGGGACTCCATATCACACATCTCCTTAAAGCCTCCACGATAATACCAGGCCCTTAGTCTTACTTTCGTTGAGCGTTAAGCTGTTGAGGACTGACCAGTGAGACACATTGCGAATCTCTTCTTTCAATCTATTTGCGTCTTCCACAACATTCTGCTTCCTATTACCAAACGAAATGCATACATCATCGACATATTTCACCATGCAAGTTCTCGAGAACAATGGTTGAAAAGACAATATATACAGGCCGAAAATATAGGGACCAAGCAGAGAACCCTGCGGAACACCGCTGGTAACTTTCTTGAGCTGACTCTTGCAGCCATGATATCGCACTCTTTGCTTGCGATTATGCAGATAGTCTTTCAACAGAAAAGTAAATCCTGTTGGCAAACCCATTTCTATAGTCTTGACGAGTAATTCTTCATGCATAACCTTGTCGAAAGCCTTCTTAAAATCAAAACTGATGAAAGTAGTGGCGCCAATAGAAGGATAATCAAAAAACGCAGTAAGAGAATCGTGTGCCGCTATTATTGCATGAGTCGTTGACGAGTGCTTTCGAATACCAAATTGCATTTCACCCAATAGTTGTGAGAAGATTGGTTTGAGATCAGTCAATATGATCTTTTCAGCAATTTTCGCAGGTACAGAAAGAAGGCTGATAGTTCTAGCATCCTTTATTGATGATGTCCTGCATTTGGGAACAGGTACCACGTCCGCGATTTTCCATTTAGAGGGAAGCTTTCTCTGACGAATGCAATGAGCTAACAAGTGATGAATTGGCTCAGCAAGTGCCAGAGCAGATCGCTTGTAGAGTAAAGTAGGAATGTTATCACTACCAGTAGCATTGGAGCGGATATGAGACAACATCCACCAAACGTCTTGAACATCAAAAGTAAGGAACCATTGATCATCTTGCATATGGGGTGGAATGGTTAAACTTGAAGAAGAGTTCATAACACTGCAGAAAAAGCCATTGAATTCGTTGACCAGATAGATGTCAGACGATGCAGATTAATAGAATTCTTTCCGAAATGTCTTTCCACGCTCAAAATTGATATACGACCACATACTTTTAGGTGACTTTGATTTTCTCTGAGATATGCTGCTTTGGCTTCAAATATTTTACTTCTGGCCTTGATTTTGAGGGCATTGTACAAGCTCCAATCACGTTTCCTATAAGCCTGCCACCGACGATTGATCAACAGCTTTACCAATGGAGTTATCCAGAGCATCTGCATTAGTCATTAGCACATCATGTTGGGGAACAATGAAGTAACTCAAACGGCCTCTTCTTGTTGACACAACACAACTATCATCGAGGATAAAATCTTTGAAATTCTCATCTCCAAGGATGAGTCTGAACTTCGAAGTATCTAAAGATTCAGATGTTGATGGAGCACCATGACCTTACCTCCATGAACCTCTGGAGTAAGTGGGACCGATGTCGGTTTCCAACTTACGTGCCAGTTTGGCATGCCAATTTTTGCCAACATTTTAAAAGTCTATATATATCATTGACAAAATATCAATCAGACTCGACTTAATTCAATTGTGAACATGATCTGCGTTGTTTTGCCATGAAATCGTTACTTAAAAGAGAATAAATCGTTAGATTTCAAAATAAAAAATCACGCCAATTTATGCCAACCGGCGGAAATCGCACCGACTTCTGGCCGACTTCGGCTTTCACACTGGGAAGCAAGTTATAGTGTGTTCATGATGAAAACTTTAAAAGAAGAATTTATGTCATTTACTTTACCGTCTAACTTTCCAAAGTAAACTTGTTGACAATAGGCCTGTCTTTTTCCGACAGATTTCATGCTTTGGCGCTTTGCCTGAATCAATTCGCTTTGCGGGTGCACGTCCCTGAGATCATGTAGGCCTACAGCTAAACAGAGTTGCCGTGTGGATCTCTATGGAGCTCCCCACACAGCATCAAACACGTTCGCGTAGGCCAGGTACACCACACTAGGTAACATGCCACGCGCAATTCACGCTTAATTACGGAACTACCCAAACATCCGTGGTTAAGGACATTCTATTCTTCTACCGCGCACATACGCGCTGCACAAGAATCAGAAATCACTTGATCTGATGCTGTTAATGCATGGGGAATATTTATGAATACGCGCGGGCGAGCGTTTATTTTGCGCGTCGTCTACGTACGGTTGTCTGCGCTGCCGCTTGAACCACGGATGAACCGCTAAGCATGTTCCATTGTCATGTTCTGTCTTCCCTGAGCATGAAATTGAGGTCCTTTCACGTTGTTTAAGGCTATAGCCTCTGACACATGCAGACACATGAGACGCAAGGTCTATATAACAGGACTGCCGACAGATGCTGCAGCAATGTCACGCATGGCGACGGATGTTTAGGGTCATGTGTACGCGTAATGTCATACGCGTAATTGAGAGTGGCATGTCACGTAGTTCAGTTACACGAATCATATATGCTGTCAAGGAAGTTAAACTCCACATTGAAATCATATAAATGCATTGATGACAATGCGTATTTGCCGGATTTGCATTAGCATTTACACTACCACTACATTAGGTGACATGTCACGCGCAATTCACGCGTAATAACGGAGCGCCCCAAACATCCGTGGTTACGCGTGAACCACGGCCGAACCAATTATACGTGTTGTGTCTATTCTGAGTATAAAACCTAGGTCTTATTACGCTGCTTAGCACCCAATGCATGCAGACATAAGCCGCAAAGTCAAGGTCTACAAAGAAAGGCCATAGATATATTAATTGCCAAAGATCATGTTTATGCCAAAGATAATGTATAATGTAAGATATGATATTATCCATTGTCTTTGTATATTGCAATTAATCACGCGTTACGCGTAAACCACTGCCGAACCAATTATACGTGTTGTGTCTAAGTGTGTAGGCCTACATCATGTCATTTTTTATGCTAGGTGCTCAATGTCTGTGACTCTACCTGTTTACTGTATGCTCCAAGGTGATATTTTGCAAGTTATTCCATCAAAATGCCTACATATGCTTCATAAAGACAAATTATAGTAAACATGAGTCGATGTCTATGACATGAATATTTGCATCAATATTTACAAAGTCAAGCTGCGGTAACTTCCTGTTGTCAGCCACTGGAAGACGCCACCGTTTAGGTGCCGTTGTTTTGATACCTCATATTGTTCTATTGCCTCAATATCCATGGTAGCACTAGTAAATCAATATTATAATAGTGTTGGATCCATACGACTATTTTTGTGGATAATTGGATTTCTGTAGCCGGCATCACGGCTTGTATTCTGTTCCAAGTTTGTTTAACTGTTCAAGATTTTTTTCATGCGCATTCTTTTACGAAAAAATGTTTTCAATAATTTTAGGATAGATCACCTGGTCATGCAGCTGATGCTGAAAACGGTAAATGGTTAATAATTTATGGCAAAACAGACATAGGATGAAGTGGGAAAAGAATACGGTTGAACAATTATCAGTCTGAAATAGATGAAGTCATTTCGATTGTTGAGCTTAGTTATCCTCTTGCAATTGCAGGTTGGCCTTCTAGGTAGCGGCTATTGTGACTACGGAGTGGCAACAATAAGACATCCATAGGTTATTGTAACCACTCAAAATATATGCTGTCACGATGATTTAGATTGTTGAGATGTTGATTCCAAATTTGCTATTTGTGATTACATATACAAATAAATAACTGTTCACCTTTTTAGCAGAATTTCTTCTCAGAAATAATCAAATTTTTGAATAATTACATCCGAATAAAATGCGTTCGTGGATTTGTTAATTAGCGTGTACTTTCTACCAAAAGATCCTCCCTCTGAAAATCATGTATTTCTCATTTGCTTGATTATAATGCGTGAGATCATTCAAACATCAACATCATCAGTGCTTGTGAGATAATCCTGAAATCTAGTTATTTCTGAGAAGCGTGATGAAAAAAATAACCTTATGCAGATGCTAAATTGATTTTTATGATTACCAATGTTTCGCCCTGCGGCTTTGTTACGGTTGCAATAAGTAAAGCAGAGAGTGGTAAAAGGTGGGCCTATTTAAACAAATTTTTGAGTACAGCTATAGGAATAGCAGTAATTTGGATGAACCCGTTGCATAAGTGTCTATATTTAGACCTTGACATCCATTCATTAGCGAGCCTGCATGTTGCCGAATGCAGCCTACATAGCTTCTAACGTGGGTCTCTTTTGAGCATTACTCAATCCACGATGCAGTATCGTCCATGAAATAAGCCTATGTGAATTTCATGTATTTAATCATTTGGATACCTATGTAGTGCAGAAATTATGCGCAATAAAATCAATAACTCAACAATCAGAATCGTTGTGACATCGTGTACCTTGAAACTTTTTAAGTGGCAACAATAGCCTGTGGGTGTCCTATCGTTACCACTTCGTGTTAGCGATAGCCACTGCCGACATTCTATCCCCATAAGTATCAAATTATGCTGATAAACAGTAGAAATGCAGATAGGATATTGAAATTTTACCTTATTTTATCCTAATTTTACCCATATAGCAGAAATGCAGTTTGCAGAAATGCAGAGAACGCCAACTTGAATGACGTGAACTCATACCAGTCTAGTCGACTAAGGCAAGCGTATTGCTTTTTTTTGATATCTGACGTTTCGTCTTGTCAACTTATATATCAACTAGCAGTTCCTGTAAGTTATGAGCGAAGTTCGTAGATATTTTGAATGTGCTTAGGCCATTTTTGTGCAGGCTCGTTGCTGAGGTGGAAGTATGCCTAGTTCCTTGTTTCCTCCTTGTTCCTTAAAACAAGAAAAACTTCCTTGCTTCTTAATGTAGTGGTAATGAAGAAACTAGGTTAATTAGACATCGACACTCCCGGCCTGATTTTCCGATGCAGTTTAATATATCCGTATGTGTGGAGATAGGAACTTATGATGGCAACCTATGTGAGATGCTAGATGGTGGACAATTTGAGAAGAGTAATCAAATCTTTTACATGCTTTCGGTAGCCTATTACATTCTTCCACGTGAAACGTAGAGTAAGAGTAAGAGCTTTCAGTAGCCTATTCATATGATGATCTCTATGTTAGTCAATTTGTTTTCAGCTGGTTATTTCAGCTGTAATCAAATTAGCATGCTCAATAAATCGAAAGCCCACATTTCTGAGTTTTTCCTGAGTTTTGATAGGTAGGCCTACCTTTTATACACTAGGCCTACATTGTCTATACTTGAAGCAGGCAGCGTGGTGCAGGATAAATTGGTGCTATTTTATTCTTTATTTGAGTTTTCCTCACAACTTAGATACGACATCTCTTCTGTATGAATTTTGGAAGGTAGTGAACCGCGACCTTGCATCGCTATGTTGTCTGAAAATATGAAAATTGTTCTATTGAAAAAGAGTTGCTCAAAAATATGCATGGGAATGTATGTTGATTTAACAGGCCTGCATAACAGTCTATGATAAAGGCTGATTTTGCGATTTTCACGCACTCTCAATTTTACAAAAGAGTGCCTATACTGAGACATAACTTACTCAGTTCAAAGCTGTCGCAACACTAGAATGGCCATGAGTACATTTAATGTTCTAAATAAAGGTTCGTGAAATTAAGGATACCCTAACTTATTTAATGATGCTCCAAATTTTATAGACCACATGAGCGGAAATTTCAAATGAATGCTTCGCTTTATGCAGGCTGACTATACCTACCAATATTTTTGAAGATATGGAGAACCAACAATTAATCGACCTTTCTATTGATCTCATTGCTTTATTTTTTTAATTATGCAGAAATTATCAGAAAGATCCATCCATCTGTAAGCTTCACATACCATAAATAATGTATCGTTTCGTTGATTCTCATTCATGATGACAATGCTAATCGTAGAGCATGTAGGCCTAAACGCCAGCATACTCTTTCAGTGTTGAAAACTCACGTCGAATTAGATGAACTTCGCGAAGTATATACGTAGTCCATAAGATTAATTGTTGAGTCGTCTTGTGGGACTTAAATGCGGTCTAACAAAGCAGCTCCAGAAAATCGACAATCGCACTCATACTGTCATTTTCAGAGATGATAGAAATTGCGCATGTAACAAAGAGTATTGCTTGTGTTCATGAAGAAATAAGTCTGGAATTATGCTATCCAAGAAACTTCTTTCGGATCCGTCATATGTTCTGTCTGGTCATTTTTCAGTTCGTCTTGCATGTAGTGGTAAACTGACTAGTTTTTGTTGCCTCACCGAAAAGCGTAATAAATCCATTTTTTCCATTCGCTACGAAAAAGATGAATGACTGCATCAACTTTGGATAGCTTGCTCATTATGCGTTCAACACCTTTTTGTTCGTCTGTTGACTGCTCCTTGATCGATAATGACTTTGATCCCCGTTTTAAATTGCATACGCATGTTATATAATTTATCTACCTAGACGTAAAGTAAATTTTGTGATTTTCATTTCTGCTCTATAGGCACTTACTTAAATGTATTTTCTGTCTCTATACGTTATCCAACTTATAAATGCTCAAAAACACGAAAGGAGCGTGGTTTAATTTACTTTATTTTGAAGTTATAATGGAATTCATCGCAGGCCCAGCAATTGTAGAGATTTTCTTTAGTCAGAGATGTGTTGTAGCATGAGAAATTTGACTCATTGTGAAAACGCAAGAAAATAGCCTATGTGGGAGAAGCAGGGTTTGCAAATGCCAAAAAGGCCTTTGGGTGTTTCCTAAAACTTCCCCGAAATTCATATAGTCCTGTAACACTTCAATCTTTGTGAGAGTTGACAATGGCATGTAATGGTCTCCATGTTTTTAAAGTCTAGTTTTACGGTTCATTTTCTTTTCCGAAGTCAAAAGGCTCTTAAGTTCGTGCAGAACAGCAACAAAATGTTTGCGCAACAAATATTTCAGCAAAATCGAAAACTGTTAGCACTTTTAGCAACCCAATGTTGACGCACAGCATCGGAAAATTTCCACAGGGTCCAGCAAGCCACTTGTACTGCATTTGTGCATGTGCGAGTATGCCAACTTCAGCATGTATGCAACTAATTCACCTAAGCAGTCATTTTTATCTGGTCATGGGTCGTGTGATTTGGTTCTTTCATCGAAGAATTTCAGAAGAGATTTTAGATGTCATACAAGAAGCTGGTTTCCTGATAAGCCTATACAAAAAGGACATCTATGATTAAAGACGAATTTCAGTCGACTCTAAGCCTACATTGAACAGTAGTCACCTTGAATGTTCTTCATCTAATATTTTAGCAGTGACATGTTGTCGGCGTCCATAGTGTCGTTTTATTGAAAAGCGTGTTTCATGTTCCATTACTTACCTGTTAGCTGATTGCATATTAAGACTGGGAGAATATGTGTTCACAACTTTATTCGAGCAGCATCGAGAAGTGCAGAGCTTCAGTCAGTGTGTTTAGATGTGTTATATTCAGATTTCGTTCAATGATCTTGCCATGGAATGCCATGTCTTTGAGTACTGTGCATACCATTCTTGGACTAGGCCTACAGCTTCAAATTTGTATAGTCAATGATGGTCTTCTCTTTGATTCATCCGGTCGTTTCATCGTTTTAATAGTTTAATGGCCGTTGAATAAATAGTTTTCTAATGTTCGGCTCACAACTGTATTGCAACTGATCAAGCTGTGTCTGGATTTTTTGATCCATTTTCCTACGAAAAGTAGGACTGCAAAAAATTTCGATGCCCAAATTATTAGGCCTACCGTTTTTCTGGAATAGATACCAGTTTCTAATAGCATACGAACCCTCATTAATGGTAATCCTCCGGCCAACAGCTCATTAAATTCATCAAATAATTCACTAGTCCTTTTAATAAAAACATTGCCACGGGACTGTGACTGCCTATAAACATTGCCACTGGAGTGACTACATCTAAACATTGCCACGGGACTGCGACTGCCTATAAACATTGCCACTGGAGTGACTACATCTAAACATTGCCACGGGACTGTGACTGTCTATAAACATTGCCACGGGACTGTGACTGCCTATAAACATTGCGACGGTATTGTGACTGCATATAAACATTGCGACGGGACTGTGACTGCCTATAAACATTTCCACGGGACTGTGACTGCATATAAACATTGCGACGGGACTGTAACTGCATCTAAACATTGCCACGGGACTGTGACTGTCTATAAACATTTCCACGGGACTGTGACGTCATACAAGGCTAACGTTTTTATACAGGCCTGCATTTTATTGTCTGAGAATTGCTGTCAATAATTTTTTTACATGCATTGCTCAGCTGTTGGTTGGAATAAAAAGTCAGAATTCAAGATAATCAGCATATCGTAGAGAGGTCTAACGGTTTGCTCAAATGAAATCTTTATTCATTTCTATTTTCAGCATGGCTTGCATCTTATCCAAATGTTAAAAATGACGGAATTGATCATCGCTCAACCAGTATTTAATAAAAAAGTCAGCAACGATCACTAAAAACAAGATGATTAATATCACATCGTCACTCAATATTAACTTCTGCTACTTGCAACTCTTCTATCTCGAGTTGATCGACACGGTCGCAGTCATATCTCTTCGATTTCCTTCCTTTCGTACTCTGTATCATCAGCAGCAATGCACACAGTATTTGTAGTTTATTTCATCACTTGCGAATTGCGACTGCTATATCACGAGCTATGGCATATTCATCAACCCACCCCCAAATAGAACACACATTTAAATAGCACAAAATCATGTGAACTGCGCCTCGTAGTCAATATGCGATGTATTACTACCTAATGATAGAGTATAGGGATCCAGGGTTGGCATCCCATGGGTAAAATTGTGTATGTCAAACATTGCTGAACTATGAAGCGATACGTGAGTTTCATTTGTCTATCTATGTTTTCAACTATTGTTGGTGGATTATTGACGATGCATTGTATGTGGTGTACATGTACATTTTGAAAATGACATAAGCATATTTTCAACATTTGATAAGCCAACAAATTTACAGGGAAATCGGCATTTGTTAGGATCATATTTACGTAAGACATAGAAAGCCTGTAAGAGACTACATTGACCCATATTTCTAGCTACATTTACATATAGTAATGCCGTCAGAAGGGCCATCGTTCACTCCTGTCTCAGTAGAGCTGCTCCCAACTACCTGCTCAGTGAGCTCCACCTCGTTTCACAAGCTGAGGGGCGATCCCGCTTGCGCTCTGCAAGAGGGCCTTTCCTCCTGACGTCTTCCGTGCGCCGTCCTACACTCGGTGGACGATCCTTCACAGCAACTGCACCTCGAGTCTAGAACTCTTTGCCGGTTGATATCACCAAAGAGTCATCACCGAAAGCATTTAAGACTCTTCTGAAGTCGTATTTTTTGTCAAATTCTTAATTAAATGTAAAGTGTCCAAGAAGTCCCTGTGATATAACGACACTCTAATAAATCTCATGAATGAATGAATGTGTAGGTGCAGTGAGATGCCTCCAGAAAGATAAGGCAAGAAAATGACAAGTAATAGACTTTATTCAGTGCCTACGTTTCGAACTTCGTTCTTGTCAAGGCAAATGTATACACGCGTACATGCATGACACTTTATATACCAGATACATACACTAGCTACTAAAAGAGAACTACATGCATTTTAATTACCTTCTCTCTCCCAGTTACCCGACAGCCTCTCAAAGACTGTCCGTGCAGGTAATAAATAATTAGAGCTATTCAAATTCCATGTAGCGGTGATGTACGACTTCCAATGTCCTAAATGACATCAATACCCATATGTTCTAGCGTCAATCGGACCGATGGGTGCTAAGTATGTAGTTATATAGCTCACAATTAGGCAATCACGTGTCTGAAGCCTCATTTAGCCCATGCCTATAGTCAGCTTTCAGTTCTACACTTCGTAACGAAGTCATTCAGGTAGCAGGATACTTTCCAAATATCACCGCACCTCTAAGATCAACTGACAACTTCACTACTTGTTTTCCAAATTTCTATTTCGTCATATGACTTGACCGTAATTATCGCATTTTCTCGAATATAACCCACTGTTTGCATGTCTTTTTGCAATCTAAGCGCAGAATTCGATTTGACAGCGGCGTTGTATAAGAAAATATTTGATTTTGCAATCGAGCTGTCTCGATTTTCACCTATTAATTGCAGACATTGTATACATTGGTGATGAGGCAGAATGCGAAAGGGAAGAAATCTAGAAGAAATGATCACGACCGGTACCAGGAACTCGAGTCACAAAATTTGTGAGAAATGGAACTAGAGGCTTATGTTGAGTGACAGTGAAGTATTGATCCATTTCTAAACTTTTATTATATATATCGCTTTACTCATTAGAGCTGAACGATTGAATAGAGTTGAGGGATTATCGACTCTATCATAATTTTGATGGGAACTGGCATCCATGCTTAAGATAATGAAAGTATATTTTAACTTCCATCTACATTGTACAATGATCGAAAGAAAGTTTTTTTTGAAAAGATCGAAAAACTGATCCCATGTCAATCATAGCATTGGTTTTTTGAAAGATAGGTGGGATTTTTCCAACGCTGTAGATAGCGCTGAATGAAACAATCATCTAAAATCGAATGACGTAATAATCTTTCCTGTTATCCGTCCCATTGGATTGACTTGTTTTTTCTTTTATCCTGTCTGACAAGAAAAGGAACCAGATTGAACTCGGCAGACCCGCAGATTCGTTGCAGTCATCATTCTATGAAAGTCTCATTTTCGGTCTCGTTCCCTGCAGAATCTCGTTTTGGTAGCCGAACTAGATTTTTCATTTCTTTGATTTGAGGCTTAAAATCCTGCTAGTCGAGAAAGCGGGTATTATCGGAACGAGCATTGAGCCAAACTATACAGACGCCGTTGAAAGAGTGTGTACTTCACTGTTGAGTGTTGATAAACCGGATTGCCGAAGAGTCACATCCTCCAATGGAAATTTTCTTCTCCAAACTTCGGTTCTCGCTCTTAACTGACTCGTTAACTCTCTCTTAATTAACTGTGATAATTGTCTCGTGCTGCCGCTGAACACGAAGAAAGAATGATTCGATATTTTTATATCCGCCTTTTCAAATTACAGGCCTTAAAACATCTCTGCCTCATTGTCCATTGTGTGCCGCATACGTTTTCGTGAAATTGCACTGCGTTCACCGAGCATCACTCGCTTTCTGTAAGCCAGTAAAGGATGGTTTCATTATTATACTGTAAATCGGGAAAATTTCGAGAATTTTGCTGGGATGTCCACCACAAACGGTGTGCTGACAATATTAACGAAAGCTATACTACGATGTCAGTTTTCGATCTCTGTTCGGTTGGAAAATCAAATTTCGTCTTTTTCAGTGTCATACCATTATAATGTTGTAGGTTGCTTTCGTTGATGCACTAGAAATTGATGGTAAAGACAAATTATCATTTCGATTGGTGGAGGAGTAAGTCTTCGACTGACACTAGATTTTCATTTAATTTGTGACAATGTTTTAGAAGATTGTTTGCTCGTCGACTTACCCTTAGAATTACTTCTATCATAATTGAAAGTTTGTTTAATATATTTTTGATGCATTTTTATGGCGATGTTCCCTACAGAGGCCGAAAATGAGACTTTCAAAGAATGATGCACACCTCATAGTCCGGCAGCCAGCACGAGTTTGTGCAGGGAACGAGGCCGACAATGAGACTTTCACAGAATGATGTACACTTCATAGTCCGGCATCCAGCACGAGTTTGTGCAGGGAACGAGGCCGACAATGAGACTTTCACAGAATGATGTACACTTCATAGTCCGGCATCCAGCACGAGTTTGTGCAGGGAACGAGGCCGACAATGAGACTTTCACAGAATGATGTACACCTCATAGTCCGGCAGCCAGCATGAGTTTGTGCAGGGAACGAGGTCGACAGTAAGACTTTCACAGAATGATGTGCACCTCATAGTTCGGCAGCAGAACGAGTTTCTGCAGGGAACGAGGTCGACAATGAGACTGTCACAGAATGATGTGCACCTCATAGTCCGGCAGCCAGCGCGAGTTTCTGCAGGGAACGAGGCCGTAAAAGAGACTCACAGAATGATGTACACCATATGCCTACCACGAATCTACACGTGTGCCGAGTTCTAGTGAGTTCCTCTTCTTGTCAGACAGGATCAAAGAAAAACACGTGTAAATCCAATGGGACGCAGATTGCAGTTTTTGGCTAAAATGAATCTTTGTAGGTTTTCTCGGATTAAACGAAACGTACTAAGCCCAGAGCCGTAAGTTTTGGCATGGAATGTCTTCCGGTCATTTCCTTTCATGTTCATGCACCCCTGTCTATATAGGCAAACACATTTAGATTTGACGAGCTTCTTAATGCATTTTGATCAACTTTATCCATATTCTCAAATACATTGCCGATCAAAAGTATGATATTAGCACATGCACATCATAGGAAATGACGTGAAGATATTCCATGTCAAAAATTATGACTCTAGACTTAATACTTTCCAGTTGATAAGCGAAAACATAGAAAATGTCATTTTAGCAAAAAAAAGGGAATCTGCGTTTCATTGTAATAACATCTATTTTTCTTTAATCCTGTCTGACAACAAGAGGAAGAACTCACTAGAACTCGGCAGACGAGCAGAATCCCTGCAGAAACTCATTTCGGCTGCCGAACTAGTAGCACAAACAGCAAATTTTGAAAATTTTTGGAATTAAGTCTCCAAATTTGACTTTACTTTGCTAAGAACTTGAACTTCACTTGAATTAAACTTGAACTTCTAAATTGAATTGCTAGGCAAGTTTCTGATTAGGCACATTTTTAGTCAGTGAATGGTTGAAAATATTTTTCACGAGATCAAAACGTAATATAGCTCTTTATGGATCAGTTGAGTTATGCGTCTCTCGCGCAATTGATGTAGCTTCGTAGTTAATTTGTCGTGATTCTTGTTTGTCACTTCATTATTTACACACGCAACATCGCTTGCTTAGTTATCCAGCACTTATTTATGTGAACCCGCATATTTGCCGAATTTCTCTCTAATTTAGGATGAGGGCATTGGCTGTTAACTGCTCTGTCTGTGTGGTTATCTGAAATTATACCTGACATAAAAGATAAGCTGAATTGAACGTGTCAGTTTACATTCCGTATTCTACCATGTCGTATCTCAGTAATCCAGTCAATCAGTGAAGTGACGTAGAAATTGAAATATAAAAATAATAATAATCCAAAAAATCGTTGTCGTATTTTTAGTAAACAAAGCTTTCTCTTTCTTCATAGCCAGGGATTTTGAACACTCTTTGACTAATTTTTATAGATTTCGTGATATTCTATCACAAATTGCTATTTATGGCATATATTTTAGCAGCTGATGTAATAGGTGTTGTATTTCACTCTAGATGGGTCTGGAAGTCATAGAACTGATTGAAATGAGTTTGAAATGCATTGTTGCCGGGAACCATTTCATGCCCGTCAATTTCACGTTGAATTCTCAACATATCAGAGAGCCTTTAGCCGTCCATCAGTCCAGCTTGAGAATCCATGAATGAATGAATTGGTAAATGGATATTTCAAATCATTTTTAGATAGAAATCCGAATTTCAATTCTATTCAAATTTGCAAGCATTCACAGACTTTTGGACATTTGACAATGTCCTACATTGTTGCCCTCAAAAATCGATGTTAATGGTATATGGAGAGAGCAAACTTTCATAGACTTCAATAAAAGAGCACTCATTCTCATACGATGATGAAAGTCATCCCAGTAGCCATTTATAATAGAATGTAATATATAGAATATAATATAATGCTTACTAATCTAAATTGTTAGTTAAAGTAATGAGGAATGATGGCGTTCTCCAATCAGCAAGTGTACAAAGGCGATGCTACTGTAACCATTGGATTCATCAGTTCTTAAAAGAACTCAATGTAGCTTTCTCGTGGCAACGAATTAAAATATATATTATATTCATAATATATTTACCAACAATAATAAGAGGTATACAAAAATCGTTACAAGTCCAGAAAGTGAAGGTAAGTTAGAAAAAGTTGATATCACATACTTAAATTTACATTCACCTTAAACCTATCCTATTGAAACATAAATACTGCGCTGTATTAAATGAGCGACTCACTCAAAACTAAATGTTTGGTAATCGACATCCAAATCATGAATTGTTCATAACTCTTCATGTCTTCTTCCACCTCTCTCTCCTCTCAATGAAGTAACACATGTTCTCAAAATGTCAAATCTCAATCTCGTTACATGAATCTTATCACTTGGCTATACTTCTCCCCCTTCTTTGCGCTGATTCTCGCTGCCATTCTTTTATAGAAATTCTTTGCTTCTGTTCCCATCCCAACCGTGCATGAAAATATGAAAGGGCAAAAGGAACCTTGGTCAACTTTCATGATACCATTGTTGCATTCTTCTTTAAATTCTCATGGTGTAGATATAGTTGTGGAATTTGCTTTTGCTTGTTTGACTGGGCCATAGGGTTTACCACCCTTACATCAAAGAATGTCCTGCTCATTGGCAACCAATATCCTAAACAACTGATATCAGTACGAGCGCCGTCGCGAAGATTGGATCCATTTGGTGGTTCTTCTCCGGATAGAGGTAAGAGGGGAGGTTCTGACCGTATGTCTTTGCATATTTCACTTAACAATTCATGAGTTGTGTCTCTCACGGAGTTATGTGGTAGGCTGACATATCCACCACTTTTGCATGACAAGCAATGAGAAATGGAGTATTCCTGGCCACATCCACACTTCTTGGGTACATCTTTCAATGTCAGGTCGTAACGACTGCAGAGTGCGTCATCGAATTCTTGTTTATTCAGTCTAAATGGGTAGCGAAGGAAGCCAAGCAGTCTGAAGACAGCAGCAAATGTCTGTATGATGAATCCGATTTCAGATCATCCATTTTCTTGTACATTTTCTTACTTTTCTGTTCCTTTACCATGTTGATTTTGTTCCGCTGTTCATCCTGGTCAGGAAGAATCTCTACCATCTTCTTGCCTGTTGGATTCTTGGCTTATCTTTAAATCTATGACAAATGTCCAATAAGCAATCTGATTATTGGTGTGTTTCTATGAAAATTTATCTTGCCCTCCCAGAAGGGCAAAAGATAGAAATATACTGTCCTGCGACGTTTTCATATCATAGCAGATTACCTGCACAGATTTAGGGGATCAGGATGTCTATATACTATCAACTTCCTGGGGAAGTGTTCTATGTAAATCAAATAGTATTGATAACTTCCAAATATATACAGGGTTGCCAGTCGCCCTTTTTTTCGCGGGACGTCCTTTTTTTCAATTATCATCCTTTTTTTGTGGCTAAAACCTTAGTTCTAAAAAGGACGCATTATTTTCGCCAAATCATCGTATTTTCGATGCAGCCATACTATCCATCTTGTCAGATGAATTTCTTTAATGAGATATACTTGTAGACATGGGATGCTTATGAAAAGTAATTCATTGCATTCTTTTTTGCTTATACTGAGTTTGGGATTGCATCTTGCTTGACTTAAGTTTTATTAACATGCACTGATTTGTATCAAATTGCACTGAAATATTGTTGGATTCCTCTTGATTTGCACATTGGTGGATCACTCTCGTGTAAAATTGTGCTCACGTTAATCCGAAATCATCTTATATTGTCATTATTTAAACGATCTAAATAACATCAGGTTGTATTCTGTGCTTCAGACTTGTGGTGGTGGTCGTGTCATAGTGTCCTCCTTTTCGGCCTTCTAAACCGCTAAAAAAACCGCAGTGATAGCGGACGCCATATTCATGGTCTACAAAAGTTGGGTGACAAAAGTTGAAGTGGAATCAAATTATTCCATGTCTGATGTCATTTCATGAAATTGTGACTAATCAAAGTTTTATTGTGAGCCTAATGTGTTTGCACTAAGCAGTATTTTTGATCACCTATTTGGAATCAATAGAAATAAAGGCGTCCTTTTTTTCTTGATTTTGCGCTGGCAACCCTGTATATACTATAACACTGAAAAAGCGAACAAAGGCAGATCGAAAGTCAAGATCACAGGAAAAATCAGAAAATCAAGATAAAAAATTTAAAAAGGACAAATTAGCAAAGTTGGTCTTGAATTCCAGCACCATCTTCAAAAGTGAGGACATTCCTCCACATCATTCGACAGTCACGTAAACAAAAGGATGTAGCTGATATATTGGCAAAAGATATTTTTACGAGTATAAAATTGTGACGTTGTAAAGTTGGATACTTTTACAAATGAGAATGTCTGTGGAGCTAGGATCACATCACACGAACATATTAATGGAGTGAAATCGCTTCGTCTCTGCTCGCAAGCATTTCTGTATTTGTGTTCTTTTATATTTTCTGCGGATTTGAATGTTTGCTCGATTGCTTGGTTAGCATAAGACACGGCGTCAAGATTCAATACTTGAACGTCAAACAACGCCGGTGTCTGTGCTTCCCAAACTCCCCTTATCAGCAAATCTGCTCGAAGAGCATTTTCGTTCAATTGCATATTTGGTTCACGACTTATCGGCTCCTTGATCACATTACGATCACGCCATGCCATTGCTGCCAGTTCCCCTAGGATTTCGTTATGTCTCTGTATTATGAAGCCACCTTTTTTATAGTTCAAACCATGATTCACGTCATGTAACTCACCGCATCCGTTACATGTAGCAGGTAGTCCATTTATTTGCCGGCTATATTGGAGAGATAGTCAGTCCATCTCGAAACTGTTGAGCTGTTAAATCAGAACGATTGGCAGTGTTCGGAATAACATTCAACCACGTCGAAGTTTTTGTTTCACTCATCTTTTTGAGGCGAGCGGCTCTTTGTGGTAGAATTGATTCTTAAATTTCATTAAAAATTGCTTTTTCTTTGCATTTTTTCTTTGTGATTATTTTTCTTTTCTTGCTTCGTAATGATCCTCAACAGAAAATAATGCTTCGTCACGGATGATGGATTCTCGCACCAGTCTCGTTGCTTTTCTTGAGAGATTGTAATTCATTGAAGATTCATCCACTGGATCTCTTAGATTGAGCCTGTCATATCGAGTTGAATTTGCTAGTAATCGGCGTTCGACATGAAATAGTTCACCATCAAAATGCTTGGAGGAACACATAAGATAACACAGATTCTAGTGATGCAAAGAGGTGATCACAATCGGGCACTACTCTTTGAATGTAATTCCATTCACTTTGAATTGATAAAACCACAGCTGTCAAAGCTGCTTGAGGTTCCGATTTTGAAATATCTGATATAGTAATCAGTATATCATTATCAGTATAGTATCACAGTATGTCTGCAATCATTTTGATATCTTTGAGTTAACGAATTTCTCTCGTTCGTCTGTTGAACCAATGAATCCACCCAAATATTTGTGACCCGTCATTATCTTTATATCATGATCGGAAGAATTTGTTTGGCCTGCTCCACTGTATTTGAAGATGCTATTAGGACACCCTTTGAGGACTCTGGATGGTATCCGAATTTAGGACCTTTTTGGAGTAAATAATCAAACCAGTCTCAATTTTTCGAACTGTCCATATGCAGGAGAGTCATTAGCATACCAGTTTTGTATTATATCTTTCATTTTGACGTCATTGATCAAAGGTAAAACAGCACATGCATAAAATATCATCAATAATGGATCTCCTTGGACTACGCGCTTTCACAGCTAAAGAGAATTTCATTTTTACCTTGAATTATTAATGGTGCTAATCCTCGGTAGGTGTTGAACAGAAAATACGAACATATTGACCATAAAATCCTTGCGTTCCATAAAGCTGCAATTCTGTTGATAGAGTTAAATGCATTTGAGGCATCTACCATTATAATTCCCCAACCTGTATTCGTTTGTGCTTTTTCAGTGAATAGGACATTCACAGCATGGATTGCGCCTTCAATGCCACCTTTCATTCCTGCACACAGTTGTTCGGTGCCACATTGAATACTGAGATCATTACATGTCACCAAGGCAACGGCTTTACAAAGAATTCGTCTCAACCTGGTGCAGACTTCTACGGAAAAAGTCATGCATTATAGCAAATAATGACCTCAAATATATGCATTATCTATTGCTTAATAGCTGCCGCGTAGAAAGAAGAAAGACGCGATGAGTGAACAAGTACGTACATAAGATTAACCTAGATGTAAAAGTCAGCAATGCATTATTTGATGCAGACAATCGTGCTGGATCACTTAGAAAAATCGACTTCTTACAGGCCCTACTCATCTAAGTCATCATCAAAGTCATTTGATATTGAAAGTGTTAAGGGAAGACAAGTAAGATGTGAAAATATTAAAATTAGAGGTAAAGTTTTTTTTTTATCCTGCTCGGTTGTGAGGCGCTGTGTAAGTTCCTCCATCTTCGTTCTTGAACACGTTATACATGCCTTCAAATAAGTCGTTATTCACGAGTAATTGTTCGAGTGTTCTACTTATAATTCAATTCTAATCGTGCAAATGCTTCCAAGTTCAAGTTTATCTGTAAGTTGAACAGTCTTGAGTGACAGTTCCGATGTTTTCTTCCTAAAGAATGTTGATAGCCATCATTCACTGTCAGTTTCATACTAAAGGTGGTGAAACTGCTATGAAGATATTTCAGCTCCAAGAAAATCCTGCTACTCATTCTCTCCGCGACACTCGAATCTAGTAACCAAAACATCCATTTGTAGATGTTCCCTATTAGTTTGTACGACTAAGAATTTGTGAGTGTCATCTCATAATAAAGATGAAAAAGTTATTGTTTTTGACAAGTGTTTGTACTTGTGGCCTTCTTCAGATATTTTAGTTGGTCTTTTATGCAGAGTGAGGTTCAATATATCGTTCACATGGGATGTGATTTCCCCATGTGTCTTCAATCATGTATTTTCTAAAGTGCCCCAGTAATTTAATTTGATTCAATACATATTTTTGTTTATTTTTTTCAACTAAGCTTTGTTATTTCATTCAAAATCACTCATTTCTCATTATCGCCGTCCATCATCATAGGCACCTTCATTCCTCATAGTTCCACTTTTAATTAGTGGACAAGAAAGTCAAGACAAGATAGATTCGAATATTTTATTGAGATTCGCACTCATAGTTAGAACTTGACAGTGATACGAAACCTATGAATAATCGAAAATGAATTCATGATATTCACGAACAGGACTTGATAAATGATTCCCAAATATCAGCCGTGTCATATGAGTACACTTCCATATTCTAAAGCTCACTAAACGTTTGTGTTGGCTTTTGCAGCACTTCAATTGAAGCTGGGACATTCCCATAACGACGTCTACATGTTTCATAATTTTAATAAACTTATAGTTAATAAGACTTAAGGTTTGTCCTTAAGAGGACAGGTGGTGCGTTCCCATCGGCAGACATTAAACGTTCAAGGCGCGTCAAACTTTTGACTATCCTAGGACTACATTTTAGAGCCAAACTTGACGAGATCGGTGTGGAGGACCTTCCCACTAGTCCATTTTTCAATCAGCGCTTCTAAAGCGGGGCTGGACCTTACCCCTAATGGTCCTCTGACTTGTGATCCTCGACAAATGCAAAAAGTGTTTAAGACACCTACCACCACCATGACAAGTGGTAGTAGACAGCAAGAACTTACAGACATGTCATCAATGATGCGAACAGCTCTTTTCTTCGACACGTGCCGATTCATTACTCAACTGTCAAGTTACACACAGCAGGATTTGTATATATTAGGATTGGTTTATGTATGTGCAATTCTCTCGAAAAGCTTTCAAGATGTTGAATTCATCACATAAATGTATAGATTCCGAGGAAGCGTTTTTTCCAAGGAATTAGGCATTTATGTCCTACAGAAGTGGATATTATCGGTGTTATAATCCAATGAAGATAAAATCTATGGCGATGTTAACAAACAGTGATTCTCAAATGATAATCTATGTTTTTAGTAAGGATATCTGAGAAGTTTTGCTCTAAAATTCTGACTAGCATAATTCAATGTAGATTTTTCGTAAAGTGCTTCTTCCGGACAGTAATGCGGTTTTTAACTCAATGCAATTCAGAGGACAATAATACAGATTATCCGAGGACGCGATAACTATGATAAAATTCATATTGTATTTCACTCTCGATGGTTTTGGAGGTCATAGAAATGATTGAAATGAGTTTGAAATGCATTATTGCTCGGCATTGGAGGGTATATAATGCACCTCCAGCTTGAGATTCCATTAATGAATGAACGAAAGTGATACTTAAAATCATTTTTAGATAGAAATCTGAATTTCAAATCTATTCACATTGAAAACATTCATAGACTTTTCATGAATCACCATCTATTGAGAGAGCAAACTTTCATAGATTTCAATAAAAGTCAATCAAAGATTTCTTCATCTCTCCATTATCTGTGACTAACAGTGACCAAGAATTGCAATTCATAGACTTCTCAAGAGTTGCATACAATAGCATTATAGTGATATAACTACGACATCTGTACTACCACAGAAAATGTAGCACGAGGCGAAGCCGAGTGCTACATCTTTCTATGGTAGTACAGATGGAGTAGTTATATCACTATTATCAAACGATCAAGAAATGTCAATGAACTCTATGGACCAGTGACGATATAGACAATCTGCTAAGAACACAAACGTGGTTGGCTTTCCATGGCATCCAAAGTCCTAGTAGATAGCCTATCCAATATTGATGTCATGCATTTCCATAGAAATTAACAATACCATAGAAAGTACTATTATCTACTTCTATGTGCATTTCCTTCATTTGAATTTCAAGTGAACCGATATTTAACTGGCATTTGCATTAGGTGTAGCCTTATTATCTATACCCAAGATATCATCTAAGCTTACTTGCAATTTGGGTGCATTGTAGGGTAAAAAAATGTAGCACGGTAGCCCATTGGATTACATGTATTTTGATTCATAGAAATTCCGTTCTACATTAGAAAATGTAGAACGCATAGTTCAACATAGTGGAGATAGGAAGGGAGTTTGATAATATATCATGGATTTTTACGGGCAGAAATATGACAGTCTTGGCTGCTAACGCAACCTCATCTATGTCTGATATTACTGCCCTAAAAATCCTAAAAAAAATGAAAATGAAAATAAAAGCCTAAAAAATGATATACTGTGACTTAAACAGTCTAATCTTCCGAGGAATCTCTGCCTGTGTAATTTTGCATGTGAAGTCACGTGATAACAGGACCTAATAAATGTTTCATCTACGCACTTGAATGCATTGAATCTGTGCTTTACATCAACACCAATAGACGATGGGTGGATCCAAATGTCGGACCAATAGAAACGTAAAAAACACAAATGATCTCATTCTTTGGTCATGGAGAAATTTGCTTGGCGATTCGTTTAAGCAATTACATAATAGCCTACAACGGCAATGCTTAATTCAATGTGATCAATGAATCGCTGAAACATCCGTGGTAGCGGACATACATTGGGCTTTTTTTCTCTCATAGGAATTGCATGGCATTTACCGGACAATATTGCAACTAAGAGCAATATTATCCGGCAAAATGTAGAAATCTTGTGCTAAGATGAGATAATGCTATTGTATGTAACTCTTGAGAAATTTGCATTTATAGATCACTGTTAGTCATAGATATTGGAGAGATGAAGAAATCGTTGATTGACTTTTATTGAAGTCTATGAAAGTTTGCTCTCTCAATAGATGGTAATTCATGAAAAGATTGAAAGTGTATGATTGCTTGCAAATGTGAATAGATTTGAAATTCAGATTTCTATCTAAAAATGATTTGAATTATCAGTTTACCAATTCATTCATTAATGGAATCTCAAGCTGAAGTGATGGACGATGGTTCATGGCTATCTGTTAAGTTGAAATTGGCGGCATGAAATGGTGCATTGTATACCCTCCGATACCGGGCAATAATGCATTTCAAACTCATTTCAATCATTTCCATGACCTCCAAAGCCATCGGGAGTGAAATACAATTCCATTTCCGGCATTAGTATTTGATTGATGTAGAAATAACATGATTTTCATCTTAATTGGGTTGAATATAGGGATCTTGGGGCTTTGGCGTCCTATTTGCTCCGCTTCGTCGGTCATGTGTGAGCGCTTACACCAATGTTGCCGCGCAGACAGCGAAAATGCTGAATAAGATAATATTATTTCAAAGTTTCCATCCAAATATCTTCGAAGTTGACGGGAAATATGTCGGGTGGAAGCAAATCAGTACAATCGATTGCAGAAGAGCAGTTTGGTTATTTTGAGGCGTTTTCTCAGTCAGTAGAAGCTGTAGTGCTGTGTTGTTTCTCATACGATGATGAAAATCATCCCATCAGCCATTGATAATAGAATATAATGCTTACTAATTCAAATTATCAATTGATGAGGACTGATGGCGTTCTCCAATCCGAAGTGTACAAATGCAATGATAATGTAACCATTGGATTAATCAGTTCTTAAAAGAACTTAATGGAGCTTTCTCGTGGCAACGAATTAAAATTGATCAGCTTTGGCCCAATATCTGGTAAAAATGGAAACCTTAAGACTACTCATTCTTGCTGTAAATATTCGGTACTTCTATTCTTTCCCCCACATCTTTCAAGTTTTCCAAATTCATCAAATTTCGCCAAAGTTAGTCACATTGGGTTTAGAATAGACTTCATCTGTCACTGAGTGACACTACAACACGACTGAGAAGTCTTACTTGAACACTGGGATGAAGGATTGGGCCCTTAGATACTCAGTTACAATACAAGGTGCAGCTGTGATCATGAACTTCATGGGATTGTTGTCTACAGACAAATGACGAGCAGATGTCTAATTCTGAGGCTGTGAATGTTCTACAAACCAGAGGAATTTTACACACTCAACGCTATGCGACGTTGGTGAGACTGCCCGTAGGAGCAGGAGAAGATCGTTGACGATACAACACTTCCGGCTGTCAACGACAGAAATGTGGGGGGGGGGAAAGAATAGAAGTATCAAATATTCTAATACCATAGATTCCAAACACTGCCGCATACAGTTTCATAACAGACGTCTAATATACTGTACCGACTACAGATGCTGGTAGTGGAAATAGAATAGGACAATGGTCACCATAGGTTAAGGAAATTAAAAATGTACATTATGAAACAACAGGAGATCGATGGATAAAAAATGGAAAAGTGGAAGTAAAACATTGAGATACAACGATGCTACTACACCGATTACAATTGAACTTATGATACACTATATCTGACACTACACATGGTGGATAATGGAGGTAAACAATAGAACTACAATCACACTCTACTACACCGAAAGCAATGAAACTATGCACACTATACCTAAGACTACACATGGAAAATGCTATTTCTTCACTTGAATTTGTTATCGCCAGTTTCTTCATCCGTCTATAGTACTTCATGTAATTCCACATTTCTTCATTAGAAACGCAACACATCGACCACTACTTCAGCTACCGATTAAGGGATATAAAACATAATACTGCAGTCATCAGCAGGTACTCGTCTAGTTGTGTTTCGACCCCTAACCTATAGACGTGTGTAATTTCAGCCTTGATAATGACATCAGAGATTCTTCGGTTGAAGAAAGCGGTTTCAAGGAGTTTTTATTCTTGACGCACATTCCATTCTTTTTGTTCAGCGTTAGTCTCAGGTCATTCACATGGAAGAATACTCATATGAACACCGTACTCTCGGCATTGGATTCCAGTGCATGCATGCGGGAGAGAAATCAACAATGAGGAGGCAAGTGTAGATCAGAATTTATCGACATAATTTGCAAACAGCTGTGATTCAACTTGTCAGGAATGGTAGCGCCAGACTGTGTAAGGCTACAGCATATTATGGCGGTGACATTACTCAGTAATCGCTATTCTCATGTTCGAACGTGATCGTGCAGTTGTCTTAGTGATCCGACAGTTCTCCTTTTCCTTAGATCGCAACACTGAAAACTGAGTATCCAATTGTCCTCTGAAGAGGCAAAGTTTTGCGGATACACTTATTCAATTCTTAACGATTTCATTAATTTCAGTCTTTATTCGACTTCCATCGTCAAATAAAGGGAATTAAACATGGTTCAACACTAAAACAATGAACCAAGATGTCACGTTAACGTGTGAAATAGAGGAGTGGGAAGGTGGAAGGATATCAAGCAAAACCTCAAACTTAAGATGTAGATAGTGCTGTTTACAAAGGTTATGTATGAATGATAGGGATAAAAAGGAGGAATAACAATCTGCGATGAAGAGTACTGCGTTGCATCTTGCAATGAATATGCCAATCATGCCTGGATTTTGAAAGCATCAATGAGGCGTACAGGCGAGGCTGTAAGGATAATTGATGATTGAAATACGCTAGGAATGATTCTTATTGTGGTATAATGATTTGATTCAATGAAATTTCAGACTACATACATAGATAGTGGTTTTTAATTCATAATCCGGCAACAACGACGATTGTTGTTGACTCTTGGACAGCATCAATGAAGATACCGGGTATGTTCAAAAATTCCTACAAAAGTAGGAAACTGGTGATGATAGCCACGAAGAACAGAAAGATCACTTCCATGTAAATTGATGATTAGTTTTCGCTTGATTGAATAATTTAATTGTTTTTGGAGATGGAAGCATCTCACATCATCATTCTATGGTATTTGTCAACTTAATGAAGCAATCATCGTCAACATGAAGATTCTTGCCAAAATATCTTAATCAACAATTTGCTGAGAATAGTGTTTGTTTGAGTTCTCCACAGCTGGTGAAGAGACTTTTGTGTCATTCTCTTTCCGCTCTTGATAAACGCTTGCAGTGACGGATAACCCGATTATCTCTCCATTCTTGACGGCATTTGTCTTGTTTGTGTCTTCCACTGCACATTGTCAAGTTGTTGTAAGTTAAGGTAAGGCATTTTATCTGCAGTGTCTTAAAAAGCAGCGCATTCACATTTAAGAATGTTATGTCAGCCTCACATCGTCAACATTAGGAGAAAGTTTCAGGACCCGTGATACTAACCATTTATACGACTACGCTACTGCTGTAGTTAACTGACATCTTATCTTGAAATTCGTTTTATCCCGCTTTACAAATAGCTTCAAACGGCTAAACATCAGTCCAGTCAACAGCAGATTTCTTAGAAAATAAGAAAAATTTTTAAAAAATTGCAGGTGAGGATGCTAGGCGTATATTATACACAATATTATACGTAGCACGAGGCGTAGCAGTTTTCTACCGGACCAGAGAAGAGAAGCTATATTTGGGGACATTCTTTTTATGAAGCCGATTCTCCGGATACTCATTGTCTCCAAGGTATCAAATTCGACAGTTTCAAGTCTTTGATCATTTTCTCCTCACCATGGGCACTTCATCAGATGTGCAGTTTTATCAATTATCATTTATCTTGAAGAATACTCACTTGAGGATGCAATTGTTCTCTTCTACCTTGAAGTTAGCAGAGTATGGTCTACTCATTCATCTTCACTTAATCAGTGTCCAAAATTATTGGAAAACAATGGACCGCATGCAAATCTACTACACGAACATAGTCATAGAAAGAGTGCGTGAGAATTATCTGTTGATTTTGGATGATTATTGGCTTTCTGAAGCAACATTGCGATGGATTCTTTCAACGATGGGGGCGATGGAAGTTCTTTGGAGTCAACTTATCAACTTTTTCACCCAGTTACACTACCGAAATAGAATAGATCGGTGGTATTTCTTGTCGTTATTTCTGTTGCTGTTTCTTTAATCGTTACATCGCTTACTGAGACGTTCTTCATACCTTAGTATTACCGTTCCTTTACAATCGATGCAAAAATTTAAATAAGAATTCATATCGTTCTTTCTCTAACCGGCAGAATTCTAAATAAGTGAAACCAGAATTATTTTCTCCCTGAGACAAATGAGTTTGTCGGTCAATAATGTAGCCTTCAAATATGTTTTTTATCATCCGCTAATTGTTCATCCAACAGTTTTGCTTGATAGGATAAGTTCTGTAAGCAGTTGTCATGCTGTTTTACAAGGCAATTTGATATAACGCTTATCTAATTTCATTGTTGTTAAAATGCATTCACGACATGGCTTAAGATGCTTTGATGGACAATCGATCCCCGCTACTTGCCTTAATGTCGGCGGTCACAATTGTGACGTGTTATTTATTCATTGATTATTATTGCCTTGACAACTGATGTGTGGTGGTGAGGATTTGACCCTGCCAATTGACACAGTCGCGTAAGTGTCTCGTAGCTCAGTTGGTTAGAGCACAGGTCTAGTTAACCTTGGTCGTAGGTTCGAATCCTACCAGCCGCACATCTTTTACATGGAAATTTGATCTATCGTTTATTTAATTTCATTGTTGTTAACAAAATATTATGAGGTGTAAGTAGTAAAAATGAAATTGGAAAATGATGGAAATATAGAGATGACTTTATAGCCAGAGTCTTCAATACTTCACACCGCCTCAAACATTTTTCGAACCTATCTTCAACCCCTCCTGTCGATACAGGTCTTTCTCTGAAGCTGATTGTTTTGGTTGTGAATCCTAGAGACAGTGTAAATCACTCTAGTTATGTGTCATATGATACCAATAAACGCGAACGTCGGTATGTGAAGATAAACTTACTTTCACGATGAACGACAGATGTGGAGATACATAGAGGCAGGATATGACGTAACACCGAAGCGTGCTGTATGCAAGATTGCATAGTTCGAAAATGCTCGGAAGAAAAACTTACATCATGACTTCAAGACATTGTCAGTTGATGTTCTAATTTCCGATGCAGGATTCGTGATTGATGAATCAAATGATTGATGAGCTACATAATTTAACCTCGATGAGCTTAAGGTGCATGGATGAAAAAGCTGAACCGTCGAGAGAACTCGTGAGATGAGTTCTGTTGTACCTCAGTTCATTCGTAGTTCAAGGTGAAGCAGGTCGATGCAGGAGTGAGCGAACTCACAAAGGTGTTCCTCGCAGAGGTCAGGTGCGATTTGAAGTGCTACTGTGTAGGTGCGCTGATTGCCTCAATACTAGGGCTATGTGCTAGCTAGCGGCACCTGCTCGCACCGGTGCTCGGTGCGCCGAAAAAAGTCGCCCTGAAACTTCCAAAATCTTGTAGGTATGGTCTCCATCTTTCATACTAAACATTCATATTTTCTAGAATTCAATGCACTGGCCGCCGAAATGCCAAGATAACACATGTCTTAGGAAGAGGAGCAACAACAGGGTACGCACTATTCACGATGATATTCGTTGCGGCAATTGGGAATCCGTCCCCTTAACTTATTTATCATGAGCTTGAATTACCCAAGTTTCGTCACCTTTTTCATATTTGCTCTTGACATGATATAGGCCCAGTCCTGATTTTCAAATGTTTCATTTTTTCGATATAGAAAGTTAAAGTTTGAATTGAATCTATGAGTATAATTGAATAAGAATAGAATTGTTCTCATAGTTGGATTAACTTTACTGTATACTTGAAATATTTTTCTCCAATTTGCTGTGACTAAGATAACTGATAAAATGAATTAATTATATAATTTTAACTTCTCAATAAAGCGTCAATTTGATCAAAATCCGTAGTTTTTGGTGCACTGCGCACATCCCTAGTCAATGCGGTTGCTCGCCTCTTTTTCCTCTTTGATAGAACAACCTCTTATTAATACTGGAATGTTGAAAATCATGATGAAAATGTTGACAAAATGTAGTTAATTGCTGCTTAATCATCTTCAATTCAAGGAAAAGATGATAGCTAATAGAATTTCATTCATATTTACGTATATTGATGTGTTTTCATCCACCGAACAATTGCCAATTTAAATTCAAGCTGAGTTCCACTTTAAGGCTAAATTAAGAGTAATGAAGAAATCAGCTACATAGTACTGATTAGAAGTTAACTTATTTGAAGTGCTATTGAAGTATGGAAGCTCCTTCACATAGAATTCACTTACATGCTTACTTCATAATTTCTTGTAATTTCAAGTAACATTGTGCTCGATTTTCAATGTCTTGAAGTCTACGTAATACTATTATTGCTGCAAGCAAACTCAATTTGAATATGTAGTGGAAGAAATGATGATCTTTGGGGTATTACAGCCTTCAGACATAGCGACCGAGCGCCTTGTAGTTGTATCATGATGAAAAGTGCATTTCCATTGCGATTCTTAAAATATTCCAACGCCTTGGCTGCTCATTATTTGTAAAGTATTTTGGAATGCTTAGTATAAAATATGAACATTTAGTTTCTTACTTGTGATATTTTACACTTGCCATTCTCAAAATAGTTCAAAACTGATTCTTAAAAATGAGCTCCTAATTAATCAATCACCTTGCAAACATCATGAAACATTCACTTCATAGACAGCTACGTCTATAATGATGAATGTTAATTGTCGATACAACTTTGTGGAAGATAAATTTACTGTCTCTATGCCATTAATCACGGCTGTTAACGTTGACTTCCGATGCCCTTACCAATTCAAAGTGATGGTTTATGTTCAGAGGAGACCTTAAACCACTGATTGTCAACAGTGGTGCCATGTCGTTATCCAATTATACATACACGTGTAGTAAATTGTTGGAACTACATAATTGAATGTAAATATCTTGAGGTTTGAGATACGAGATTTAGGCAGGGCTCGCAAATTTTTTCGTGATTTTCATCTATACTGTCTTCTTCTACACCTCATGCATCATTTTCAGTCCTATCAAGCATCTGTATCACAGTGCATTTAACACAAATCTTGTGCCACTTTGCCAATATTGGCACAAAATTTCCATTAATTAAACCATGTGGCGGCCGTGCTATTTGCCACATCCATGTACATATCATAGATAAGTCATAGACTTCTATGGATAAGTTATGTAGCTATGTGCATGTACATGTCCTATATCTTTGATTACAGTTGTACTGTTATGCTATGTTAAAGTTATGATGCTGCTATGTAGGGAAGTCATAATAAAGCAGACTAGTGACGACTTAGCATCGCTTTAACCATTGCTTATTTCTACTGAGCCTCACTTATTGTGGTTAATATTCAGTCTTGAAGATCATGAAGACTCTAATAAGTTATCATTGTTATCGAACAGTCATTCATGCTAATTTACTAGAACACGCTCGCGTGTGCGAATTTGTTAGTAATTTTCTGTCTGTTTTTCTAGCAGCATTTACGAGTCTTGTTGAAGCGAAAGTGATCTCAATGATACAACTTGATAGTAGTATACCTTTCAGTCTATTTCCTGACTTCAGAGTAATTTTCTGTGTCAAGTTCTTTGTTTAAATATTTTTCATGTTTGTTTCTTCTTGTCGCTCTCCTGACGATGATCACGTGGAAGGAGACTGATATACACACATAAAGATCACGTGAACAAACATCTGTTTTGCGGATTCCTTTGGATTGTTCTTGCGTCTATCGATGATCGGCTATTTCAAGTCTTTGACGTCTGAATTAGATTTACTGATTTCTGAAATGTGTGAGACAATGCTACTCCTGTAATTACCACATAACAGATAATTTGTGGTAGAAATTGCTTGCTATACTTTCGGCACTTGCTGTACTTGTAAGTGATGCAGTTGTCTTCACCTTCAAATCTGTTGCTTCATCTGTAACTTCCAGTGGCGACCGCACAACATCATTAACTCATTGGGGGACGGGGTGCTCACAGAAAGGCTCATTGGGTGCTCACAGAAAGGCTGTTAAGTCATTCTTGGTTAAGTAGACTCCAGAAAGTGCATAAGGGAATAAGCCACAAAGTTCAGCATGAATAAAGGGATAAGCCACTATCTGTATTTAATGGTGCAAGGTCCAAAGCAAGAAATGGACCGTCATGTCGTTGTACAACGATCGAGTGCAACCTGGTGAAAGAGAAAGGTTCAAAAACAATATCCGTGTCTTCCTTCAAGCCACACACTCATTTATGTGATCGAGACTTCAGTCACATGGAAGAATCAAGTCGAAGAAGAGAACATGCACATTGATTGATCTCTGGAACGCGTATGAAGGATCTCTTCCATCAATGGGGTTCAAAATCAGATGTTGACACAAAATTTCATTAAGATTTCCGATTTTACGATGAAAATCCAGGAAAGATGTCGCTGAGGGTCTCCAAAAATGTTGCATCAAAATACGTAATGTGAACTGAAGTAGAGCAGTCTTTGTAAAGATAGAACAATTTTAAATCAGTCTGATCTTAATTTCAAGGTTGATTTTGATTTATAATCTTAATCTTTAATTCTAAAGCTGAATGCCGTCAATTTTCTGAAAAATAGTGATCGTGTACTAAAAAGTTGGAGTTTTGATAAAAGTAGACTGTGAATAAAGATTTTCTGAATTAAATAAATTAACTTGGACAAAGGGATCAAATTAAATACCACTTCAATTATCATTTTTTGAAAGATAATGGACGTTCAAGGGGAGAGGTTTGGTAAAGAAACTTCAATATGCGTTAGTTTTGAGTATGAGCACTTAAAAGGGGCATGTCACATAAATTGTGTTGCATGTTTTCATTTGACCGCCTGTATGAGATCATCTCGTGCGTCTTAATCTTCGCTACTTCATCAGCTGATAATTCATGCGCATAGGCTCGTAACCTCTGATGTTTAGAGGACTAGCGTACATAGCTTTTGTATGATGATATTTCAAAACCTTTATATTGCTCTCCTACAAAATTGCAAAAGTGTGCCTCATCCCCTTATTCGTCCAGGCCCTTCAAAACTCTAACAATTGTTATTGATTTGTTAGGCGCTAACAACTCACTTTTCAACACTGTTTCTGTGCGGTCGCCCCAGGTCATCAGTTACGTGAATTTGATGGATGATAATAATAATGACACATGTATTTCAAGCCCCAATATTGAGAATCGTGGGCATTCAACTTAACATGAACTGAAAAAATACAAACATTTAAGGCAAAACAACATTAAATAAATAAGTAACATGAGAGTAAAAAATATTCGCGGATTGTCAATGACAGCAGGTTACATGCTAAAGTTGATAAACTCAATTTTGACATGGCAATTAAGAAAGACTTTTGAAGATACGATGGTTGCGTGCTATCATTGCAAACCAGCAGTTGATATAATTACAGATCAAAATATTAAGAGGAGAGCGCATTTGACCATTACAATGTGCGGAGTAGAAGGAATATCATCACAACTAGGTATCAAAATCAACCATAAGTTTGCATTTACAGAACATCTGCTGTTTCGTGTATTTTCTGCTGACGATCGCACGAAGACCACTTTCGGTTTTATCCGTCCTCTGTTGGTTGTAAATCGTAGAATATCTGAAATACGTTGTCATGTTCAAGGCCATGTGTTTACAAGTCCATAGATCACTCTGCAGATCGCATTCTAATCTTAGTGTCAGCATCGTAATTGTGAAGTATCAATATGTGCAGAATCACAGACTCGGCAATGAAGGCGTCGAACAGAACATTGTTTTGCTAGCATCAGCATTGATTTTGTTATTATTATTCCGACGATCACTTCCCAGAACTCGATCATCATTCATTGAGTTTTATCGAGGACAGACATCTGATTTTACGTCGTAAGGGATTCACGCAGACGAACTGGATGACTTCCCATTTCATGACGAATGAGCTCACAAAATCTCATAATGTGCGTGTTGTTCCTTCCTCCAAGTTATTTCACTGTTTCGAATGTGCAGGCAGCTGTGATGGACTTTCTATTAATACAGGATGTCCCCAAATTAGCGGTGAAATGCTTTTATGTAATTTATTCATCTAAAAAATAAGACATTAACATTTTTTTACAAAAGATCCTTTACTATAGACATCATTTCTCATCTCTCTATCATCATTCATTTTTCAAAGTGTCCGCCATTCTCATCTAAACACCGTTGGCATCGCTTCGGGAAGTCTCTGAAAGCATCACGAAACATTTTCTGTGGTATGGCATTCAGTTCTTGTTGAATTCATTCTTCCAATTCTCTTGTCGACAGAAAATGGATACCGGGAGGTTGGAAAACACGATCACGTAGATAGACCCAAGGCCAAAAGTCACACACAGTTAGGTCTGGAGACCTTGCCGGCCATTCAATATGACCACGTCGTCCAATCCATTGCCCGGGAAGATTATCGTCGAGCAGCCGCCTGGCATTGACAGCTGACAGGAACTGTGATGTATATATTCAATTAAGTTCAGCGTTGTATGACTGGTGATGTCAATAGTAAAGAAATTCAAATGCCTTTTGTTTGTTTGGTTTCTCATCAATTAAGTTCTCGTAAAAAAGGCGTTAATAATTTCAACATCGAATGTCAGATTATTGTGAAATCTCTGAGAACAAGGCTACTTCATTAATAATCATTTGCTTTCAATGAGGAACACACGACGGAACTTCAATGCTCATGAAATTTTTCAGGAAACTCTATTTCTTCTAATACTTAATAGTGCATCTTGAGAAACATCTCCGATAGCTCTAAAAATCTTTAATTCATTAGATGAAAGTCTTCAAATTGAATCTCAGATTTTTTAGACACCCTGGTATACATCCATGATTAATTCAATGTACATAAATGACACTGGTGCGGTGTATATATGTTTGTTACCAATCGTCAAAGGTTCTCACAGTTACGAAAGAATCGGGGAGGCTCAATAGACATCCTATTTTGGAAAAATAGGCCTAGATTGTGAGAGTATGTAACCATCGATAAAGTATCTTCAGAAAGTATATCATTGCATTCACTGACGAGTAATCATTTATGTATAAAAGACGAGTCTTGTGGTAGAATCCATGTTTCAAGATTCGATGTAAGGTGTAGTTTGCCACACAGTATCATTAGCAGGATTCAATGTAGTGACTTTTTTCTTTATGTGTCATCAGTTATTGTACAGGTAGTCATCAAACCATGATCACAGACAAACTTTCAGTGACCAATGATTCCATCCTTGCATTGACTTCGATCATGTATGCGATCTGTTAGTCGGTTAGTAGAGCATCAGGTCAAGATAAAGTGTGTGGTGGTAGATTCAAGGACCACTCAGGATGCACACTTTGATTTAACAGACTTCATTTCACGGATTTTGCAAACTTAATGCATATGGCAAGGAATAGCCGAATTGCACAGGTTGCTCCTCTGCCTGTGATATAATTTTTTAATTACAATGTTAATGTTCCTCAATGAATGATTTATTCAAAGACAATCGGAAATTCTGTTGACGTAAAAAGTTGCAGATCAAGATCAATTAATTGATCAAGTGATTAAATAAATGTCGAAGAGTCAGTCAACTGCATTTACGAATAATCAGATAGCTCATTGGAAGTATTGTAAATTGAATTTCCTCATTGAAAGCTTAGCTTTCTTTCTCAAACAATTTGCACATTAGTTTTACCTTATGAAGATCTTTGCAGCACCGCACAAAATACCGACAGAGTTGTTTCTAAATCCAATGAATTCTTCCAAGATGACACAAACTTCATAACCGATATGCAAATCATTGATTTACTTGTCTACTGGCTAAACTAGAAATAAGACTCGAAATACTTCGTTATTCCACTCGTTTTCTCAGTCACATCATCTTTTCGCTCCTGATTCTTTCCAAAGTTCCTTTTTGATGTCCACTTATTCCTGCTGCACTGTATCCAGCTGATACATAATAAAAATCAGCGTATATTTAAAGGAAATTACAACAGCCCCAGTAATAAGAATCGCAGGGCCCCAAACGACATAGACTTTTAAGTGAACCGAAACATAACAAGAAAAAAGAATGTTCGTTTACAAAGTTACAAGGTAAAGCCAGAGTTTTAAAGCTTTGACATGCTAATGATGGACGTCCGTTGGTTTAGGGATGTTCGTGAAATGGGCAGTTGGAATTGACCAGAGTGAATCATTATAGGCAGCAGTAGGTGACGAAGCGGATGCTGAGAATCTTTCACAATATTCAAAAATAATCGAAATGCAATTGCTTTCCGTCGATACGATAGAGGGATGAAGTCGCTGCAGCTGCAATGCCAAGTGTCACATATGATTCGATGAGCACTTCGCTGAATCTTATCAAGTTTGGTGGATAGACCAACACTTAATTCTGAGAAGTGTGGCGCACAATATTCCATAATGCTTCGCATGTAGTGTTTATAAATTTGAACTAGTTCTTTGTTTGTCCTACATACCTGACTGTGCTTTAGCAAATCTGCATTCATCAATATTTCCTACTGCTGATTTTTTTCTTCTGATGTCTTTAACCTCCCTTACCCAAGGGAGGAATGATGGGGACAACCTTCATGCACAGACCGTGAACTCCTGTCAAAATGCCGGTACCTCCCTCGATCTCTCTGTCGATGTGCGGCCCTTAACCTATCCTACCACTGACCTACTGTGAATTAAGCAAGATTCATAATTTATTACAAGCGCACTAGCTTATACAATATGTTAGTAGTGTACTTGAAAGTGATATTTAATGAATGCAAGCCGAACTTTCACTTGATGTGGAATTGATGTTTCATTTAATTGCAAAATTCTAATTTATCCGCCCATGGCGAATGAGGGTTTGGACGGTGGTGGCATAGTCAGACTGTAAGCTGGAGCGTTGTGATGTTTTAGTCCGAATGCCCTTCCTGCCGACTTCCAATGACACTTTCGGGGCTGGACCTTCCGACCGAAAGACCGCTAGACCAAGCACTAAACCACTGTGCCACGGAGACCACGAGGCCTGCTGATGATTCCTGATATTGGATGAAATGGCAGCTTTTGAGGTCTGTTCCCATTCTTCAACTGATGAAATAATTCTATGTAATTATTTACCTCCTGTGACGTATTGGACATCACAGTTCCCACAGCCAGTGAGGTGTGACATCGCCTAGATGAAGCGATCCGCTGTGTTCGAGAGAACTTTAGGACGTTGGAGTAACTTTTAAAGCATTTCTTCAAGTCACATGGATTTCGAAGTGCAGAAAAGAAGTCCTCACATGCATGATCAGAGTTTTGTCAAGTTGTTCTCGGGTGAATGTTGAAGAGAAGTGCAGAATATAATCGAAATTAATTACATAAGTCACATTCAGTACACAAGAGTGTTCCGCCGTTTCTTGCACTTGATCACGATATCTATGACAGCTGATCAGTGGCGTCTTCATATCAATTCACTCTCACACGTGGATCTGTCGTCCTACAGTGCAACACCCATGTAGAAACCAAGTCAGTTGTTTCTATCAATGAGAATTGGTTGAAATATTGAAACATGTTTATGTGAGCTGATCTTCCAGGAATGTTCCTATCTTCAATTTGCTGTTTTCTCTGATGTTCTCTAAACTCTCTAAATTGTTCTGACCTGGATTCGAACACTAGTCAATCGGACACCTGAGCTAGTTTTCTATCCACATGGCCAGATCGACAGAATGAGAATTATTCATTGGTGAACATGGCACATCTCTGGTTATATCAGCACTCTTTAGAATGCACACAGAAACTGGCGGAAAATATCTGCGTCTCGAAAGGAACTAACCATTGATTACCGACAGTGTAGGAACCACAGAATTAGACAGGTCGTCTCTTCTTCTGTTTGACTAGAAAGGAAACATTGGAACATGCAACGTTAATGAAATGGCACAATCTACTGACATAATACCATAGCAATCGAACAATGAGCAGCCAGTTCAACATTAAACACCCCAAATCGTGCAAAGTTTCAGTGACTGTTATCAAGCGGATCACACAGCAAAGAGACACAGTCGATGTCAAGTTCTACAGAGAAGTTTGTGAACGTTTTTTCGTGCGCCTGCTAACTTTTTTAATAATGATCGAAGGGCCCAACATTATCGAGAAAACTTTTGCGCAATGATCTGAATTCTTCGAATCTGAAGGAATCGTGGCGATCGGAGCATTTTGAAGGAATTCAGAGCAATCCGCAAGCGACGCACGACTATTTTTCCTATCTCTGTAAGGTATTAGAAATTTCTTTTTGCCCACTTAATAAGTTCCTGCATGTGGCATTATTTTGATTCAGTTTGCACTTCTAGCAAAGTGATACGATTAAACAATCTAATTCTGTGGTAGGAACTGCCAGGACATAGATAGTTCAACCCAAGAAATCGTTTAATATACCATTCTAAAGATGTATTAATATTTGAGCTTCAATTTCTAATTTAGATTGAAAGTCAGTCTAAATGGAAAATTCGGTCTAGATTGGACTTGTATATAGCATCTAGAATCACAATTGAATCAAAAGATGAATCCACCGCAACAAGAAAAATATTCCTCACACCCTTCGCTAGTTAGTGGCTGAATTTCTCAGAGCCTCATTTTAATGGTTTTTGGAATGGAGACGTCGATTACTTCTTTCATCGGAGACCAGTCATTGTCACAATATCTTCACCGAAAGCAATGCCACTACAAGAATATAGACGATAAAACTCTCGCTAATGCTCCATCGTTTCAGACTTTCTATTTCTCCTGCATTTTAGGACTGTTTGTTTCGGGATTATGACAGTGATAATAATTTGATAAAGTCTTACAGTCTGAAGTAGACTTTGAGAGCATTAGACATCTAATTTTCTACTGCATTGAAATAACGCAATTTTGTCAGCGTCCAAATGTGAATAGAGTTAATCATATTTGAAAGGTAGTATTTCTCGAAATTTTGGTCAATTCTAGATTCTATGTGAGTTACTAGTTCGAATATTCTTCTGATCTTTTCATCGTCATCTGCATGAGTGCTTCTTTATTCGAATTATTGTCGGACGATCAGGGTGCCCTAAAACAATGAAACTAGCACTCCTTTATTCGAAGGTGTAATTAGTTTGTTGTAATCCGATCCGTTCATTTTCCATCTAAATTTTATAGAACTCTCCAATGATTGTTGTATATTTTATTGCATTACCGATGCAAAGATTGCCTTTTGTGAAGATAGTTAAATAGAGCATGCTATTTTACAGTCCGTGTAGCAGGCTGCAGAAATCTGTCCGCTGAGGATACATTTGAGGATATGATGATCGAATATGTACAAAATTCTGATGCTGCATGATAGCTCATTCAAGAATGGTCCATTATCCTTCTATAATCAGTGTCTGCTGTTTTCGGGTAATTTGTTTTCAGTTTTTTTTTCTAATATTTGGCTGCTGAAGGATGCATATATGGATATTTCAGATGGAGGATTACCATTGATGTGCTCATTGTTTCATGTCTGCAAATGTCTCCGTGTTTCTTTGATGTAGCACTGAGATCATTGTTCACATTTATGAGAATGCACAAGAGAGTGTATTTCAAAATTCTCATTACGAAATCTCTCGGCTATTATCTTCAAAAGCTACAATTCAATAGTTTTAATGGCCGCTCGTCTTCCACTCTGAAGCAGGCAAACTCATGCAATTACAGCACTTGCCATATAAGAGCTCCAGAAATATTTTTTGATTGACGGACGAGCTTGTTTGAATCTTACACAGATAGACCCATGAATAGAGATTGTTTTTTTATGGAACGGATTAGGCAGCTCCTATGCATGCGTCCTGAACATCTCCACGAACTACAATAACACTGATTTATTGACGGTATCATTTGATTTTGAAAGATAGTAAATTGTGATCATGTTTTTGCTTTCTATGACTTAAATTCATTCATTTGATTTGTGCTCAACTTTCGGATCTTCTCCAATGCTGTCGGTCGATGGTATTAGCAGTTAATACAAATAGTCGAAGTTCTATGATATGTCAACTTAGTTGATTCTTCAGCACGTGGATTATTCAAAATATTGTTATTATAATTGAAGTGCAGAACTCGTGAATAAATTGAATTCCTAAAATCAACGAATGTATTTCCCAAAAATTGCCTTATCAACGTTCAACAAGAGAAGAGTTAATTATGCTACCATCAAATTTTGTCAGTAGTATGTTTCTGTCTTTCTGCCTTCTCTTCGACATTAATCAATCAATTCGACATCGATTTCAATTTTGGCCTTAATTGATTCGATATGAAGTGAACAACCAAACCCTCTTCACAACAAAGTTAACTGAAAGAACAGCGAGTCCTGAAGTGTCATGTTCACAGAATTAGACAGGTCGTCTCTTCTTCCGTTTGACTAGAATGGAAGCATTGGAACATGTAACGCTAATGAAGTGTCAAATCTGCTGACATGATACCATAGCAATCGAACAATGAGCAACCAGTTCAACATCAAACATGCCAAATTGTGCTAAGTTTCAGTGACTGTTATCAACCGGATCATACAGCAAACAGACAGTTGATGTCAAGTTCTACAGAGAAGTTTGTGAACGTTTTTTCATGCGCCTGCTAACTTTTTTAATAATGATCGGAAGGGCCCAACATGATCGAGAAAACCTTTGCGCAATGATCTGAATTCTTCGAATCTGAAGGAGTCGTGGCGATCGGAGCATTTTGAAGGAATTCAGAGCAATCCGCAAGCGACGCACGACTATTTTTCCTATCTCTGTAAGGTATTAAAAATTTCTTTTTGCCCACTTAATAAGTTCCTGCATGTGCCATCTGTTTGAATCAGTTTGCACTTCTAGCAAAGCGGTTAAACAATCTAATTCTGTGGTCATGTTAGCAGCCAACCTTACTATCAGCTATCATTGAAAGGGGGTAGGTGAGATTGATGCGTCAGTCACATGAAGTCATTAGGAAATTTAACCCTTGTGATAATCCTATGTTCACTTTGTCAAGAATGGAGAAAATGTGAAGTACATGCGGGTCAAATGCCCTTCAAAAATGGAGTATTAGAAAATGGTTGTCTCTACTTTCCTCAAATGAACCTTTCATGCAACCCTGACCATCTATCTTGAAATTTGCATCTGATATGCAAATGTTTATTGATTCCTTTCAAGTTAATATGAATATTTTCTTATTTTATGAATGTTCATAATAATTTCAGTTAAATATCTTGTCATTAAGATTGAAGACTAAATTTCTCATCAGCTATAGTACAGATGCAACAAGTAGTTTACGTGGCTTCCCAGATGATCATAACTCAACATTTCTGATAAGTTCTGTCGAGAAGTCATAGGATATTGACATTTTATCGATGATCTCTGAGCTGAAATGACTGATCTGTAAATGGAACAGAAAATAAAACCACAAACTTAGACAATCAAAGATAGCTTGTTCAAATACGAAGAGAAGTTATGCTTTTCACTGAATTATCTCAACATCGAAGATAAACAGATCCCATGGTTTGCTTTGCAATTTGATAATGTAGAAGTTTGTATTCAGAATCCTTGAAATTGATGGACTCAGTCATAAAATTCAAACACAACTTTCTAATGTCCTGGGACAAGTCTGCACAAAAGCAATGTCGTCTCTTGTATTCAAAGACTGATATTTTAAACCATTTATGATTCGTGCCAGAATCTGTGTTGACAGTTATGTTAAGAAGAGGCTTTGAAATGGATGAAAATCGTGCTAATGATGTGTAAAATTAACTGTCTTCCCATTCATCGCTACGATAATACCGCAAAAATATGGTGACTGAATAGTTGAACGATTTCGGCGGAATTCAATGAAGACTGTTCACTTTCGTGATTCCTTTCTATACACATGAGGCATGGATAATTCGACAAGAGAGCATTGTTCTTATATTTGCAACTTTTAGTGAATCTTCGAGGTGAATATTACCGCTTTTATATTGTCCTCAGATTTTCGAGGTGAATAGTTTCGTGATCGGATGTGGCGCTTAAGTAAATACGCTGAATTATTGAATATATGAGGTCAGACACATTTGATATAAAAGCGACATCATGAGGTCTACAAATTTGGAGGATTCTGAACATCACAACTGTTTCCTCGGCGTTTGAGATCAGTGTTGTTTACATCACGGCCTGTTCCATGCGCACCGCCAGTAAGTCTGCTTCATATGTGTTTAAATTAGTTCTCATAATTCAGATATGAATTCTTTTTTATGAAACAGAAAACTTCTCTTTCTCTGCATCCAATTTGCCTTCATCGAAGACATCGGACAATATTTATTCATTGAAAGACAGGATTTACCATAGATATTATTTTACTGATCTTAGATATCTTCACATGAATTTGCAGTCTACATATCTATCCCTGCCTTTGCATGTACCTGTACCCTGCATAATGCATTGATATCATCACTGTCGTTCCTACCAGTCAAATGGAAGTTACTTCAGCACAATCCATCGAAGAGACAAGCAAGAATTACGCAAATGCACAAAAATTGTGCAGAGAAAATTCAGTATGGTATTGATTGAAATATGGTGTGCTTTTCATTTGACTTAGCTGAAACCTAGCCATACTGCAGTATCAATTATGTCGGCTGATGATCAGAGGTGCAACCTCGACCTCAACTTCGATTAAGCAGATTTTGATCGAGGTCGAGGTCGGACTGAACAGTAGTCAGAAATTACAGAAATTTTTCACCATTTCATGATTTTTTTTGTTTGTTCCTTTGTTTTTCATACTGATTACCCCTACCTTGTCGGACACAATAATCTTCAACAAACACAAAAGTTTATTGGTTGCGGCAAATACCATGGAAACATTGAGATATACTTACAGTCCCACCGCCAGGACGAGCATGTTCTACACCCTATGGCTACTACGAAAATGCACGCCTATCGAGTTCCTTTGACCTACAGACAAGATCAAAGAAAAAGAAATTAGTTGAAGAAAAATTGAAGCAAATTGACCAAAGTATCAATTTTGTGTGTTTACTTCGGCTATGCGACATTTATTAACTCTAGCGCAATGGTTATTGGCAAGATATATCTTCAGGGCATGAAGTCATGTAACCATATGTGCCTTTACTCACAAAAACTAGACATATTTGAATTCAGAAAGCATCTTAGTAAGGTAAACATAGAATTTTGATCAAATTTTAGCTCAAACCGCATATAACCACATTCTTGCAAATATCGCACATCAAAGTTGTTTCTAGCATTTGGTAGGAAACGATATGAAGACATATCATGCCTAGCTAGTTGATAAACCTCGCATAGTCTGAGTGAACACACCAAAACTTCAATTAACATTTCTTTTCCTTTGATATTGGATTATAGGAACTCGGAAGGTGCGTATTTTTGTGAAACATTCAGTGAAAATCTCATATTCAGTCTCCTTCCATGAAGAAGCTCGTTTTAGGGCGGAAATACAATTATATTTTTATGTTTCCATATTATTTGTTGCAATCATTCAATTTTTATGTATATCTAAATTTGCATTCAAGATTGTTGTGTCCAAATTTATATGTGTCTTTAGAAGTGTCTGCGCACGTCAACCGTCAAACAGCCATATTAATGTTATATTGAGCATAGATATCACAGGGATATCATCACAGGATCCTGTGCGAATCTCTGATGCCAGATTTCCATGCCACTTAGATCTACTCGAAGATACTGACGGCGGACATGACGTACTCAATGCAATTTCACTTCATTCAAACTCGCAGTTATCGCTCGAAATACCGGAGCTGCAATTTCTCTCATTCTTGGTGGTAAAGTCATCATTCATTTGAATGATTGCTGTTCCGACAACCGACAAAAACCACACCAATGCATGGAGTCCTTATTAGCAAATGAATCGTGATTGAATGGTTTCTGATAAAGCCTCCGACCCTGGACATAAGATGCGCAGAAACTTGTCTAAAGTGTCCATGTGAGGGCACGAAGCCTTTCATTCGGCAATATTTAAGGTTAATTTTGACGTCTCTTGCTCATCTTGGATGGGCCCGATCCAGGCAGCCTCTCGGGATAGCACGGGGTGACCCCTGATGACACCGCTTGTTGTCTCCGGACTGTCACTATTTGTCTGTCATTCACGTTCGCATATTTTATTGAAAGTTGATGCAATGATTGATATTCGTTCATGCATATCTTCGCTCGGCCGCAACAGCGAGTTTCTGCAGAGTTTTGACGTCTCTGATTGCTAACGAATGATGTAACCGGAACTGTATTATGCATGCGGACTCTAACTCCGGGTGTCAAGTATATAAAGCCTAGTTTTTTAAAAAAACTGGTAACCTACATCATAGATCATTATAGGCTTACCTGAACCTATCTTTAGTGATCATTTCTGTATCAATTATCAATCATTTTCGATGAAAGTTTATGAAATGTCGCTTTAAGTTGGATGCACACGACTCGGCTCCTCCCATCTTGTTGATGTGTGCTTCACACGGTTTTTCTCTAGTCTCTACCAGGCAGGAAAATCCCCATCCTTCTTCAAAAAAATATGAGTACACTTTCGATTTTAATATGCGCTTTGGAGGAGCCATCACACACGATTAACGTGAGGGTAAGAGGTAATGTTCTCAAACAAACTAGTATTTCATTTTTGTCTCTGATGTGACCTTTGGTGCGTAGGTGTGATCGAGGCTAGGAAGGCTTGTCTTCTCTACTAAATCACAGAGTGAAAAGACAATCCTTTTTCACAATCACTGTTCAGTGCTTTGCATACACTGCTGTCTCTGTACTTTTGTTTGACGGAGAAAGTTGACATGAAGACAGTGACAGCTGTGCACGAGGATAAATGATTTGCTTGTATTATATTTCGGGACTAGTTATAGGCCGACTCCGACTCCGCATCCCTGGATGTAACCCACGCATTGTCAGCTAAAATTGCTCAGGGATCGTTTTCTCATTGTCTGAACAGTTGTGAGACTGTGCTTCCTAATTCATATGAAATGGTGCTATTTTGTATGCTGAACTTGCTACATATTTTTGTTAGTTGAGGAAATATATTGTGAAGGTTTGCTGAAGTCTTCGGATTCTTCTTTCAAATTGTCTTCATTACCGTATTCTTGCACTAGGGCCTATTTTCTGTTATATTGGAAGATGACGAAGAGTATCTAAATCAGGAGTGGACAACCTAAACCATAACGCGGGCCACTTTCCAGCTGATGTGTATTACGTTTAACATAGAAGTAAGCGAAACAAAGCAGTGCAGACTGCACTAATGAATTACTAAGTCCAACTAAAATAATTCAGAAACTTTGCAAAAACTTAATGTCTGCTTAGCGGGTGGCACCGGCCGGTTAATGATCATTTCCAAGCATAGCCAAAAATGATCCAAGCATAGCCAAAACTTTTCTGCCATCAATCAGATTTCCCAAGCGAGCCAAACTTACGCTATCCAAGAATAGAACTAATTAGAAATCAAGTTTCAGAGCTCTACGACACAAAACGCCGGAGATAGACGGCGTTAAACGCCTAAGCATGGCCAAATTTTTAAGACAAGGGATCGGTTGTTTTGAATGTTTTCATTATAAGCAAACAATAGAACAGTGTGCTTCGCCATTAGATCGTGCAGTCTCGACTTCTGCGCACTAACGATTTACTGATCCTCACTGCCCTTCAAAAAAAATCTTCACAAATCTTCAAAACATTCATTTTGTTTCATCGTTCAAATCGTCACGCCCACCTACATCCATCCAATCTGCGATACTTCTCAATGTCTGGTGAAGCATCGGAAAGTCGAGTAAGCACACTAGTACAGTATTGGTTGGACTACTGTATCTTATATTCTATTGTGGACAAACCTAAATAACAGCGCAAGTTTGGCTCGCTTGGGAAATCTGACTGATATCAGAAAAATTATGGCTATGCTTGGATCATATTTGGCCATGCTTAGGCGTTTAACGCCGTCTATCTCCGGCGTTTTGTGTCGTAGAGCTCTGAAACTTGATTTCTAATTAGTTCTATTCTTGGATAGCTTAAGTTTGGCTCGCTTGGGAAATCTGATTGATGGCAGAAAAGTTTTGGCTATGCTTGGAAATGATCATTAACCCACCGGACGGCAGTTCAGAAAAGGAGAATATATAAACAATCATAATAATTGATAGGTCACTTCTTCAACATAGCATCTTTCACCATTTTCATGCATTATTTTTAATATTGTTGTAGAGATATTCGTCAATTCATGTTTGAATCACAAGTAACTCCGTTATCTGTCCGAGGAGTGAAGATTTGTGGCAAGCGTGATTAACGGACAATCCAAGAATGAATTGGTTTTCTCCTTGTGTTATCAATCATCCCATGGTTTGTCATCGACATCGACGCTCACTGGAAGTATCGTCGCCTGGACCTTCCGTGACACTGACATGATGCTGTAATGTCTTGTGCTACTACACATTGGCTTGACCAATATTCTGATAGAACACTGATGGAGATGAAATGAGAAAACGTCGCAATTGTAAATGAGAGAAATCATGTCACTGTGACGACTGTGGAGGACCGTTCATGTCAATTGAATGAACATTCATCTTTGTCGTCCTATCGATAAGAGTTCTACATGTTTGGACAAAATTGTTTGAGTCAGGGAAAGATGATGAAGTTTCGATCCCGTTAATAACTGGACGCGGGTAGCAAGGAAAAAAGGCTGCGGACTGCAGTTCATATTATTCAACTTTTCACTATCTACTCCTATTAGACAAACAAAGCAAGTAAAAGTTAAATAGTCCTAAAATTCTTCATGAAAGCATTTGGTGAAGGCTTAAAAATATTTGGGACAAGAAGTTTTCCAAATGCATTCATAGAAGCATGTTTTATAGAACGACACAGGTTGCTTGCAAGTTAATATACAGGGTGGCGCACGTAAACCGCCGGATTTTAAACTTATATTACTCCTCAAATATTCATCCGATCGTCATGAAATTTCGACTCATACTAGTTTGGAGTATAGGATTTATGATGATTATGCCTGTTGTACTGAGAATTGTCAGAAAATTCTGATTCTATTGACCGAATGACATGTAGTAAAATTGACATACCAACAATGTATCTTAACATGTAAAACATGTATGTCTTTATTTCCCCCACGTCTTTATCAATAATGACCAAAACGAATTAAGGTAAATGTCATAGAAAACATTTATTAAATGAAAAACATAAGAAAAAAGTGTTAGTAGTCATCGAACTCCAACGTGTCCTCCTCCATTCTCGAGGACGGATTCGAGTCGCTTTTGGTAGGCCAGAGCAGTTTCTCGACACGTCTCAGTTGTCACTTCTTAAAATGCTTGTATGATGCGGTCCTTCAAGTCTTGCATGGATGTTGGCCGTGTATGGTAAACCTTGGACTTGACAAAACCCTACAAGAAGAAATCGCAAAGTGTCAGGTCAGGTGAACGCGGTGGCCAGGGCATTTTAGGAGATCCACGTCCCATCCATCTGTTAGGCATCTTCTTGTTCAACCACTCACTCACAGGAACTCCCCAGTGTGGAGGTGCACCATCCTGCATGAATATGATGCTCCTGCCTCTTCTGTCCGACTGCACCGCTGGCCAAAATTCCTCCTGTAACATCTTGAGATACCGATCCTTGTTGACGGAGGTGTCAAATAAGAACGGTCCGTAGATACCTGATTGGCTGATTGCCGCCCAGACGGTGTTGGCTGATTGCCGCCCAGACGGTGTTGGCTGATTGCCGCCCAGACGGTGGTGCGTGGCGAGTGCATAGACTCTTGCTTGATCCAGTGAGGGTTCTGGTTGGCCCAATAACGATAATTGTGGCGATTCACACCACCATCCAGATGGAAGTGAGCTTCATCGGACTAGGTTAGTTCCAATAAAAGGCTCGGGTTGGCTTGGATGCGCTGTAGCTCCTGTTCTGCGAACTCCATTCGGTTTTCCAGATCTTCTTCGTGTAATCGCAGCACCACCTGGACCTTGTACGAATGCCATCCACAGTCATGGAGGATGCGATGGATAGTGCGGTGACTCACTTGAAAAGCATTAGATGCACGACGGGTAGATGTGTTTGGGTACTCCTCGAAGTGCTGCACAACTCGTTCCACATTCTGCTCCGTTCGTTCAGAAGATGACCGGTCCCGCTTGACAGTCACCACAGGTTTGTGTGCCACCGCTTTATGGTACGGGCATACGGTGCTCTCACGTTCTCACCATACTCTGAATGCTAAAGTCTTCGTACCTCCATTGGACTCTTGAACCATTCGTACCAAGCCGCGCATTTTGCTCGTTCTGCAACCGAATAATCATCCATTCTTCTATGTTCGATTCTTTTCAGATAGTGATTTAATCGTCGAATGGTATTTTATATGACATGGAAGTAACTGAACAATATTCACTTCAAGACTGCGCACAATTCGTTGTGCAGAATACGATTCGTGTTAGGTTAATTAACTTGATCTAGATTTTCGATGTCAACAAAATGAGTACATGTCATTCGGTCAATAGAATCAGAATTTTCTGACAATTCTCAGTACAACAGGTATAATCATCATAAATCCTATGCTCTAAACTAGTTTGAGTAGAAATTTCATGACGATCGGATGAATATTTGAGGAGTAATAAAAGTTTAAAATCCGGCGGTTTACGTGCGCCACCCTGTATATAGATTGAATGTTAAGTAAAACAATTTCAGCTGAAATTCGACTTACAAGACTGAGGAGGAGGAGGAGAATATTGTACACTTGAATCCTGTACTTTGGAGGTCAGCTTCTTCGCGTTACTTGAGGTTAGGGCGCTCTGGACTTTATTGTGGAAAATGTTTGACTCACAATGACAAATACTTCCAAAAACATTGAGTGAAAACGTAATCTTTTCAGAAAGAAGAGGCAGAGTAGCTTTGGATAGGAAAAGGTGATCACTTTGTTGTAAGTCACATAGTTCAAGTTCCAAAGCTTCATTTTCTCATCATACTTGCCGTCAGCGGAGTATTGAATACATTGGAGCTTCTTCAGTGTCCTGGAAATCGCTTGCCGAAGTCCTAAATCAGGGTTTAAAGGGCTTCAACAACTGTTATTGCTATCATCATGGAAAATGAAATCATTAAGATATTTAAACTTGAATTATATAATTCAGAAAAGAAACAAAATCAATTTTCAACTTTTCAACGTAACTCTACAAATGTCAAAAATGAAACGATCTCTGAAATTTTCAAGAAGAGGACATGGGCTACATTGGACAACTCTGCATTAATAGAATCATTCTTAGGGAGAAGACTATGCGTCTATGTCAGCCCACATTCTAGCCATCAATGTATGTCATGGTAGACAACTCCAAACTGAACAAATTGAACTCAATTGTGCTTCAACATGTCACTGCTCCCCCATGCTGGGGCTTGGACGTTGCAGACACAGTCAGACTTAATCTGGCGCCTTGTGATCCTTTAGTCTGGATGCCCTTCCTAACGACTTCCAAGACACTTTCGGGGCTCGAACTCTGTACCAGAAGATCGCTAGGCCAAGCACGTGACCACTGTGCCATGAAGTGATTTGAGCACGCAATAATGAAATCAAGGAACCAATTTAGGTTAGTTGGTAATCAATGTTTTGATGGGGAATTCTATGATATTTAGATATGAAATCTCGATCGGATTTCTTGTTCATTAATGCTGTGGATGCATCGGGAAGTCATGCATTGCTTTGACGACTGGACCTTACATGCGCATGGAAACATAATCCATTATTCCTGCCGCCAATTCCGAATTCTACAATAGAAGTGACACACTTCCTGTAGGGAGAAGTACTTTATTTCTTCGACAGTAAAGCATACATGCAGGTACAAGGTCATGCTGATTTTACAACTTGTTGTGATCATGTACGAATTATTCCCGTTGAAGTATTTCAATTGTGCTCGAAATTGTTGACAGTCGTTATTTTCCTCCATAAATCACGGAAACAACTGTTTTGTAGGATTAGGTGCTTGTTGAAGCTTTCTACTTATGATCTTGGCCAACGCGTGGTCCTAGGCCCTATCCAAAGCAGGGTCTCAGGAGCAGTGAGATGCCGAGATTAGCCTCTGAAGTATTGCTCAGGATTGCATGAAAATCTCTTAACCCTTATCAGGACACCTGTCAACTTTTTTGTTGACATCGTGCACATTTTTGTATTTCAGCAATGATGTGTCTCGTCAATAGAAGTCATTTGATAGGAGCATGAATACTAATATGTAATCAACAAGTATATAACAAAAAAGTTGCATAAATCTTATAAGCATATAATTTGCAGGGAGTGCATCCTCTACCGGACTTCCCTCAGCAAAATGTTGACAACTGGAATATGCTTTACTCCGCGAAATCTATCACATAAAAACACTTGACATCATAATTCCACGTAGCATACACTCATGGCACTTAGGGAAAAGTCACATGAGACATGAGTCAATTGATTTTCGATGTTACGCAACGTGCGCGCGGGTTATTCATGGGCGAATAGAATTCGATAGAATCACAAGTGCGTCATGTGATAATGTGAATCATGCCTTGATCATGCGTTTGATGTTGTGACCGATTTGTGCATTCCTTTCTTTGTAACCAGACGGAATGTCTGTGCAGACAATTACTTCACAAGTCACAAGCTAGAAGTTGCTCTCCTACAAAAGAGTGTAACTTTACTTGGCACCATTCGAAGGCATAGAAAATCTTGCTTCGAGAGTCTAAATATATTCTAAATGCCTGATGAGGAGGACTTGAAGGTAGCCGAAGCTTTTGACCTTCAAAGCTTTCAAATGATTAAGAAAAGACACAAAAATACTACTTAATTGCTGCATTACTACTAAGAACTTTACTAAGTAGTATTTACGTAATATTGTATTCTATGTCTATGACTTGATTTATGGTAATATTAGTCAAAGACTCATATATGCGTAATAGTATGAAAATTGAAAACATGCACGTTTCATATGCGAGAGGTGACTAAATTCACGATTTGAAAAAGCACATGGTCAAAAATATTATCTTCCAGTCAACGAAATCTGTCGATTCATTGAAAGACGTTTGAATATGTGCCAGAACTTCATAAAGTCATGGTGAAGCAGTTAATGCCACAGCACCTTAGGAAGTTATGACATCCAGAACATTGATTGTAGGTAGCATTTTCATTTTTATCATGACATGTAGATGTAAGTCGACTTTGTACAACTTTTCAGGAGAGGCTTTCAACAATTTCAATTCTTGAAGATGTTATTATCAAGTAGACAAGCTGAAGTCTGACTTCTTTGTTATCATTTATATTTCACCCATAATATTTTAATATTGTAAGCATTTTTAAGGAAATATCTGACTGCACATTTTCAGTTTTAAAGTTTATGTTCCATGATGGATTTCGAGTGTCAGGGCGGCATGCAATACAGGAGTAGATCGATTTCCTAATTGGCATCGCATTGACATTTTCATTAGAACCTGCCATTTATCCATCTTGTCCTACTCATGAGGCTGTTCGCTACCAGCATTTCATCCTATTTCAGGAGGCGACAGGCCGAAGATGAAGAGGAGTCGGTCGGACGAATTCAATGAGAAGGTAAGTTCGTCCTCTCAGCCCATCTTAGGCAGGTGTGCTGTTCTGACGTCAGATTTCATTCATCATTAAAGGTGTTTCCTCCTTCTCAATATCACTCATTGAGTGTGTGTGTTGCTAATTGTTGCAAACAGAAATGACTTCAATGACTTTCAGTCTACAGGACCGCATTCCTGCCCAGGTTAACTGTCGTCCTACCCCTCCGAGAGACCGTAAAGTGATGATTTGCATCATTTTCAGATGTTCCATGGTAGTCAGGGGTCACTAGATGTCAATTAGACGGTTAGCCATTAATTCCTCAATGTAATAGATGGGACAATTACCTCCATGCTCAGTGCATTGCTGAAGCGTTACTTGATTTCGATGCGATGAAGCAACTTATAATTTACAAATACTCTTGCATTTGTAATATTTGATTTTTTTTCGATTTCAACCCTTTGACTGCGGTGCGTATTTCATAAACCTACCGAATTTCACTGAGCCCGAGTCAACTCGTATCGAGACGACAAGACAATATCACTGTTGCGTTGCAGGCGGTAATACAATGAGAAACTGAGCCTGAGTTAACTCGCATCGAGAAGGCAAGACAATATCACTGGTGCATTGCAGGCGGTAATACAATGAGAAACTGAGCCCGAGTTAACTCGCATCGAGACGGCAAGACAATATCACTGTTGCGTTGCAGGCGGTAATACAATGAGAAACTGAGCCCGAGTTAACTCGCATCGAGACGGCAAGACAATATCACTGGTGCGCTGCAGGCAGTAATACAATGAGAAACTGAGCCCGAGTTAACTCGCATCGAGACAGCAAGACAATATCACTGTTGCGTTGCAGGCAGTAAAACAATGAGAAACTGAGGCCGAGTTAACTCGCATCGAGACGGCAAGACAATATCACTGGTGCATTGCAGGCAGTAATACAATGAGAAACTGAGCCCGAGTTAACTCGCATCGAGACGGCAAGACAATATCACTGTTGCGTTGCAGGCTTTAAAACAATGAGAAACTGAGGCCGAGTTAACTCGCATCGAGACGGCAAGACAATATCACTGGTGCGCTGCAGGCGGTGATACAATGAGAAACTGAGTCCGAGTTAACTCGCATCGAGACGGCAAGACAATATCACTGGTGCGTTGCAGGCGGTAATACAATGAGAAACTGATCCCGACTTAACTCGCATCGAGACCTCAAGACAATATCACTGTTGCGTTGCAGGCGGTAATACAATGAGAAACTGAGCCCGAGTTAACTCGCATCGAGACAGCCAGACAATATCACTGGTGTGCTGCAGGCGGTAATACAATGAGAAACTGAGCCCGAGTTAACTCGCATCGAGAAGGCAAGAATATATCACTGTTGCGTTGCAGGCAGTAATACAATGAGAAACTGAGCCCGAGTTAACTCGCATCGAGACGCAAGACAATATCACTGGTGCATTGCAGGCGGTAATACAATGAGAAACTGATCCCGAGTTAACTCGCATCGAGACGGCAAGAATATATCACTGTTGCGTTGCAGGCGGTAATACAATGAGAAACTGAGCCCGAGTTAACTCGCATCGAGACAGCAGGACAATATCACTGGTGCATTGCAGGCAGTAATACAATGAGAAACTGAGCCCGAGTTAACTCGCATCGAGACGGCAAGACAATATCACTGTTGCGTTGCAGGCGGTAATACAATGAGAAACTGAGCCCGAGTTAACTCGCATCGAGACGGCAAGACAATATCACTGTTGCATTGCAGGCAGTAATACAATGAGAAACTGAGCCCGAGTTAACTCGCATCGAGACGGCAAGACAATATCACTGTTGCGTTGCAGGCAGTAATACAATGAGAAACTGAGCCCGAGTTAACTCGCATCGAGACGGCAAGACAATATCACTGTTGCGTTGCAGGCAGTAATACAATGAGAAACTGAGCCCGAGTTAACTCGCATCGAGACAGCAAGACAATATCACTGGTGCATTGCAGGCGGTAATACAATGAGAAACTGAGCCCGAGTTAACTCGCATCGAGACGGCAAGACAATATCACTGGTGCATTGCAGGCGGTAATACAATGAGAAACTGAGCCCGAGTTAACTCGCATCGAGACGGCAAGACAATATCACTGTTGCGTTGCAGGCGGTAATACAATGAGAAACTGAGCCCGAGTTAACTCGCATCGAGACGGCAAGACAATATCACTGGTGTGTTGCAGGCAGTAAAACAATGAGAAACTGAGCCTGAGTTAACTCGCATCGAGAAGGCAAGACAATATCACTGGTGCATTGCAGGCGGTAATACAATGAGAAACTGAGCCCGAGTTAACTCGCATCGAGACGGCAAGACAATATCACTGTTGCGATGCAGGCGGTAATACAATGAGAAACTGAGCCCGAGTTAACTCGCATCGAGACGGCAAGACAATATCACTGTTGCGTTGCAGGCGGTAATACAATGAGAAACTGATCCCGAGTTAACTCGCATCGAGACGGCAAGACAATATCACTGTTGCGATGCAGGCGGTAATACAATGAGAAACTGAGTCCGAGTTAACCCGCATCGAGACGGCAAGACAATATCACTGTTGCGATGCAGGCGGTAATACAATGAGAAACTGATCCCGAGTTAACTCGCATCGAGACAGCAAGACAATATCACTGTTGCGTTGCAGGCAGTAATACAATGAGAAACTGATCCCGAGTTAACTCGCATCGAGACGGCAAGACAATATCACTGTTGCGTTGCAGGCGGTAATACAATGAGAAACTGATCCCGAGTTAACTCGCATCGAGACGGCAAGACAATATCACTGGTGCGCTGCAGGCAGTAATACAATGAGAAACTGATCCCGAGTTAACTCGCATCGAGACGGCAAGACAATATCACTGTTGCGTTGCAGGCGGTAATACAATGAGAAACTGAGGCCGAGTTAACTCGCATCGAGACAGCAAGACAATATCACTGTTGCGTTGCAGGCAGTAATACAATGAGAAACTGAGCCCGAGTTAACTCGCATCGAGACAGCAAGACAATATCACTGGTGCATTGCAGGTGGTGATACAATAAGAAACTGAGCCCGAGTTAACTCGCATCGAGACGGCAAGACAATATCACTGTTGCGTTGCAGGCAGTAATACAATGAGAAACTGAGCCCGAGTTAACTCGCATCGAGACGGCAAGACAATATCACTGGTGCATTGCAGGCAGTAATACAATGAGAAACTGAGCCCGAGTTAACTCGCATCGAGACGGCAAGACAATATCACTGTTGCGTTGCAGGCAGTAATACAATGAGAAACTGAGCCCGAGTTAACTCGCATCGAGACAGCAAGACAATATCACTGGTGCATTGCAGGCAGTAATACAATGAGAAACTGAGCCCGAGTTAACTCGTATCGAGACGGCAAGACAATATCACTGTTGCGTTGCAGGCAGTAATACAATGAGAAACTGAGCCCGAGTTAACTCGCATCGAGACGGCAAGACAATATCACTGTTGCGTTGCAGGCGGTAATACAATGAGAAACTGAGCCCGAGTTAACTCGCATCGAGACGGCAAGACAATATCACTGTTGCGTTGCAGGCGGTAATACAATGAGAAACTGAGCCCGAGTTAACTCGCATCGAGACGGCAAGACAATATCACTGTTGCATTGCAGGCAGTAATACAATGAGAAACTGAGCCCGAGTTAACTCGCATCGAGACAGCAAGACAATATCACTGTTGCATTGCAGGCGGTAATACAATGAGAAACTGAGCCCGAGTTAACTCGCATCGAGACAGCAAGACAATGTCACTGTTGCATTGCAGGCGGTAATACAATGAGAAACTGAGCCCGAGTTAACTCGCATCGAGACGGCAAGACAATATCACTGGTGTGCTGCAGGCGGTAATACAATGAGAAACTGAGCCCGAGTTAACTCGTATCGAGACGGAAAGACAATATCACTGTTGCGTTGCAGGCAGTAAAACAATGAGAAACTGAGCCTGAGTTAACTCGTATCGAGACGGCAAGACAATATCACTGTTGCATTGCAGGCAGTAAAACAATGAGAAACTGAGCCTGAGTTAACTCGCATCGAGAAGGCAAGACAATATCACTGTTGCGCTGCAGGCAGTAATACAATGAGAAACTGAGCCCGAGTTAACTCGCATCGAGACGGCAAGAATATATCACTGTTGCGTTGCAGGCAGTAAAACAATGAGAACATGAACCCGAGTTAACTCGCATCGAGACGGCACGACAATATCACTGAACCAATTCAGGTAATTCTCTCTGTGTCCTGAATGATTTAAGTCACTTCATACTAAACGCGAGTTAACTCGGTATTCGTGAAATTGGAACACCCCAGCAGCCCGAGTTAACTCGGGATTCGTGAACAGTGGAAGGGGAAACTTTATCTGTCAGTGACAGTCGCCTGCCGATACGAGATAACACGGGCTCAGCCGTTAAAGGGTTAATTAGGATCTAGATCGTTTTTTTATCTAAATCAATAAGTAAATTAAATACTTTTCTAACTGGCTGGAATTGAATTACACAATCTACTCCATAGTCTTGACTGATAAACTATCTATGAGCTTAATGGTTTATTGGGCCCATTATGCTGTGAAAGCGGCATTCAAGCGCGCCGCTCAATTTGTTTATCTGTGCCTCACTGTGATGTCTACTATTTACCACAACAAAAGTTGGTTTTGATTTTGATTTTGCTGAGCCTTAAAGGCATCAGTTAGGACGGACGTTTTGCGATTCATCCAGTACAATAGACTGATTTGTAAATAGCTTTTGCAAGCTGACTTTTCGTGTTGTTTTCAGTATTTGATAATTAATTCCTTCTGATTATCTCATCAAAGTATCAATTCATTTGCAGAGTTTAAAAAAGGTAAGAATTTTCAGTCAAGGATTCATTTCAGCACCACAACGGATAGAGTTGCATACCACGAGATGAATTTGAGGCTCACGTCAATCTGAAGCACACCGCGCATGCAGGAAGAGCATTCATCGATCAGTCTTAGATTTCAATGATCATCCCAACACGTAGATTTAAGAACAGCGAACTAATCAACGACGTGATTGATAACAATCCGACCTACACCCCTCTGTACAGTTGAACTTTGAGGACTAGGAACAGTTAAAATGCACTTCCATGGATGCGAACCCCTTACTGCTGCTGATTAGCCAACCATTAAACTATTGACACAGTTGACGCTTCAGTGTCAGCTTTGCATTATCTTCCGAAGGGTCGGGAGATTGGCTAGTTAGACAATGGGATGATACGAATGGTGGTAATCACGCTACATTTAGTTAGGGCAGTCAAGTTATTGAAATGGAAAGACCTAGCCGCAAATATTTTCATTTTTCTATACAACTTCTGACAAGATTATTTATGGAAGATTATACAACTGCACTTTGGATAACTGCTGAATGATTCTGTGGATGTTATGTACATGTTCACTGTCATTGTGACATTCAGTTATCCCTGTTCAGCGAGTGCAATGGTATAGTCTTCTTCATCCAATGGAATTGTTTGTCTTGCATGGTAGAGCGCTCAGTTTCATCCACAAGTGATTGTTTGATCGTCATAAACGAAATTTCTTCTAATCAGTGAAATGAAAATTTGTGAAAAGCCCCAAAATGATTCTTGGCAAATTTATGGCTCAATTACGAAAATATCTTTCATTCACTTGTCATTTGAGAAGATCAGACTATCGAACAAGAAGACGAAATAGCTATCCATCCGTCCGATCTCTATCAATGCAAGCAATGACAGGATGAAGAAATACATCAATGTCCACGATGATGATTTTTACAATTAATACATGACAGTCAATATATGAGGATCGCAGCATGCTATAGTGCTGAAGGCCGTATACACAATGAATAGCTACGGCACGATTGGGGAGTGATGCACTGGTAGATGCTTTGCAGGAAGCACAATACGAATGCATTGCGTTAAGGTTCGTGCATTTCTTCTGTAGCAATATTGACCAAGTATTGTGATTCAATCATAGGTAACCTATGATACTAAATATGCTGTGGCACCTTTACATCGACAAGATTCCATATTTGCATTGTTTTCGACTTCAGATATTTTTTACCAGTCAAAGATAACCACATCAAAGCTACTACTCGATAACTATGTTTTGAGAAGCAAGTCGGAAACAATGAGCAATGATTACTGGTGCAGTACTGAACATTAGCGGTCTCGAGCTGTGCCTCAGATTGATGAAGACTCCGTTATCTCTCTCGTAAGCAACTCTTTCCACTCAAAGCTCATTCACCTTCCTCTTTTCGTGTTCTCATGCGCTCATTTCTAATTGCTCAGGTGGAAGATAATGTCTGGATCGGATTTGATTATTAAAATTGCCTCTCGATAAATATCTCCGCTCTCTATCAAATTCATCGAATAACGAATATCAAAGAAGGCAGTGTGAATAACAGTATTTTTGTATGTTATTTGCTTTCTTAGGCGGTTTTTTATGTCATAAAAGTGATTAAACACAATATTTCGGAAAGTGAATTCGTTGCATCTCTTCTAAGATCCGAACTGAGATATCGAAGAATGTGGTTTCTGGCAGACATTATCTGGTGTGTACTGACATCTCTCCCAAGATCAAGATTGATTAAAATTATTTGTGACATCTTGGAGATTCGCCTCTGTTTTCGAAGGGAAAATTAAGTAATGCGCTTTTCAGATTCACTCCTTCCCATCAATAGACATTTATTTCCGAGGTAGCTCAGAGTAACTAATCCTATCAATTTCCTACTCTCCGATACTGGAGTTAATTCGGCAGAGTCTTGTTAATTGTCTTTAAAAATCAATTTAGATAATCACACACTTGCTCACAGTGCAGTAATTCGCAAATCGAAGTGTTGGACATCCACTGTTGAGATGTCGATGGCGATTTCATTTTCCACAGCGTTTATCGATGAACGTTAGGTTCGAAATGTGATAAGTTAGGCGGTGTGATAATAACAGTGTTGGAATTTTCGGGAAAGTTTGAATGTGACTATTTTAGAAACATTGCAAGATGATTTATTGTTCCTTCTGCATCACAAGCGTGTCTTCAACCAATTCAATCCTACGTTTGACTTATGTTGCGGTTTAATCTTGTTCTAAAGATTGTGATGTTTTAACTCAATTCAAGACATAACGTTATATACAAGATGTACATTTGCCAGCGATATCTCGTGTTTAGAACCTCATCGATATGTTTGTACATGCACGGTTCCCGCCGTCCTGAAAATTCATAAAATTATTCAATTTTCTTCGCCCTGAGTAGAAATTGTAGTTCTACTGCAGTTAGCTACTTGATTAGAAGCTTCATTTAGTTTTGTGAATGATCTCAAGGATGTTCAGGAACTTCTACTGTAAGAGGCCTTTCGAATAATCCGTCCGACTTTATTTCATGAGGATCTCAAAATCGTGTATTTCAATCTAATCAGAACTTCAATGGAATACTGCGCTCCACTTTTCTCGGTTTTTCTACAGCGGACTCTAACCGCATCCATCGTATGCAGAAGCGCCTCCACAGAATTTCATGCGATCCTGAGTGAGATAGTCAATGTTTGCCATCCCTTGAGGACCTCTACATAGCTCAATCTTTGACGTTTTTGCGCAACATTATGGGCCATGAGTATAGGGATTCCAAAATCCCGGAAAATCTGTATCCTGGGGATTGAAATGCCGGGATTCCTTGGGTTTGTGTAAATCCCGAAATCCCAGGATTAATTTATCAATTCAGTTGTTATTTTGGTAGCATTTTATAAATGCTCTACTGCTTCGGTAGGGGAAACCGATTCGATTTTCGAAAACTTTTCAATATCTTTCTTTGAATTACTTATCAAGAATTGTAGACGACAGATTAAAGTTGTGTCAGCATATTTGTATGTGTGATTATATACTTACGCCCTTTATGTTTTCTTATCATACGTGTATGCATACTGTGCAGGGTAGAGATTCCACAATCCCGGAAAATCTCGCCCAGGGGATTCCAGCATTGAGTAGAACAGTAGCTATGCTATGACAAAGCACTGGTGTATGCCAATAATTATGCCGGGATATGGGGATAGCAGAGAGAGGGAATTTCCAAAAGCTGCTTTGCTTGCAGTAGGCCTATGTCATAATTGATGAGTCAACTCAAAGTTTATTGCTTTTTATGCAGAAATTGGTAACGGCAACGTTTAGAGTAACAGGGAACAGTTGCGAATTCCTGATTTTTGCACTTTCAATGTGTGATTTCTTGAGATTCAGGATTGGCAGAGTGAAGACCCGGGATTCGAGCGTGTCTACAAAACCCCGACTTTTCTTGATCCCGGGATTCGGGATTACAAGCTCTGACCCGAGATCGAGATTCACAAAATATGAGAATACCAGCTGTAACTACCTTATATAGAAAATGACAAGATAATGAAAATCACAACTATATCCCCAATGCATTGCACGAGCACATTGAGATTCCAAAATCCCTAGCTCGGGATTGTACGATTGAAGAATATTTTACATGCTTTTTTACCGTATGCTAGGCTGAATAATAACTGTGGTCAGAATAGATTAATCCCTGTATTGAGTCAACCAACGCCTAATATGCAAGTGAAAACTGTGGGTTAATGAGAAATTTTCCTCCTATAGATCCCAATCCGAGGATTAGCTCTATTCCTAATCCCGGTATTGTGTCTAGGCCTACATCGCAAATACTAATCTTCAAATTGGTCATGCTTTCAAATATTGTTAGCTTTGGCAAAGTCTCGACCTTTATCCAAAAAAACGTAGCGTTGACTGAAGTATGGAGAGCCTAATTCTATCGTGTGGGGAGGTCAGATTTCCGGTGGTTTTAACTTCGCCAATTTATCTTACTTTAAACGGAATACAGCTATATTGTCCTAAGCTTTTCCATGATAGTTTCCCCAAAACTTATCATATCAATGCGCTGAAAAAACACGATATTTTCTCATTGAATATTATTTACATGAATATATCTATGACTCAATATCTAAAACTCAAATGACTCACGCTTTTTTCTGCATTGTTTCACGGTATTTTCCCATAGAAATACAGCTTAGGACAATATCATTATTATGTAGATTTTGCATGTAACAATGCAGAATTTTGAGTGCGCTTGCATTGTTACATGCAAAATCTACATAATAATGACACATTGTAATATTGTAAATTTCTGAATCCCGCGATTTCGGGATTGGAATCCCTAGCCATGAGCACATTCTCCATAATTTGCTCCCGACTTTGCCACATACTGGCAGGTTTATTCTGCCCAAAAGACGAGGAGAGAGAAACGTAGCCAATCCGTTATTTTACTTGCATGTTCGATTTTCAACTCAAGGTAACTCATTCTAATTTCAATAAACGCCTATTGTTATTATTATTGTGCCTTTGTAGATTAACTTCTGAAATTAATCACAATCTACCTTTCGTGGATAACTGGATGCATTTTCGAGCAGTGACAATGAATATCTTCGCAGCATCATCTGTCGTCAGTAGTAAAGATATGTCTATAATCTACCAAGATTCAGTCTTGTCTGACCTGGGATTTCAAACATCCGTAGCTTCACTATCCGCTTCCGTATTCATCAGAAATGCATGGGCAAGATACATCTGTTCGCGCTATTCATTGGTACTCCTTTGATTTTCTAATTATCTACAGATTTGTAGACAAAGCTGCAAAGTTCCATTATTCAATTGATTTGAAGACCTGTGAAATTTTGTTCTTTCCTCATCATTTGCAATATAATAGGCGTTACTGCATGAGACTGTGATATATCATGCTCGCTTTTCAGAAGCATTTTCTTTGCAAAGCCGTTGTCTGTGTTGTTGAAAATGGAGAAATACATCAAAATTTATGATTGACATTAAAAATATATTTATGTAGTTAAACGAAGTGCTCGTAATTGAGGTTGTTACAATTTGATTGACTGCTAATATCAAAAACTATCTGATTACTGTCATCGAATAATTGCATTTTATTGATTGGTGTCAGCCATGGAACTTTTTCCGTAATTCAGATGCTGATAAATAATTGCGATACTTATGGGCTATCCCCCCACGTTTTCAAATTTGTGTAAAATCCGTTGAAATGAACAAACGTTTAAATGCACGTGAGTGAGGATATTTTCTACACATGCAAAAATTTGTCCAAATTGGAGAAGCATTTGTTGAATTAGGGGCGATAACTTGAAGTGAAGCGTTGTTGCAGCTTGATCTGACTTCTTCTGACTTCATCGCCTGACCAGAAAGCACTTGAGGTCAACAAAGTCATTTTCCGACAACTCCTGAAGTGATGATGACCAAGCCACATCCTTTACACTAACATTTTCAAGTCCATGAAGTTGGGGCTAGGTAGTGGTCGTGGGAAGATAGCAGTGGATGAGACGAAGAGGGAGAGAGAACACACGAGAAACAATAATACGTCGAACAGACGAAGTCAGATCAGGCGGTTGACATCGTTACACTTCACGTTATCGTCTCTAATGCAAAAAGTACTTGTCCGATCTGCACAAATTTTTTACTGTAGCTAGAAAATATGCTCAAAAACGTCTACCAGAAGTTTGGTGACGATTGATTCATTTTTTCAGATTTGAAACCAGGAGGGGGGAGATAACCCATAAATACCATAATTACAATCAGTTTATGACGACATCTGCTTCTCATCGATCGTTATACTGTTACATTCACAGGAGAGTTAGCCAATTAATGAGATGGTGCACTTCTTTGGCTAAAACAGACTGAGAAGAGAGTGGTCACAGTCACTGATATTTCTCAACCTCATGAGGTACTAAGCCAGCTGCTTTAGATTCTCGGCTGGCGATGCTTGCCTCGATGTAGCGGAATAGATTCGGATGTCTGGATACGCTGCACATTGGAAGACTCGCAGTTGTGTGTCTGCACGCTCATCACTTCAATATCCTGAAAGATAACATGTCTGCATTCATGTGCGGAAATCAGCAGTTTGTAGGAGTGTCAGATCAGGTTTCCGGAGGCGAGCAGATCAGAAATATAGCGAAGCAGTGAAACCACGTGAAGTCTGATAATCTTCTTCATAAAGTCTTCATGAAGTCTGATAAAGTCTTCATCTACATCGATACTTCAATGCCGACTAGTCAATGTCATACCTTGTCATTTGGCAGTTGATCGTCGACAGCAAAGGTCTGTCGCATTATATTGAATATCTAAAGAGAATGACAAATATTCGGTCAATGCAAGACACCAACACACAATTCCTCGGCCGCACTCGCCCGACCTAGGAATCGAACCGAAGTCCGCGGTGGAGACAGCTCGCACCGTCTTCACTAGGCCACGCTGACGGTACAAAAGTAATTATCAAGCATTAATAATAAAAACAGTAGTCATCTCCAAGTGATATTGACATTCCTTTTGTATCGTCAGCGTGGCCTACTGAAGAAGATGCGAGCTCGTCTCCACCGCGGACTTCGGTTCGGTTCCTAGGTCGGGCGAGTACTGTCGAGAATCAAGGGTTGTCATTCTCATTCGATATTGAATTGATCGTCAATTTCACACTCACTAAACACATTTACTGTGCAAGATCATAAAGTAATGAAGAAGTTGCTTTAATATGGAACTTCATGTTGAACTAATTTCCGTGACCAATACAATGGTGATACTTACAAGAGGCGTGCAAACATGTTTCTGATGGGACGATTCAATTTGGAAGATTTGATTTTTCCGTTTGTTTATCTAAAGTGCCGCAAATATCTCCTTCATTGAACAGACCCATGAATAGCTCGCATCTGTGCTAGTGGTAAAGTTCCGTAAGAAATAGTGTTACAAGCAAGCGGTTTGAAAAATGAGGTTTTGCCTCACACTCTTTCATGACTTACAATCGTCAGAGATGAACATCCATATTCTGACCATTATCTTGAAATTATAGTTCAGTGATTAAGGCGGCATCAAGAAATATTTGTTCATTACATCTTGTACAGGATTCTGTAGCTATTCTTTGAGGAACGTAGGATGATAGTACAAGACATTGAACAGAGACTTATTGATAGACGAAGAAAAAATCCACCGTGTCGGTTAGTATTTGAATTTTACGAGTACATTGTCTGATACTTTTACAGTGCTTGCAAAAAGTAAGATGTTTAAGGGGAGAAAGGGGCTACCATTGCTAGACGCCTGGACATTTTGCAAGGCAGCCAAAGTTAGAGATCGTTTTCAGATGTTATAAGAAAGCCAATAAGGTTCATCCAATAGATAGAGACTGACATGATATTCTATATCAAGCAGTTCTAATGAGCATTGCATTTTGAAAGGGAATAAGCGAATGCAGGCCTGTGGCAGGTCCTCTATTTCCTCTAAAAATGTATTAATGTTGATAATGATGTATCGTTGTTAAAGACATCAGTAGGGAAAATATACAAGTATACGTCGAACAGATTTCGAATGTGTTTTTTGGTCCTTATACATTGATTTAATGTTATCTGATATATATAATTTACAGGGTGAGGCATACATTAATGATGCTCAGGTCAGTGTATTCGTTTTTGTTCAGCGCTTGCTTTTCGGATCACTCGTCATCAAGTGATCCGATCGGGGAAATGAAGAAATTACAACGGAAAAATGTCTGTTCAGTTGAATGGTTCTAGCGGGGTGAGGGAACTAGTTGTAGAGACAATTCATTGAGTTGAAAAACCGTTTTTTGCTGTGCAATTTTCCAAACACACTTGCACATACCACAAATAAGTTAGAATTTTGCAAAAGAATCATTTTTCACTTCCTCTATTTTTAGCGTCAAAATTCCTCTATTTTTTGTAAGTAAGCGCCACAGGCCTGCGAATGCTATAATTAAAGATGACAACAGTAATAAAAGACATGCCAATTTTCTATTCCGCAACTGTCGTCGTTGAACAAACATGCACTGTATCTGCCTTGATATGATAACTTTGCTGATAAAGTGATACATAAATATCTACCATATCTTCTGTGCAGCGATTTCCGGTACTTCAGGAACTTGCATTTTTGCCGATAAAATTGATCAGGATTGTCTCCGGCGTTCAATTAATCATCTGTTGATTCCTACCCTTAGCGTTCCGAGTCGTATTTTTTGCTTTTTGCTGGTGAATAGAATCTCAATGCACATAGTTATGCTTCCATGGCGTGAGGAGGAAAGTGGATGCATCATCTAGTTTGTCATTAACATAGTCATTAACCTCTACTGGCTGGACTCTGTCCTTTTTTCAAATGCCTGAGGTACATTTCAGTCAATAGTGACTGTGTTTTTTTGATAGATGCTAATCTTTCTCTATTATAAATTTGATTTTTGAGGCTGTGCATCTTGAATGTACAGGTCCGCGCTTGGTCGGGTTTGAGCGTCCAGGATTAAGCGGTCGAAACGCGACCGTCCTGAACAAGTTCCTGTTGATGACCTCATTAAAAATAGTCAAAAAATTTGTATGCATATTTTGTACAATTCTATTTCACGTTTTAGCTTAAGGAACTAATATTAATTCTCTTACACACCTGGTAGATTTTAGATAGCGTAATCCCGCTGTGTTAGCTAGATCTGGTATTTTGATTGGAAACAGACCTGTCCTCTTATCATCTGAATAGACAGACTGTTAAATAGGATCTTTTCAATATATAAGTGATAAACATAATTTTGAACAGAACGACTTACTCACCAATTCATTACACATGAGGAGAAGCGTTGTTTGTCCTTCTAGTATTTTGAAAATTTTTAGACATTTTAGGATATAAAACTTTTCTTTTAAATCATACTTTTTACCTATTGAAAATTAACTAGTCATTAGCTTGTTTTTTTTAACTTTGTTACCTTGACGCACTTTGATACGTTGAATCACAGAATGATGTACACCTCATAGTCCGGCAGCCAGCACGAGTTTCTGCAGGGAACGAGGCCGACAATGAGACTTTCACAGAATGATGTACACCTCATAGTCCGGCAGCAGCCAGCACGAGTTTCTGCAGGGAACGAGGCCGACAATGAGACTTTCACAGAATGATGTACACCTCATAGTCCGGCAGCCAGCACGAGTTTCTGCAGGGAACGAGGCCGACAATGAGACTTTCACAGAATGATGTACACCTCATAGTCCGGCAGTCAGCACGAGTTTGTGCAGGGAACGAGGCCGACAATGAGACTTTCACAGAATGATGTACACCTCACAGTCCGGCAGCCAGCACGAGTATCTGCAGGGAACGAGGCCGAAAATGAGACTTTCACAGAATGATGTGCACCCCATAGTCCGGCAGCCAGCATGAGTTTGTGCAGGGAACGAGACCGAAGATGAGACTTTCACAGAATGATGTACACCTCATAGTCTGTCAGCCACAAGGAGTTTTTGCAGGTAACGAGGCCGAAAATGAGACATTCACAGAATGATGTACACCTCATAGTCCGGCAGCCAGCATGAGTTTTTGCAGGGAACGAGGCCGAAAGTGAGACTTTCACAGAATGATGTACACCTCATAGTCCGGCAGCCAGCACGAGTTCTGCAGGGAACGAGGCCGAAAATGAGACTTTCACAGAATGATGTGCACCCCATAGTCCGGCAGCCAGCATGAGTTTGTGCAGGGAACGAGACCGAAGATGAGACTTTCACAGAATGATGTACACCTCATAGTCTGGCAGCCACAAGGAGTTTTTGCAGGTAACGAGGCCGAAAATGAGACATTCACAGAATGATGCGCACCTCATAGTCCGGCAGCCAGCACGAGTTTTTGCAGGGAACGAGGCCGAAAGTGAGACTTTCACAGAATGATGTACACCTCATAGTCCGGCAGCCAGCACGAGTTCTGCAGGGAACGAGGCCGACAATGTGACTTTCACAGAATGATGCGCACCTCATAGTCCGGCAGCCAGCACGAGTATCTTCAGGGAACGAGGCCGAAAATGAGACTTTCACAGACTGATGTACACCTCATAGTCCGGCAGCCACAAGGAGTTTGTGCAGGGAACGAGACCGAAGATGAGACTTTCACAGAATGATGTACACCATTTGCCTACTACGAATCTACGTGTCTGCCGATGTAAAACCTGGTTTCTCTTCTTGTCAGACAAGATCATAGAAAAAATCATGTTAATCCAATTGGACGTAAAAATGAAATTTTCATTGTTCTCTCTTAACAACTGAGTCGGAAACATTTCCTATCATGTGCATGTGATATTCTCATGCTTCTGTTTGGCGATGTATACCACAATGTGGTTCAATGCGCATAAGGTGGGCCGACATGTTGGTATTTGCCGACCTCAGGGGCTTGCCAAATCCGATTGTGATAAATGTTCATGAACATGATGAGAAATGAGCTGAAGAATTTCCATGTCAGGTAGTATGACTCCAGACGTAGTATAAATTTAACAAGAGAAAACATAGAAAATGTCATTTTTGCCAGAAATTTCAATCTGCGTCCCATTGTATTTCCTTGCGATTTTCTTTGATCCTGTCTGATGAACTAACTAGAATTCGGTAGACGCGCGGATTCTTAGTAGGCATGGAGTGTGCATCATTCTGTAAAAGTCTCATTTCCGGCCTCGTTCCCTGCAGAAACTTGTTGTCGCTTCCGGACTATTGCTACTAATGTGCGAATTGTCATACAGAAATATATTAGAGAAAATGAATAATTATTAATTAACATTGAGTAAATCGACATCGCTAAATTTATGATGCTTTTTAAATAGTCTACAGTTTTATGTCAATAACATCGCTGAGGTCATGGTTGCTAGAAATATTCCTTGACTGTTCTCATACACCAAAATTGAGGATTATCTAGGCTTATCTCTAACAAAGTGGCAGTGTGTAGTCATCATGAGCGGAATTATTAATCCCAACATTCACATCAAGCTCGAAGCAAACATGATGTCAATGAATATCACATCGAAGACGATGACTTTATTTCTACTCGACAGTGGCAGTGAACACATGTGAAGATTTCATGTCAAAGTCACCACTGAGTGACATTCAAAACCGTCATTTGTTGTTGGCGGATAGACAACATTGAACTGTACAAGGTAGGCTTATAACAAATGACTTTGAAAAGTACATTAATTTCACGAAGAGAAGTACCCGCATTACATCAAGAAACTGCCAATCCATCTCGATGGCGTGATTTGGGTTCTTCCTACCAGCTCCGCAAATTCGATCACTAACAGCTAAAGTGCTTCTTGGATCCCTTGAATCAGGGATATCCCTACTTTGGATTCCCAAAGATGTAACTTGATTTTCGAAAAGGTACTCCACCCTAGCATCATACAGGGTGTCCATAAAGTTTGTACCTGGTTTTAAGTCACTGTCATTGTAATAGAAAATGTTCAAAATCAAATTTGATTCATCACACGTAGTGATAAGACCCTTAAGTTTTGTTTACAACAATGATTGATGTCACAATTCATTTAACAACAATGAGATTAAATACACGATAGATCAGATTGCCATGCAAAAGATGTGCGACTGGTAGGATTCGAACCTACGACCAAGGTTAACTAGACCTGTGCTCTGACCACCTGAGCTACGAGCCACTTACGCGACTCTGTGAATTGGCAGGATCAAACCCTCACCACGCAGTTTGAAACACAAACTGTCAGATGTTATATTTGAATACCTTATATGGCACAATTCGAGTCATATGAATTTCTAGCAAACAGTAAACAGCTTATTTTTTTATCATAAAGCATATCCTAGATTGCAAATATAAGCTTTGCATTACCAAAACTTGCTCATGTAAAAATCCTGCACAGAAAATTGGCATGTTTAAATAAAAACTGAGACAAATTTTAAATAAGTTATTTGCATGTGATGATTCAAATTATAGGAAAGCTTTAATACCTGTCGGCATGCTAGCTACTGATGGCCGCATACAACATTATGATGCTTGGGAAGAAGCTGAAATCTGATACATTGGTTGAACGCAAATTGATGAATGGGGAGTCAAGAAATATTCCCACATACAAACATAGGCCTATGACATTAAGTTACACCAGGCTCAAAGAAACGGGTTCATTCCAGGATTGACTTTGCTCTGGGAGACCTAGCGTACAAGAGGATAAAATTCACCAGTATAAAAGAGAGTTCAAATTCACGAAATCTTACAAGAGTACAGCTCAACATCACTTTGCAAAGCAACGTCGTTGACTGAGATTCTATGGAGCACTACTCCATAAAGCAATAGAGAATACTTGCGCTGGATGAGATTTTCTTTTCTCAACAACAACAGGCCTATCAATGTTAGAAAATGGCGTGGATTGCTATCTGTAATGTTTATCATAAACTTATTCAATCTGACGGCGAATTTGTGACTACACAGTCTGATTAAGAAGCTTCCACTCACTGTGTGTGGGAACAACTGGCACAACTGTGTAATTTGAAGAACAGGGTTCTTCACTGTGTCGCTGAGGTATAGGCCTAGTGTTCCAGGGTCACTGATTACAGAGTGGTGAGCAATGTTTCATTGTGAGATCATTAATCCTAATTATTTATGTAAGCACCACTGTCAATAGCCACAAAGCCACATTTGAATTTGTTTTCATTCTGAAACTGAAGAGATGAATGAAGCTCAAACCCACGCCGCTCCATCAGGATGGTACTCATCCACACTGAGTTTCAGAAGTTCGCGGATTCCTAACCAACAACCTTCCCGGAAGATGGATTGGAAGGGATAGTGACTCTCCAGACCGCCAGAAACCCCCATTTGATCCTCTGATTTTTTATGTGTTTAGTCGTGTATTGGGAAAGATCACACCGACTAAACCAACTTCTTCAATTCATAGGAAAAGAAGTTTTGGCTACATCACTCTTGAAACTACATGTCTAAACTTTCAAAAAGTCCCTGAACTTCGCCGTTTTAAGAAGAAATAATATTAGTCGTTGGTAATGCTTTGAGCATTACTTTTTTCATATTTTCATTTTTTTCAAGAAAGTGCTATATCAGTTGTATATACATTAGATATGTAAATAACTGACACCAACGAATGGCTTCACAAAGGTGCTTAGTTTATGCTTGAAAATAATTGTCAATTGCAGAAACTTCTAACTTCAGATGCTCTTCAAAATGTTTTTCTGAGATTATCTAAGATAGTCAAAGATATTTGACATTGAATATTGCTGTAAACAAAACTAAGGGGTCTCATCATGGTTTGATCAACGTTTGAATTATTTATTGATATTATGTCATTTAATAATACTTCCGGAAAAAATCAAATGATGATTATTCACATGATATTATGGCAAATAATGATCTATCACCATAATATCATGTAGCATGCCAGCATTAGAAGTGAGGACTTAGAAGATTTCCATGTAAAAATATTGATACTATCTGTTGCCATGGCAGGATTGGTCATTCTCAGTACCTTTTGACCAATCAGATCTCTTTAAAAAGTTAATTGTCATGCTCTCCGACTTGATGAGTCTTACTTAAATGGGATGGTGTGGGGAATATCTAACTACTGATATCGTGTGTGTTATCTTCTCTGATAACCATTCATCCTGATTGCAGACCAAGTTAAGTGCCTCCATTCAATGGCTTCTGAAGAAGGCGTACAACAACCGAATTCCTCCGCAATACTCCAAGATCTTCGTGACCAGCCAAAGTGTGAGTATTGATGATGTTGAGATCTCTTCCCTTTGTTGTCGCTTCACAATCAGAATCACTGATTAAATGTTTGATCAAAATTATTGCGTCACATGGAATCATTCAAACTTCACGACAACCATTTGATTGGAATACATTGAGGTAAATAGCCAAGTAGCAGTTTCGGGCTGAAAAACAGAATACAAATGAAAGGTGACCATCAAGTCAAATATGACGTTTGAGAAGAGATGTAGAATGAAACACTTTTGGTATGAGGAAATAGAGGTTGATGAGGCCTAAGTCAGGATCATCAGCTGAGTGGAAAACTCGCTGCCGAATCGTCGGACTAGCAGTTTTTGTGATGGTGTTGATTATCCGGTGTATAGAGGACACATATCAGCTCATGGAAAATTTAATCAGCAATTTATGAATTCATTTATAACCCCATTGATTTTGGAGCGAAGTTTCTCAAATGCTCAGCAGCGTTTAAGTTTGAAGTATAGCCCTGTCAGTTATTGCAATGCTTTTTGTGATGCAAAGACCGTGCTCAATGTCTACATATGTAGACAATGTCTCAATATGTGTCAATATGTGTCAATGTCTATATGCAGGAGTGCACCGAACGTTCGGTTCGGCCGAACCCCGGTTTTCGTGATTGTTCGGCTGAACCCCGGTTTTCGTGATTGTTCGGCTGAACCCCGGTTTTCGTGATTGTTCGGCTGAACCCCGGTTTTCGTGATTGTTCGGCTGAACCCCGGTTTTCGTGATTGTTCGGCTGAAATACCGATCCTTTTTCTGAATATTTCTCTTCGGGGTTTATTCCTCGATTTATTACATTCCATCACTTGTAGGCTTGAGTTAATTTTTTTGAGTTTCGGAGTATTAGGTTCGTCATTTTGTTTGGAATTTCGTTTTGTAGTTTTGTAGGGAATCATTTACAAACGACTTTAGCGTTGGCCTTCGATAGAGTAAAGCCTAGAGGCAAGAAAAGGAACGTTGAAACTGCATTAATATGTATTGAAACCACAAATTGAATTAAGGAGGCGAATAGCGGTCACGGACGAAGTTCATCGTGTGTTCTCATGAAGAAACGATAAAGTCTAAATCATCAGTTTATGAGGTAGGTGTTGCATTAATATTGCGTCGTACGTCACTTCGTCATCGCCTTTGTGTTGTTGAGTACTGCACTCCAATCGTGCGGAAGTAATTGTCCATGGAATTTCAAGAGAAGATGGCTCATGCACTGTTTCGAAATAGTCAGAGGAAAATATCTATAGGTTCGGCTCGGCTTGTTCGGCTCGGTGCACCTGCATTCATGTACATCCTGAAGACATAATTCGGATATTGCATTGGTTGTTGTTGACTCGAATCTTTTACATTTTAATCAATCATTAATAAGGTCAGTGGCGAATCTCAATTATGCGCTTCTTATTCAGTATTCCTGTACTTACCATGAACACCCTCATCCTGATCACGAGATCTCTGACTCACGTCTCTCATCCTGCAGGGAACGTACTCCATTCATCCTGATCTGATCGCAGCGCTCACCAATGGCCACGTCTACTGCAAGGCCTGCTCCAACCTCTTCCCAGACTCCGGTAGCCATTGGAATGGTAAGTGAAACACGCAGAGTTGAGCATGAAACTCACATTCCTGAGATGAATGACTGTTGCGTGTTAGAATCCTGTGTCTGTGTTTCCAAGTGAATGAAGAAGGAAAATGTAGTGAAAGTAGGCCGATTGTACTCAGCCACATGGTAGGTTCAGGGATTGTGACCTAGATGGAAGCATTTCTGATGAGAAAGACGGATTGCGTCAATTTTCCTTGTCTTCGCGAACATAAAGGTTTCAAGGCTTTCAAGATGTCCTTCTTACTATGGAGTTAGAAGACGACATTGTTCATTCTAAGATTGTCAAGTCGTATCCACGTGAGGCTTAGTGCAATTAACAACAATGAAAGTAAATAAACGATAGATCAAATTGCCATGCAAAAGATGTGCGGCTGGTAGGATTCGAACCTACGACCAAGGTTAACTAGACCTGTGCTCTAACCAACTGAGCTACGAGCCACTTGCGCGACTCTGTCAATTGGCAGGATCAAACCCTCACCACCACACATCAGTTGTCAAGGCAATAATAATCAATGAATAAATAACACGTCACAATTGTGACCGCCGACATTAAGGCAAGTAGCGGGGATCGATTGTCCATCAAAGCATCTTAAGCCATGTCGTGAATGCAATTAAATAAACGATAGATCAAATTGCCACACAGAAGATGTACAGCTGGTAGAATGTGCAATGAAGTTTCCTGAAGGCAGAATCTCCGATTACAGCGATTGTAATGATTATTTGTAAGCACGACATAGTTAATAACTGCCAATATCTGGAAACGGAGGAAGTGCGAAGTTAAGCAAATGTCCTAGTGGAAAATCCTAGAAGAAAACGGTTAATTTGAAGTCCTATAAGTACAAATGAAATACTAAAAACTTCGAGATCTACTATTTCCCCTTCATAATAGTAAAGAGTAAGATAGGTAATTCAAATAGTCAAGTCAGCAAATTTCCTGATACTTTAATAGTCCAAAGACATAATGCAAGCCTAAAACCAACGATGAGATACAAATTACAAATGAAGATATGCACATAATTGAAAAACTAAAACATGTAGTTCCACAAGGAGTCATCAGTGAGAGACTATGTAGCTGCGGATAGCAAGGCTTCAGTCGCATTACCTCCAACCTGTGCCAACTGAATGAACGTATAGGAAGATCTCTACGTAACTGAGGAAGCATGACCACATACCGTAAAACCTCTATTTGAACGGCATGCCGCTCTATTTTTCAAACCTTTTCCCGCACTGCCGTTTAATTAGAGAGTGCCGTTCTATTTATCGACTAGCTGATCAGAATTTAGAGATGAAATGTTCAGTAATGTTTATCTTAAATCTGTAAATTTTGTAGATGAAAAGCGAAAACATGTAACATAAGAACTCTGCATATATCCATTGAATGGGACTTCCCAGCCTCTAAAAATAGCTCCATAGCATTCTACAAACTATTTTCCTGTTTTACACGTTTTGTAGAAGATTATTTCAGTCATGTAATTGATGCAGGAGATGAATTCATCAAAGTGTCGTTCAATTAAAGGTTTTACGGTCAGTACAACCTCTATTTAATGGACACCATTTTTGGCAGCTCAAAGTGTCCATTGAGAACAGGTGTCCATTATGTAAAGGGGTCCATCTGCATTTACTTCAATACTCACTTTCTCGTTATTATTATCGTTTTTAATCATATGAAAGTACTTATAGTGTTTATATTCTGCACATGCGTATATTAGTATTATATAAATACTGAAATTATTTGCAAATACATTATAGAATATATAATATTATGCATATATTATGTTATTGTATATGATCACCGCAAACTCTATTTGTACTTCTGTATCATGAGAAACTTAATTATTTGAATAATTTATGCTGTTTGCTACGTGTATACGAATTTGTTAATTGATCTATTTTCTGGTCAGTGAATTATGTCAATGATCACTTAATATACGCATTATAATGATCTACACACCTTCCTTTATCATGAAGTTAAAACCAAAAATTAAATACATCGATCAGTTTAATTGGACATGTTTTATAGAGAGATTTCTTCTCACAAAAAGGTACGCAAGTTCAGAAGATAACTGTCTATTGTGGTTTAAAAAAAATTGTCAATATGAGTTTGTCATTATTGCATTATTGCATTATGCGAAAACGTTCTTGAAGCTTAAGTATCATATCTACACTCTCTTCGTCATTGGATTCCATTGCCCTTGCTAATAAGTCATTTAAATGCGTTTGGTATTCACTCCATGGTTTCATAGCTGTTGGTCTCTCTTCACATTCTGATTCAGATTCAGTATCTGATGGATCAGGATCACACGTATCATTGGTCGAAGCTAATAACTTCGTCTAGAGTGATTTCGGGATCAAGGATGCGGTGGTAAGAATCTAGTTCCAAGTCTGTTGAAACCGCTTCCGGTATATACTCGCTGTGAATTCGGAAATCTTTTTTCATGAAAGTCAATTAAGCGATTATGTCATCTCATCGTGAGTGGCCGACGGGTTTGAAGAGTTTCAGACAACATCATCAATCTTTTGCTTGGTTTGGACTGTTTACAAGTGCGGCAATGTGTTAATTTAATTATCATGAGTTGGGAATAATGTCAATTCGTGTCAATCATCGTGTTTTCATACCAAAACACATACACAGCCATACTTGCCATACACAGCAATCTCATCTTGAGAATTAACCACTTTGAAGATGTGTTTGTCCACACCTATTGAGGGAAACTGTCACAAAATGTTGTCCATTGTCCACGTTGAGCAGGTGTCCACTATGGCAAGGGGCATTCCAATGAGAAATGCAAATTATGCAGGACAAAGTGTCCATTGCGTACGAGTGTCCATTACGGAGAGGGTCCACTACAAGCAGGTTTTACTGTAACAAAATGCAAACATGAGGATGACAACGCAGATTTCTATGATTTATGGAATTCGAAGGGGTGAAAAGCAAACAAACTGATAGTGAGTTATCCTTATTTCGTCATTCATTCCTAGTCAGAAGCTCGAGGGACAGCTAAGTTGTTTTAGAACAGCTGCCTCCAAGCAAGAAGCCATTGATATGTTTTCAAGGTGGAAGGATGGTTTAGAGCGGCGTGGCTTGAAGATCAACGGGGCGAAGTCCAAGGTCATGGTAACTGGGAAGAGCAAAGAACGCACCAAGTCTGGAAAGTGGCCGTGCAGTTGTTGTGGCAGGGGAGTCGGAGCAAACTCGATCTTTTGTGTTTCCTGCAAATTGTGGTGTCACAAAAAGTGCTCCCGATTGCGATCATTTCAAGGAATAACAGGCTTCCGATTTCCGAAGTGCGCGGATGTTCCCAACTCGCCTGAGGATGATTCACTTCATGTGAATGGGATCGTCCTACAAGAGGTCGACGATTTTTGTTACCTCGGAGACGTCGTGGACTCAGAGGCAAGCGCAGAAGGAGCGGTTCGGACTCGCATCGCGGCTTCATGGACGAAATGGAGAGAATTGGCCAGTCTTCTTACCAACAAAGGCATCCCATTGAAGTGTAGAGCCCATGTGTATGAGATGTGTGTAAGATCAGTTCTCATCTACGGCGCAGAAACGTGGCCCCTCAGCCTAAGGCTGGTTGAACTTCTGAGAAGTACTGACAGACGAATGCTGAGGTATATGGCAAAGGTCAGGTTGAAAGACAAAGTTACAAGCGAAGAAGTAGCGAGACGCTGTGGTTTGCCCGAACTTCCAGTCCGCCTGCGGCAAAGACGTCTGCGCTGGTTTGGCCACGTAAGAAGAGCCAATGGTGACGTCATCAATGAAGTCTTGTCAGTGTCTGGTTGCCGTCTACTGGAAGAACCTTAAGACCTTCGGAGACTCCTGCCTGTATCATGAAGAATATGGAGTCTCTCTGGTGTCGGAAGACATTGCTCTAGATCGTTCGAGATGGAAACGGGTCATCGCATCTACGTCCAGCCCCGGAACCGGGAAGAAGAGACGCAAAACGAGGAAGTAAGAAGTAAGAAGTAAAAGACTCGGTAGCTCCTTCATCAAGTACTGCCCTTAGCCCAATTTTATTAACATCTTTCTCTTTTTTTCATGTAGTGTGCTCATTGATTTGAGACAATAAAGATAATTCTATTCTCTTCTATGTTCTTCAGATTTCATCAAGCACTCTCCATTTAGAAGCTATTTGAATTGAATTTAAGCAAAAACAGCGTTTTATGTAGAAAATGAGCTTCATCTCTACCAGTTTCTGGACAATATGCGTAGTATGAACAGTACTCATCTTGTTCAGGTAAAGAATCTTGTCACCAGTGGTCCTACGCGGTTAATTTCCATTTTTTACGCAGGTAGACTATTGCGAATATCTGATAAATGGAAACACTTATATAGTCTACATAGAATTTCAATACGATTATTACCTTCACGTCTGGATGCGATGAATTTATGTTTCGACTTGATATGTGAGAAAACTGTATCCATACTGTGTGAAAATAGTATGTTAATTAGATGAATAAAAGAAAAGTCGCACTATTCATATGTCATAATAAGCTCCTAAATTTTCGCCTACTCATGCCGCATCAGAGAATGGAAATCTACAATAAAATCTACGATTTTCCTCAAAAAATCGATGTTTTGAGTATCTATTGGAAATTGTGATAACATGCGAGACATAGACTTTTCTGAACACTTTTTTTCTGACCACTTAGAAAGTATGTATTCGAAGACCAGAGATGCATTTTATCTGCTCATCTGTTCAACATCTTCTACTCACAGAATATCATGAGAAAGGTTTTGAAGGAAGTGTCTCAGATGGTGGACACCATACAACCAATCTCAGATATGCTGACGACATATTATTGATCATAGCGGGCAGTGTGAAGAAATTGGTGGACAGAGTAAGAATTGAAAGGCAAAGAACCAGTTTGCTACTTAATGCAAAAAAACGAAAACAATGAAAACTCAAACAAGGGATACGAATGGAAATGTTAGTGATGTGGTCATCAAAGACAAAATCAACAGTCAATCTGCTGAAAATGTTGTACACGTCACTAATCTTGGTATTTTTTTCATAGTCTATTCAAGAAAACTGACATTCAATGGACATGTGTAGCACCAGCAGGGTGTATAACAGAATCGGTTCCAGAATTTCCCTGAGCTTTCCCTGTATTTTCCATGTTTTCCAGACAAATGTACCATACGTCAAACGTGCACACAAGTACACAGGTAGACTACATGTAAATGATAGATTTCATAATTACTATCTGATTGAGATCTGCAATTAGCAGGTAACTAAACTCTCGCCAGGCATTCATTAATTATCACTTCAGACACACTACTGGCAAGTCGCCTAAGTTAGTGCGCCCGCAATAATCAAGAAATGCTGCTTTTTACAAACACAATTCAGTGAACTAGGCCTGCTGATGATTCCTGATATTGGATGAATGCAGAGATTCAGGTCTGCTCCCATTCTTCAACCGAGGATGCAACTCAATATTTAATAATTTTCTAATTGTTTGATTGGTCATACACGTTTATACCTACTATGTACGTCATATGCGTCATATACGTCGTATACGTCTATCATCGTCATCCTACGTTTATAAAAGAAAATTCTCTGTATGATAATGTGATTCTAAAACCCTATACATCATTGGGATTTCAAGATTGATTGTAATAGATGATCTGTGGACAGTAATGTCATGATCAAATCGTTCCTACAGTTCTGCAAGACTTCATCGTGCTATAGAAACATTCGTCAAGCTCGGAAGATAATTCATGTGTCCCAGAAGTAAACAGGAGAGGAGAATTTCAGTGTTTTTACATAGCACTCCGCTTCCTTCGCCTTCCAAATTCTTGATTTCATGTGTTGATACGACGAATTTCAAATGATTCCGATCCGCACACAGGTTTGTTTCGTTAATGAAGCTGTTGGATATCATGTGCGCGTGATAGATCCCTTGTAGATAAAACCGCAGTGTTAATGAACCGATGAAGAAAGTTGGTGAGGTTATCAGTATTTGCACTTGTCCTCTGATGACGATATTCTCGTTTCCTAACACGATTCTGCAGTCAAACATGTTGCTGTGGTGTTGGCTGCTGATTCATCCGCCAGCTGGGACGAATGTTTGCTTGAAACAACAGCAGACGAGAAGGTTAGAAGAGCAAGTTGTCACTATGATGTCATACGACGATAGTCAACTAATACCAACCCTACTGACGAAATGCAGACCACCAGGATGGACATTACGCAAGAGGATGGGTAGATGGACAGGCAGATGAGGTCTCGGGATATGCAGGAAGATCAGATAGCTATGGTGTGTGCTGTGTTGTGATTGTCAGGAAGGCCAGGCAGCTGAGGTGTGGGGATATACAGGAAAATCAGATAGCTATGGTGTGTGGTGTTGTGATTGTCAGGAAGGACAGACAGGCAGGTCTGTGGATATGCAGGAAGATCAGATAGCTATGGTGTGTGCTGTGCTGTGATTGTCAGGAAGGACAGGCAGCTGAGGTCTCGGGATAGGCAGGAAGATCAGATAGCTGTGGTGTTCTGTGTTGCGGTTAGCAGGAAGGACAGGCAGCTGAGGTCTCGGGATAGGCAGGAAGATCAGATAGCTGTGGTGTGTGGTGTTGTGTTTGGCAGGAAGGACAGGCAGCTGAGGTCTCGGGATAGGCAGGAAGATCAGATAGCTGTGGTGTTCTGTGTTGCGGTTAGCAGGAAGGACAGGCAGCTGAGGTCTCGGGATGTGCAGGAAGATCAGATAGCTATGGTGTGTGCTGTGTTGTGATTGTCCTGAAGGACAGGCAGCTGAGGTCTCTGGATACTCGTATTTTGGCGAATGAATGTGTGAGAATCTGGATGTCTCATGGGTGATGCCTTTTTTGAGTTTTCAGCAGATGAGCCATCTTTCAAAATATCCTATAAAAACTTCTTTCCGTAAATCATATGCCAACTGTTCGATAAACGTTGAGGCACCTAACAAAACGTGAAAACAGTCCTCTTCGTTTGTCGGGACGTGATTTATCTCACTAGTCGTTTTATTGTTTCCAATGCGATCTCAACTGATGACTTCACATGTATAACTTTTAAGCAAACAATCGTTGTCTTTCAAGGACCACATTTGAAGCCAACGTCAATGTTGAAATCCTTCGTCGACTGGTCACCAATTAGTCAATGTCCGTGAATTTATCATGCCTTCGTCAGACATTTGAAAACTAGGGCTGCGACTCCTGATTGAAATACGTCAGTGGGTGAATAGTCAGGAACTTGCGATCAAACTGTTGTTGCAGTTTTAATTTAAGTACATATTTAGCTATGCAGTTGAGGAGTAATTGTCCTTGCATCCAGCACTGTCAAATATTCATTTATCATACAGTATAAATTGCTTTAGTTTCCTCATTGATCATGCCTTGCGGTGTGTACCAGGTGTAGAACTACTGGTAATTTTTTCCTGTCATTCATGTACATGCGGAAGTCTGTGGACGTTTCTGGCTACTTGGTTGTCTTTAATTCAGAAGCCGGCTCTAGGTCGGCATCAATGAGATAATGCCGCATAACATTCACTACAATTACCGGGGTGTCCGCGCTCCCTGGAAAACCTGGAAAATGAATTTTACCCGGGAAAACTCCTGGAAATTTTGAGACTTATTAAAATTCTAATTGCAAGTTGTTGAATTCATATACTCTACGGTAGAAGTGTTTTCTATTTTTTCAGATTTTACTCTTCATATCTCTACTTATTTGTTACAAATATAGCCTTCATTCTCATACCATTTTTCTGTTTTTAGAATATTTCAGTTACCGGAATCTCCTATCATTACGCATACAACATCAATGAGACTGAACTGCAGTTGTATGGTCAACTATGAACTGTTGTCGAACTCCTAATTGTTGTACAGTATGGTGAATTAGTAGCTGTAAATTCCCTCATTAACGTCGTGTGGAATGGGGAACTAGGAGCCGTAATCTAGGACTAATGGTATTACACACTTGATTGCCGTGTGGCAGAGTCTACCTGCGCCTTTTTTTATTTGGAATCACCTGTGCCTTAAAAAGTCAACAAATTTCACGCCACTTTTCAAATTTTTTTCTTTAATAATATTAATTTTATGGTGTGTGAGCTCCTTAGCCACAGGACTTTGGGTAGATTTTTCCGGAATTTTTCTTTTAAATTTGACGCGTGCATTTGAGTAAAATTTCCTTGTAGAAAGTCTGGAAATTTTCGTTCAAATTTGACCCCTAATTTTTGGTAAATTTCCCTGGAAAACCTGGAAAGTGAATTTTAGCCTGGTAATCCTGGAAATTTTCGTTCAAATTTGCGCGGACACTCTGAATTACACTTCACAGAGTAGACAGATCAGGAAGTTCTGATGCAGAGCAGTTGAAAGGATCCGCAGATCGGAATACAGAGGGAGCTGTAATGTAGAATGTCGTAGGAAAGGCAGGTTGCTACTGACTTGTGTCTAAAATACAGAAATTAATGTGATTTCTGTCGATGGTAGTTCGTGCCATAAGTTTACTTACACGAACATTAAAATGTCGATAACTTACTGTTGTCGAGTTTTGTTTTACGTCTTTGACGTCACATTATGGGAACTTGTGTGATCTTATCAAGTTCTTTTCATACTTTTCTTTCCCAAGTTGACGTCTGCTGTAGGAGGAAGTCAACCAGTTGTTGCTTGAAAGAATTCTTCTATTAATAACTGTGGGCTTTTCATATGTGCAATTCTACTCATTAAGCAGACAGGGATCGAGTATGACGTGGTCGTTAATCAATAATTCTCAGCTGATAGAATGAGAACCAGGGATGTTCTCAGACAAACAGAAAGCGGACATAATATCGGTGATTTCATTAGAGAAGACTTTCATTTCAATGGACGTCGGTGCTGTTGAGTATTCCGATTAAATCCACTTAGTGTCTATTCAACTCATACTGATCCGCAACCTCATTGTGTTGTTGTTCTCCACGTTGAGGTGACAGGTCTGATCTATCAGAATTCAGTGGTTCACAATCAGTTCTTGATCTGCGATCGCCTTTTTTGCGAATTCAGGCGACCCTTGGAATGTTTATTGATTGGTTGCGAGGTTAAAATCCTGTCTGTTTGAACGAGTTTTCGACAAAATTTGTTGGTCGGAGTTCGGTGTGCCATTTGAAGGAATAATGTGGGAATATGCTGATGATGCTAGTCTTGATCCACACGGCACATGTGAGAAGGATAGGCTGCATGTCAGAGAAGAGGGCAGGGTTGCAGAACGAAGGACTGTTCAGATACACCCTGTTCAGAGAGCATTGTTAGAGTCCTGTTACAGATTTTTCAGATTCTTCTTAGGTGAAAATGATTTTCAAACATGGGTGTCATTCGCTAATCATTGACGTTGGACGGTCGAGACATCATCAGGGATGGTGATTTTATGCTTCTGAGAGAGACAATTTATGCTTTTATGGCCAAAAATTATGCTCGGATTATATCGAAATCATACGTAACTGATGTAAAACGTTCATTATATTAAATGTGTCATTGTGATATTGTGACATAGTAATTTGAGCCAATTGCCATGTGATATGACTCTGAGAGTCTGAGAGGGAACTTGAACTACCGCTGAGAAATATATAATTTAATTCGAAATCGCATTTACAATCACAAATAATCTATTTCCTTGTCACAAAATGAATCAGGTTTTGATAATTAATCAATCTTATAATTGATGGCTTTGGGCGGGAGGACCATTAGGCCTAGGCCTTGATAAAGCGTCAGGACGGGAAACGTCGGCCACCTTGTATCTTTATTTACTTCATTATAATTTTCGGCCTAACAACAATCGGGAGAGTTTTGTGCCTACACACTCGTAGTGTATATTTTTTGAATAATCAATCTTAATTGCACATGTAATGTTTGTCAAAAACATGAACGATGATGCTTAATTAGATTATTAGAATGTTCATTTATGTCTGAAAAGATAAAATATACTTCTACAGGTAGTTATATTCTCAACTGGTTGCTGTTAATTCCAGTTTACAAGGATTTGTTGTACAATTTTGTCAGGATTGAGAAAGTTTGTTAATGCAACTGATTCCTGAGGACTATAGCATTGCAAAGCAAGTGCCACTACATCTTTTTCCACTCTAATTAAAAGTTGTTCCGTTCTATTTAAAACATTCAGTTGAAAACGAGCACTATTCTACTACAAAAACAATACGACAGTCACCAACTCACCAATGTAGCTAAATACCGTATTGCAAGTCTCTCTTATCCACAACATCGGCGTAAACTTTGAGAAATTTTGCCAAATGAAATAGACTAACTAACTCAGCACTTGAAATTATCTCCTGCTATTCACACCAAACACATCTTAGAGCAAGTGCATCTCAGAAAGTGTGTGCGTGTATAATGCATGGGATGATGGTGCGCTAAACCGATCTAAAGATTCTTACTTCTGCTATTGTTCGAATCCTAAGAATGACTCATTTTATCCGATAATGTGATGATGTAGTTATTGAATGTGGCTGTCAACGCTCTGCTCCGACAATACTTACAATACGGTGCTATATTGGTGAATTGATGAACACTTATAGAATAAAATGTTTCATTGTTTTTTATGATCCTCTTATTAGGAATATCTGCATTGTTTTATTATTCATCAGAGTCCATGTTGTACATGCATCATGAAATATCATGATATCATTGATTTCTTTAGTGTCATTTTGTTTTTGCAGTAGATTAGAGCTCGTTCTTAACTGAATACAACATTTTTAAATAGAATGGAACAGGCTTTAATTAGAATGGAAAAAGGCGCAGTTCTTTTCAGCCAGGGAGGCGGAGTCGGAGTCCCGGAGTCCTATCAAATGATAGCACTCCGGACTCCAGCTTATAACTACACCCGAAATATAATACAAACAATTTATTTATCCTGGTACATAGCTGTCATTGTCTTGATGTCAACTTTCTCCGTCAAACAAAAGTACAGAGACAGCAGTGTATGCAAAGCTTGTAATAGTTGAGGGAATGAACTGTGACAGTGATAAAAGGATTGTCGTTTCACTCTGTGATTTAGCAGAGAAGACAAGCCTTCCTACTTCGATCATACCTACTGTATGCACAAAAGGTCACATCGGAGACAAAAGTAAAATATTTGTTTGTTTGAGGACATAACCTCTTACCCTCACGTTAATCGTGTGTCTGAGCCCTCCTCCAAAGCGCATAGTAAAATCAAAAGTGTCCTCATATTTTTTTTGGAGAAGATGGGGATTTTCCTGCCTGGTAGAGACTGGAGAAAAACCGTGTAAAGCACACATCAAGAAGATGGGAGGAGCCGAGTCGTATGCATCCAACTTAAAGCGACATTTGATCAACTTTCATCGAAAATGATTGATAATTGATACAGCAATGATCACTAAAGATAGATTCAGGTATAAGCCTATAATGATCTATGATGCAGGTTAGCAGTTTTTTCAAAAAACTAGGCTATATATCTTTGCAAGCCGGAGTCGGAGTCGGAGTCCCGCATCCCTGCTTTCAACATTAGAAGTCGAACCACTGGAATTCAGACAGGAGATCAAATGACATCAATGTTGTATTTGATCAATTCCATGCGTGACGTTTTTCGAGTATAGTTACTGCATAATTACAATAAAGCAAATATAATCTAATCAATCTTACTGTTTGAAAAATTCTCAAACTTAAAACGGTGTGGTATTCAATTTTACCAAATATTATCCCATTCTTTTGAAATTCAAAATTGGTCGAAACGTGACGCCGTTTCTCAAAATTGCCACCATTTGCAGTTCTATGTATGCTATCTGAAAAGTCTGCGAATTGTGATGTACAAGTAGCTATTACTCACCAGATTCTCAAATGATATGTCAATATGATAAGTTAATTCAAACATTGGTCAAGAAAGAAAGTTGTTGTCTTTTAGTTCAAAAAATTTGAAAAATGAATCGTGAAGTTGTTACGCGTCCGAATTTTAACAATCTGATTGATCTATAGCAATGCAAAGCAAGTGTGACTAGTTCCTTTCACCATTAGAAGTCCTCAGAAAAGACATCAAATGACAGCAATGTTGTATTTAGAGCGGTTTATGTTGAGAAGGCCGAAATATAGATCAATCAGTTCTTAGGTTTTTCTTGACAGCTGTGGATTATTTTTACGACGTCATTCTTAAACATAAAGCAAAAATGCTGCGTACTGATGATGAACATTTATTCTCACAATTGATCTTGGTATTGAAAGTAACACCCAATATAGAGAGTTCAGTGACGGATTTCACGTCGGGCGGGCTTACAGTCGTAGACGGATTGTTAAAAGCCTTTTTAATCAGCAGGGATTTGCATTTTGACATGTTGAGCTTCAAATGCATATGTTGAGACCATTCTAGAGCTCGTTTATGCTCGTTGAAGATATGAGTGTTGTCCGAGTCTTTAGGTAATGGAAAGTACAGATTTATATCGTCTGCATATTTAATCATATGGCACTTTGAATCATTGACTTCAAGGGTAGACGTCGCCACTGCAAATAGATAGGGCCCTAAAATGGATCCCTGTGGAACACCGGAAGTTATGTTAGCAGTGATGCAGTGTGGTTGCAGACATTATGAGAGCGCTAAACGTCCACATTCGTGAAAGCAACAAAGCACAAGTAGAACAAGTACACTGTAACTTGGAGTGCTCACGTTGACAAGACAGCAGCCACGGCATCTCGTCGTCTTTATGCTATACGCCTAGTTCGACGCTCTATACACCCGGCAAATTTTTCCTTCATACGATCCATCATGAAATATCGTGCACTTCTATTTGCGTCCTGAAACTCCACTAAAACCAAGCGCCTAGATCGTGTCCAACGTCGTTCTGAAAACATTCTGTGTTCGGTAGCAACTAAATACACTAGCCTACCTGGTTTACATGAACGCTTCCTGAAGAAGATAATGTCCTCTAATCACATATTGCACAATCACTTGCCTCCGATCTCAAGATCTGGTAGATTTCTACTTCCTTCAAGACTAACTGTGAGATGAAGCAATTCTTTTTTCTTGTACAATGATCACGTCAAACGATGAGTATCAACAGCGACCAGTAGCTTGTAACATTTTCTGTCCTTTCTTGAGTAACTTCAGAGATTGTATTGATTTCCATGTCGTAATAAAGACATTTTATCAAAGAATTAGACAGGCCATCTCTTCTTCTGTTTGATAGAATGGAAGCATTGGAACATGTAATGCTTGTGAATGGTTCATTCTGCTGACATAATACCATAGCAATCGAACAATGAGCACGCCAAATTCATAGAAATTGACAACAATAAAACCTCTAGAATGGAAATTAAGCTTCATGCAATGCACAATAACGGCACATAAATCGCGCGCATTTTCACTTAGATGCATCTGCCAACGTCTGTATCATTGGGTTAGAATCAGTCACGTGAGTAAATCGAGGCTTTTCATTGGTTCTTCATGCACCAACTTAGTTCCCCCGGATGTGCCGCGACCTTGAGTCAATTTCCATTCTAGTCAACTTCAGATAAACAATCTATTTCTATGGCCAAATTGTGCGAAGTTTCAGTGACTGTTATCAACCGGATCACACAGCAAGGAGACACAGTCGATGTCAAGTTCTACAGAGAAGTTTGTGAACGTTTTTTCGTGCACCTGCTAACTTTTTTAATAATGACCGGAGGGACTAACATATTCGAGAAAACTTTTGCGCAATGATCTGAATTCTTCGAATCTGAAGGAATTGTGGTTATCGGAGGATTTTAAAGAAATTCACAGCAATCCGCAAGCGACGCACGACTATTTTTCCTATCTCTGTAAGGTATTAAAAATTTCTTTTTGCCCACTTAGCAAGTTCCTACTTGTGCCATCGTTTTGAATTAGTATGCACTTCTAGCAAAGTGACAGGATTAAACAATCTATACAGGATGGCCGCCAACAGGATGTCCTTCATACTTGAGTTGATGCTAAAAACAGCTTTCGTCTCTCCTTGAAATTTATTGACCAGATTAAAATAGTTAATTAAAAGATATGTACAAGTCCTACGCATTTCGAGCGTTCGCTCTTCCTCAGGGGGTAATTCGCTAAAACCAACTCCAATTAACTATTTTAATCTGGTCAATAAATTTCAAGGAGAGACGAAAGCTGTTTTTAGCATCAACTCAAGTTAAACAATCTAATTCTGTGCGTTTTATTATTATTATTATTAACATGATCGGCTTGACAATGAATGCAGGAGTTGGATTCTTGGATGGTGCAAAATCTATTCTGATACCCTTCTGGAGGTCGGGGTCACGAAGGGATATCTATGAATAATAAGCCTCTCGATAGCACATCAGCAGATTTCTTTCATGTGATCAGTCATTCGTTTCTACATTTCATTATTCCAAGCAACGCCATTTTATCAAACTTTTCCTCGTATTCAGAACAGCATTTTCAATGATTAATTCCCGGATAAAAGGGAAAATCATCCAATCTACCAAAGTGATAACTTTGTGCATCGATACATGGCGTCATTGATACAAGTTATCATTTGTAGGATTGGTTGTCTTCCCCATTAAGTTTTAATCATCCGTCTGTCACTGCGCGTTATCAAGATCATCATTGTTTTCCTTACTACAATTCTATCTATTGATAAGCAATTGTGTGTGTAAATATCGAATCACACGTCCAATTCACATGGCATTCATAAAATGATGTTTGATACAAAAAATCGAGATCGCGTGTATCTTCATCGATATACAGAAGACTTGCACCTAGTAGACTTCTGAATGGACTGCTGACTTCAAGTGATACAATTAGAGAGCTGGTCCACTTCTCCAACAGATAGAAATCGACCGGTGGTAGGTTATCGCACTAAGCCGCTCTGATAAACATTAATAAAATGTTTAATCGTCAAATATATATTCTTACAGCAATTGTCTCATATACACAGCAACGCTAGAAGTCTCATTGTACTCGTGTATTGCCACAAACGCGTTTCGTCTGCTCTCAGTCGGTGTGACACGCAGAATGAACCAAAAGTGATAGAGACATGAATACTGTTAATATCGATCAATCAATGGACAGTCACAGGTCAAGCAAGCGCGAAGTGAATAAGTAGTAGCTGAAGTACATGTATAGAAAAATTACTAATAGGGAAAGAAAAGCATTGACGATATAAATGTAAAGTAAAAATGATCAAGGTAAAAGTAACGTTCACAAGTGCTCCTTCTGAGCACACAAGTTTGGTGTTAGCCGCTTTATTGCTAGGGCTGTGGTAACGGTAGAGTACCTTGAAGAACGACTTCGCCTGTTGAGCAGTAGTGCCACACGTTTGCAGATGCTTCGTGATGGAGCTTTGAGGAGTCTTCGTTGATCTGGGGGGCTTCTTCTCAGCCGTGCTGAGCCACTGTGGGATGTGCTCATTGATGCGGTCCCGGAGTCGTCGGACCCTTTTCTTTTCCTGTTAGTAATTTTTCTATACATGTACTTCAGCTACTACTTATTCACTTCGCGCTGGCTAGACCTGTGACTGTCCATTGTTTGATCGATATAAACAGTATTCATGTCTCTACCAGTTTTGGTTCATTCTGCGTGTCACACCGAAGAGCATACGAAACGCTTTTGTGGCAATACACGAGTATAATTCATTTATAAAATATATATTCTAATGAAACATATTCCCAGACAGCTGGTCTTGCTCTGAATTTGTTCACATACAACCTGATGCACGCCTGTTTCAACTAGATCGTAAATCGTCACAATTATATTCAAAATCGGACTATTTGTATCGAAGAAGTTGTAGCTGAGTGAAAGGAAATTGCAGTTGACTTCTCACCCTTTTGAGGGGTCCTATGGATGTGATGATGGCTCCCCCTTTACTGAGGGCCTTGGACGGTGCTGACATAGTCAGGACTGTAATGTCGAGCGTTGTCATCTTTTAGTCCAGATGCCCTTCCTGCCGACTTCCAATGACACCTTCGGGGCTCGACCTCTGGACCAGAAGATCGCTAGGCCAAGCACTTAACCACTGTGCCACGGAGACAGGATGCCCTTCCTGCCGACTTCCAATGACACCTTCGGGGCTCGACCTCTGGACCAGAAGATCGCTAGGCCAAGCACTTAACCACTGTGCCACGGAGACAGGATGCCCTTCCTGCCGACTTCCAATGACACCTTCGGGGCTCGACCTCTGGACCAGAAGATCGCTAGGCCAAGCACTTAACCACTGTGCCACGGAGACATGATGCCCTTCCTGCCGACTTCCAATGACACCTTCGGGGCTCGACCTCTGGACCAGAAGATCGCTAGGCCAAGCACTTAACCACTGTGCCAGGGAGACCGCCTATTGACGCGATGATTTGTAATTAATGTCATTATGGTGCATTGTATTGACTCCGTTTAAACCTCTATCTAGTTTGCTATTCAGTAATTCGACAATCAAAACAAAGTGCATGACATCGTAGAAATGGCGGTTTATCTCATGGAATTCTGACAGTAAAACAACAATGACACATTACAGTCTCAATAAAGATGATAATAAGAATACGCCAAGTGTTGAATTTCACTGTTTCCTACGGAGTGAGTTGTGCGCTGCTGAGGATGAGAGTTCTCTTCCTGACATCTATTTGGCCGATTTCCAAGTATGTCTGGTAGAGGAGATCGACTGTCTCCTCGTGTACTGCGCGCATCAGACAATTGCCGGAACTATTTCTCTACTAACACTTATCTATCATCAGAAGATTATGAAACGCTTCATATGAATGTTCTTGGCAGCGACTGATAGAACAATTACAGCCTCTGTCAGCTCGTCTGAAAACATCGTCTCCTGTGACTAACACTCACAATATAGACTGACATTATTCCGATCCTTCACGCGGTCAGTGGGAATGACCTCATTCCAGTCCGATAATAGTAGAATTGCGAATGAATGTCTTGAATGTGAGTCGTCTGCAGAGAAACTTACTTAACTCTTCTGTTTGACCATCTGACGCCCGATCTACTTTCAAAAGTCGTCAAATATTGCCGATTTGCGGTTTTTTCCAATGCATCGCACGAGGTTTGGAGTGGTACAATGAGAATAGTGTAGATCTCCTCTTACTGTAGCCAAGATAATAATAATAATAATAATAATAATAATAATAGTCACTTTATTGTAGAAATGAAAATCTGAAGTTACAACATGCACGATCAGTATCATGATGTCGAGTTGTATCATTTACAAACATACGGAAAATAAGATTTTGTACACTTCATAGTTTTGCACAAAGGCTGACGAAAATGTCCACATAAAGAAAGTTTGTCAGGTAGAAATCGATGCAGGGGTGATCCGTGCTATCACATTTAATAAAATGCTTGATCATAAGATTCTCACGACGGGATTCCAACTGAGGCATTATCGAACAATCGCAATCGTCATCACAAATAATGCGGTGAGCGCGCTTTACCACTCGTTGCAGTTTCATCATGAGTGGATTTAAGATACAACCAAGCAAAGGTGTAGCATACAATAAAATCAAAACAATCATGCTATCAAGAACTGTTAGAAGTTTTTCTTTTGTAATAAAAGGTCTCAAAACTCTTAAAATGTGTAACTGACGAGAACATGTGCGTATGACATTGCTGAAATGATCGTCCCATGTCAAGCGATCATTCAGCGTCACACCCAATATATGCAAAGAATCTGAAAGAAGGATATCATCATATAGAGGGATATTCACGTGCTTCCTTTTCCGGATGATGATCTGCTTACATTTTGAAAGATTCAGCGTCATTTTGTTGGCCTCCACCCATTCTTGAATGAGGGGCAAATGATTTGAAGCCTGCTCTTCGGTAATTGCTTCGATTAGGGTGACGCCGTCCGCGTATTTGACCATACGCGCGTTGACGTTTTGAATTTTGAGCGTGGCCATATACAGACAGAATAGGTAAGGCCCAAGTACACTGCCCTGAGGTACACGTGAGATGACTCACTGGTGGGCCTAAAAGTCCGTTGACATGGTTAGAGGTAGGTCTCCAGGTTAGAAAATGGCCTCCCTCACAACTCGAATCCACCCCATTCAGGCTAAGGCCTTGTGAGCCCATCTTTCTGGAGACTCGTCTCTCCCTGCTCTGTATTCCTCCTGATCTTCTTCCGACTGAAAAAAACATTTTGCCCAAGGTAATTCGTTTGTCCAGTTCTTTCGCCAGTGTCTCGATCTTGAGACTAACGAAAGTCTATTTCTGTCACCGTTCACCATAAAGGGTTGCGGACAGTCACACAAAACGGACGCTGTTTTGCGACAAGATTGGTGTTGTCTACTCTGCTGTGCACATGAATTCCAATGTGCAGATTTACTTCTTTTATATCAAATCAGATGCAGGCAGTATAAACCTCGTAGGCTAACTATGATTGTATAAAATAATATCAGATAAAGGACTATGTTGAAAAACGAAAGTAAAACTAGCGAAACTTATCTCATTCTCGCAGACTGCAATGTTTTGATAGTGATGATATTGTTGCCATATCTATTGCAGTAATCAGCGTTCTATTCTGTGATTATAGTGAACAGTCTCATCTAATGTCATGTGATTTTTATGCTTGTGTGACTTTAATCTTGAAGGAAACTGCATCATTGATTGACGATAGGCAATAATTTAGTATTTTGTTTGACCACTGTTCTAGATATCAAAGAATACAAAGAATAACATCGTCATAGATCAACCATAACTTCACGCTAGCGGCTGTATGCTGCCATAATTGTGATTTCATGAATTCTGCAGATTGCTCATTATCCAAATCTTGATAATCTTGTCGTCAATTAGATTGTTTATTGTAATCTCATCTATAAGTCATTAATGTGCAACGTCTTCGATTTCATCCAAAATGCTGTGATTTGTTGACCTTTGTTTGCATGAGGATTTCCTGCATGTCTTTCAAGATTATATTATTGGTTTTAGACGTGACAGCATGCATCTGGTGAGTGTTTATTGTGCGTGATGATTAACAGCGTTTTCATGAAATTGACAAGTTTGGCTTCCCTGAAAATGAATTTCACTTGTTTGAGCATTACGACAATCCGATCATGCCGGCCAAATAATTATCACTCTTCGCTTAATGACTTTCGATTTCGAGAAATCCGATTTCTTCAAGATATCTTTAAAGAGTACTGTTGCCTTCGCCTTGACACATGACGAATCAGGGATCGCAATTTTCCGGTTTTTACGAAATTATTCTAATGTAAATATTTCAAATTCGTGCATGTAAACCGCGGTTTTCCCGATTTTCCGTTTTTTTCTGGGGTGAATTGCGATCCCTGGGACGAAGTCCGAAACGTCTGCAATGAATAAATTCTAGTATTTGTCATTTTCGTGCCTTGTCTTTCTGCAGGTTTCTCTCACTAAACCCATGCAGTTAAAGAATATGAAGGACTGCCACCTGCTGAAGAGGAATTGAAGTGTAAAACAGTAACATGTTCCTCCTTTGATTTTTGGATATTAGTAGTGAAAAATGATGTTGAAGAAGGCTTGACGTCAACCCTTATTGACAAAATAGCGCTTAGTTCTTTTGAACTTCAATTTATGATGTTAGGAAGAAGCATACGTTGATTATCTTGTTCTGGTTATGTCATGGAAAGAACTTGTGTGCTGGGATGAAGCCACATGCATCAACTGATTTGGAAAGTCTGGAGCGAAAACATTAACTGCTTTCTTAGCGACAACGGTTCATCCACTCTTAGAAGTCAGAGCTTCTATCTACTGCGCCACAGAGACCAATGATGGTCGGGGACCACAGAATTAGATTCATCTGCACCCGCTTCAGTTTCCTAGAAAGGAGGAATTGTATGTAACCTTAATATCGAAATGACACATCACAGAATTAGACAACTTGATCCTTCTCGAATGGATAATTCGTGTATCGCTTGCTATTGGAAATGGCAAACAATAAGCTGTCAGCAGAGGACACCAGAGCCAGTGAGAGATGCGTGCGTACTGTGATATCACTTCGCACACACCAAAACACACATCGATGCCTGGCTTCGATTCAATGTATGCACTATGCAGTGAGAAATACCGAGGAGAGGATGTGAAATCATCAAGTGAACTAATTTTCGTACACCTGCTACTTTCTTTAATAATGATCGGAAGGACCAACATTATGGAGAAAACTTGTGCGCAATGATCTGAATTCTTCGAATCTGAAGGAATTTTGGCAATCGAAGCACTTTGCTGGAACTCACATTAATCCGCAAGCGACGCACGACTTTTTTTCCTATCTCTGTAAGGTATTAGGAATTCCTTTTTGCCCACTTAATAGGTTTCTCGATGTGCCGTCAATTTCGTATTAATCACACTTCTAGCAAAGCGAAGCAGATAAACGAAATATTTAATTCTGTGTAGAGGACAGTCCTGTCCTTGTGACCATGGGATCGTGAGGCAGAGTTGCTATCCACTCCACCACAGAGACCAATGAGTTCGGGGAAAGTCCTGACCTTGTGACCATGGGATCGTGAGGCAGAGCTGCTATCTAGTGCATTACCTCTACATGTATATGTATGTTACTCTGTCGGCACTTCTGCAATTACAGTTGCTGATTTAGCAGAGTTCTCTTAGATGTTTGGAAATCGGATTTCTCTGTAGATTCATCTAACGCTAAACGTTGCTGCTAAATTGATAGGATGATCTGTAGCTGGTAAGTATTCCTTTACGGCTTGTTTTTACATGTTGACGCGTTTGACAGAGTGTTTTCTCTACAATTGTTGAGTAATCTTGTTTTTCACAATGAAATCAATCATTGAAAATTGACTTTAGATACTTGTATTGCTGCGTGTTTTGCATCTCCAAATGCATTTAAATCTTACTGAAGGTGACTTCGTGATGTTGAGAGGAGTGAAGCAGGAAAATGATGTCTATCTTAAACTGAAAGAGAAATATATTTTTGTTATAACTAAAGCGTTCTTGTAAATTGAACCGCCATTTTCTTCGGGAAAACAACACGCTCCTGATTAGCCGTTCTTAACTTCTCTACCGATCAATATGAACCAAAAATAGATTCAAACAAGAATTGAATGACACCTACAACTCACAGGGGAATTTCTACATGTACACTTGGCGAAGGAAATTCTCAACGTACGATAATAAATCACTGAATGTGTAATCATCTATGAAGTTGAATCATTATGTCATTACAACTGTTTACACGTCTTCACGTGATTGACAAATTCTAAATAATGACTCAGCTTGTTAACGTCAGGAATATTGTTTTTGTAAAGTTAACAGATTTTGAGCTAGTTTGTCATTCGGGGAAGATACGGAAACAGAACTTCGGTCTGAAATCCTATCTACAACACTTCGAGGTATTGGGCTTCTCAATTCTTCCGTGACCTCTGGAACGATGCAGCGTTATTCAGCAGATGGAAAACGCGATGTCATCTCACTTGTTTTATCACCGCATCTGTGTCTCAAATTCATTCCCAGTACGTTTGTGTGTTCAGTAAGAAGTAGTGTCGATGTTGAGAGGCGAACTGTATACATTTGTGCCCGATGATCACAAGGATGTGATCGCCTGTAAAACTCTTAATGCCCTTAATTTAAAGGCTATTTTTTCGAAAGTAGAAAAAGTTATTTTTCTTTTTGAGTCAATCATTTTGTAGTTCCCATTCGTGAGGCAAAAAGACAACTCCCTCTAGTACGCCGAGCGTTTTGTAGCTTACTGCTTTACTTGCAGATATTGCGTCCTTTTCACATTCGCTTTGAAGAGCATGAAAATAACTTAAAGCTATCGAACAATATCAGTGCTTCGGCAGAACATGCGATTGAAGATCATCAGGGTAAACTGAATATTACGGACATTGACATTAAAATCCTTGCGAAGTTAAATCCACCAATAGCGTCACGTCTGAGTCAAGCCGACTTAATCAGAAAGCGCAAACTCGGATTAAATCGGACACACGAGCTGATTGATTGAGAGATACTCGGACCTACAACCATTGTATGTAAACCACTCCTCCGTCTTTCAGTCACTTTTTACTACGCTTTGACGCTGACAAGGACTGCTAACGTTGGCTTGTAAATACACTGTACCTTAAGCATTTTATCAAAACATTCGGCAAACTAGAGGGAGCTAGCTGTCTTTGTTTCACGAATGATAATGAACCTCCCGTGTCAAGCCATCCAATGAGTAGGTTCTATGTTGATATTTTGACAAATATATGCTTTCCAATGATCATTTTCTTCATTTTAAACACGTCTTAATCATTTCATAATTTGAGTTGTTGGTATTACTATGTTGACGTTTACAGCGTTTTCCAATAAGTTTTCATGTTTTTATAACCAAGAGTTTTCATAGACATTGAAATCCCCTTCCCTTTTATATGTTTTTACTTATATCTATGCCAGCTGAACTCCCTGACAACAAATAGCGTAATGACAGAGACATCTCTATGCCAGCTGAACTCCCTGACAACAAATAGCGTAATGACAGAGAGATATCTATGCCAGCTGAACTCCCTGACAACAAATAGCGTAATGACAGAGAGATATCTATGCCAGCTGAACTCCCTGACAACAAATAGCGTAATGACAGAGACATCTCTATGCCAGCTGAACTCCCTGACAACAAATAGCGTAATGACAGAGAAATATCTATGCCAGCTGAACTCCCTGACAACAAATAGCGTAATGACAGAGAAATATCTATGCCAGCTGAACTCCCTGACAATGAATAACCGTACGACAGAGAAATATCTATGCCAGCTGAACTCCCTGACAATGAATAACCGTACGACAGAGACATCTCTATGCCAGCTGAACTCCACGCAAATGAATAACGCTATCACAGAGAGATATCTATGCCAGCTGAACTCCCTGACAATGAATAACCGTACGACAGAGACATCTCTATGCCAGCTGAACTCCACGCAAATGAATAACGCTATCACAGAGAGATATATATGCCAGCTGAACTCCCTGACAATGAATAACCTTATGAAAGAGAGATATCTATGCCAGCTGAACTCCCTGACAACAAATAGCGTAATGACAGAGAAATATCTATGCCAGCTGAACTCCCTGCCAATAAATAGCGTAATGACAGAGAGATATCTATGCCAGCTGAACTCCCTGACAATGAATAACCGTACGACAGAGACATCTCTATGCCAGCTGAACTCCACGCAAATGAATAACGCTATCACAGAGAGATATCTATGCTAGCAGAACTCCCTGCCAATAAATAACCTTATGAAAGAGAGATATCTATGCCAGCTGAACTCCCTGACAACAAATAGCGTAATGACAGAGAAATATCTATGCCAGCTGAACTCCCTGCCAATAAATAGCGTAATGACAGAGAAATATCTATGCCAGCTGAACTCCATGCAAATGAATAACGCTATCACAGGGAGATATCTATGCTAGCAGAACTCCCTCACAACAAATAGCGTAATGACAGAGAAATATCTATGCCAGCTGAACTCCCTGCCAATAAATAGCGTAATGACAGAGAAATATCTATGCCAGCTGAACTCCATGCAAATGAATAACGCTATCACAGGGAGATATCTATGCTAGCAGAACTCCCTCACAACAAATAGCGTAATGACAGAGAAATATCTATGCTAGCAGAACTCCCTGCCAATGAATAACGCTATGACTGAGAGATATCTATGCCACCAGAACTCCCTGCAAATGAATAACGCTATCACAGAGAGATATCTATGCCAGCCGAACTCCCTGACAATGAATAGCGCTTTGACAGAGAGATATCTATGCTAGCTGAACTCCCTGACAATGAATAACGCTTTGACAGAGTTATTTCTTGAATGACAATGATATCTGACATGTTTCTCTGCAGATTTGCCCGGCCTCTTTATTGAGTTGGCTGAGAGGGGATTCCCTGTGGTGGACGTCCATGGCTCCTTCATCCGTGTGGAATCTCTGCAGAAGACGGTATCTTTCTATCCGGTAAGTGCAGTGCAGGAAGTGGGGAGGAATTAAGTTTCTTGTACGCCGTGTTGTTGTTCACAGATGTTTCCTAAACGCGCAGTCACTTTGAAGCGATTGCAAGACAAGGATGGTGATCTTGTAAGTGACCTCCCGACCAGTAATTTTCTTCCTGTAGTGATTTTGTCTGTCGCTGATGCTAACAGAGAGGTCGGCGACTTGCAACACTTCCCTTCAGCCGACAGAATGGCGGATAACATGAATTTCAAGTCTTTACTTTCCATTTGATTGGAACATCGGCATCAAGAGCAAACTTTACTTCAGACAGACAAGAAATTAGTTCGTGTCAAAGACAAATTTTCATATATGCCGGACACATCTCAGTCTCTGCAGTTAGAAGCAGGAATGCGGAGTCGGAGTCCCGGAGTCCTTTCAAATGATAGCACTCCGGACTCCAGCTTATAACTAGACCCGAAATATAATACAAGCAAATGATTTATCCTGGTACATAGTTGTCACTGTCTTGATGTCAACTTTCTCCGTCAAACAAAAGTAGAGAGACAGCAGTGTATGCAAAGCTTGTAATAGTTGAGGGAATGAACCGTGATAGTGATAAAAGGATTGTCGTTTCACTCGGTGATTTAGTAGAGAAGACAAGCCTTCCTAGCCTCGATCACACTTGCGCACCAAAGGTCACATCAGAGACAAAAATGAAATATTAGTTTGTTTGAGAACATAACCTCTTACCCTCACATTAATCGTGTGTGATGGCTCCTCCAAAGCGCATATTAAAATCGAAAGTGTACTCATATTTTTTGGAGAAGGATGGAGGATTTTCTTGCCTGGTAGAGACTAGAGAAATACCGTGTAGGGCACACATCAACAAGATGGGAGGAGCCGAGTCGCATGCATCCAACTTAAAGCGACATTTGATCAACTTTCATCGCAAATGATTGATAATTGATGCAATGATCACTAGATACCGATTCAGGTAAATCTATAATGATCTATGATGTAGGTTACCAGTTTTTCAAAAAACTAGGCTTTATATTCTTGCCACCCGGAGTCGTATCAAAGCATCCCTGATTAGAAGTGATCTTAAGGCTTATAAGTGACTACAATGTCGGAAACGGTGACAAGAAGACCAAATTGAGTGCACTCTCTACAAGCACTCAGAGACAAAACCGAACACTTCGGAGATGCGAAAATATCCATAACATAGGTAAAAGATGCACCCGAAGGTACGTAGTAGGACGCACAGAATCAACAGTCAGCCCAATCCACTCGGCACCAAACTAACAGCAGCCGTGCACCACCCTCAGAGGCTCTGATGTGTTACAAAGGATGGAGGGCTGCATTTGAAGCTGTGCGATTTTCGTCGATACTTCGTGCCTGATACCCTCTGATTGTAGGTGCCAAATCAAATTCGAAAAGCAGAGTTCAATTAAATAATTAAGTTGAATAGAAATCAGCCGATTTTACGATTTTTACTATTTGAATTTGCAGTGAACGTAGTGATAACACTGTGAGAACTATCACAGGATCATATCCGGGCTGTATTCATCACGATATTGGAAAGTGGATAGAGATGGCCACACGTTCACTATAATTTGACTATTGAAGTACTTGTAGATCAGATGAATGAAAAAGTCATGCCTTCCAACGTAAGAGAAATGTTTTCATCAATAGATTGTCAGCTTTTCATGTAGGACTGATTTCCGGACTGTGTGGCGATTCGATGGGTGGTAGTTCATCCTCAACATCTGAAGGTCAGTCTACCACATAATAATGCAAAATACAGTGCGCGACAGCAAGTTGGAAACTTGGCATAAATCTACGGACACGTACATTTTTCAACACCTGAATTTTTTTGCTATTAGGAAATATCGACAAATTTGTAATCATCTGAAAGAGAATTTTCGGATCTATCATTTGAATGTTGTTGAATTAATTGTTTTTGAAATTGGTGGTTCCTAGAGGCCCATAAACCCGAAAGCCCCAAATTTTCTTTGACTTGTTTTGGCAAGCGCATAAATCAATTTGAAACATTCTCCTTGTGATATTCAAAACCGTCACAAAATAGGCTTTCAGAAAATATATAGTTTGAAAGTGTTTTCTCGAAGTTTATAGGCAATATTTTGAAAGTAGTATAGATAGAAAATGTGGCGATTTTTTCATTTTCAGAATGTGTTGCGATAATAGCAGAAATAACGCTGTTAACTAACTGGTGGCATTTATTTACCTCAAAACTAGTGTCTTCAGCTTTTGTTGGGTAAATTTAAGGCCCTTCGAAGAAATATTCTGAAAATCCAACTTGCTGTCGCGCACTCTACATGTCACCATTGGAAAGATTGCATTCGGAATGTATCATAGCGAATAAGCCATTAGAACGAGAAATTTGTAGAGATAGAAAAATGCAATAATACATGAAAAGACATTATTTACGTTCAAATTTCAAATTGCTGTTTATAGTGCTAAAATTAATATAGAATACTATACTTGCAACGCCACATAAACATACCTGAGTAAAAACTTGCATAGATACCTTAGTTGTAATGAACAAATGTTGAAGAGTGAAAAAATATACATAGATTCATGAAAAATAAAAAAAATTGAAAATACAAATTTTAAATTTGAATTTTTGCTGTGAAGGTCCCCGCGTTACTACGACGCTAAAAATCGTCCGGTGCTGATAAGGTTAGGACTTCATGGCGCACGCATGGATTCGAACCCAAGTCTCGCAGAATCAACTCGCTACCAGGGGCGTAGTGCAATGCAATAGTGCAAAATTTGATAAACTAAGTAGTCACAGTGAAATATGTATCCGTACTGCTACTAATTTCTGAAAAAGGTAAAGGTAATATAATAAAGGAAAGGGAATATCATATCTTAAGATTCAGAGGTGAAATAAAAAATCCAAATCCAAAGTTAAAAAGGAAACAGTAGGTTTTATTCAATTTTGATTGTAGTGTAGTCCTACTTTTTGTAGTAACGGTATCTATCTGCACGTATTTGATAGTTTAATGAAAAGCAATTGATTAAAACATACGTTTATTGAAATTGAGAACAAAATCTGATTGGAGAACATGATTAATGTCGATCACACACGCGTTCCAAAAACGACGCTAATTCTCGTCACCGTGCTTCTTTCTTTTTGATTTCATTGGTTTTTCTGATAATTAGGAATCTTCTCAACTCAACGATCTTGATCCATTGTGGTCCGTAGCGCCGATTTTACGAATTTCAATTAGCTGAAAGAACGTTCACAATATGTAACCGTAACCGTCATTGCTAATTCGATCAAGATATCAGTAATATTCAATTAGGGCATGTTGCCGTCATCTTGCTGTCAATCATCAATGGCAAATAAACAGACTGCAAGTTTTCACAAGCAGAAATATCTGATACAGACTTTTCATTGCAAAATAGTTTATAGTCAGATAATGCAGCTTTGTATTGGATATCTTCTCGAAAGATTTCGCACAGAGTTTCAAATTCCTTCCATTATCCTTTTGACGGTTGTAATAATGAAGACAGAGACCTTAAAAGAGGACTAACCAGAATAACCCAGGGGGAACGTGCCCCTGCTCGCTACCACAAGGCTGCTATGATAGAATGGCAGTTTGTCTATCACTCACGATATTCCCTGCAAACAAGCCAAACGGCGAAATGTTTACCGCATTCAGCACCCGTCTGACTCAGTGACTATGGGAACAGGGATGAGCTCTTTAGTGTGCTGTTTCAATATCTCCATTCATTTGATGGAAATTCTATTTCACAAACTGCACTGATCATTAACCGCCTAGAAAAATGCGCCCGTGATAGTTATTTCAATATGAATCGATTTATTGGTCATTTATTTGATAGTTGTTCACATTCATGGCCGACCATTTTCAATTATCTTCATTTCTGGGATTTGCTGTCACAGTTTCATCGGAAGTTGTTTATAAGAATTCCATCGACCTGCAAGTTTGTAGAAATTGCAAGTCAAGATTGAAATGAGAGAAGAATTGAGATCGGCGTCAGACAGGCTCATGTGGAACTTTCTCTTGGATAGACACAACTCGGATGAGAAGTGTACAATTCCGGATGAACTGATTGATGCACAATAGAAAACGACACTCCGTCAAAGTTCTCCAACAATCGCACAATGACTGTCATTCCGGACAATTCCACATCACCATGGAGAATGACAAAATTCTTGTGACGATTTCCCAGACAGTTCAACATTGACACATCACTTCATTCAAAATGAATTCATCTTGTTAATTTTCATTTTTCAATTTCAAAGACATTTCATTGATAAATCGTCCAACAATTCCCATTTACAATGAGTCTCTTACAGTTGAATAGATAAGCACTTCGCCTCTCCATAATCATTACAGTAACAGTATAACCCAGTTACAACGCACCGTCAAGGAGCAAAAGCAAATGCTCGTTGTGTTGACATGACCGGTATATCAACGATAATTTTGTACATGAACAAGTTAATTGAGCAAAAGTTGATCTCTCGATACATCAATTAGACATAAGTAAAAATAGAATTTTAGCATTTTTTGTTTTTGAATATAATTCAAAAAGTGTTTGCATTAAAGTACAGCAAATCAATTCTCAAAATTTGTATGACGCATCTGTATTAGAAATAGTTTCAAAATGTGACAGAAACATTAAATTCTTCATTTTCTGCTTTTGTATAAATTGTTGGCTTAAGCTTCTCATTGCAATAACCTCGTGTGGCCGCAACTTTGTTTGATATGATTCAAAGGTTGTCACGTCAATTTGAGAATCATTGGGACTGGCATTCATCATATAACTCCTAGTTTGTAGCACTGGTGCACTGGGCTTATTGTGCTGCCGATGAACGCTTTATTTTTTGTATTTCTATTCAACAATGAGTTATGAAATACCAACCCCAAAAAATAGCATCCGGCAGTTAACCGAAAACCGACCTCAAAATACCCGCCAGGTTAGGGTTGTTTCCCGGGAAATACATAATATTTGTGATTTAGTTACAGCAAAGATATTAATAGGGTAGCTATGTCGTTCTTTTGTATTATGTGTAATTTTGGTTTCAACAATAAACAAACTGTAATTGGAAGACTTCGATTTTCTATTGTCTTAACGACCAATAGAAAACGCATTATAAAATTCTTGTCTAAATTGGCTTGCAAAAAAGGATAAAATTATATTTAAATAAATAAGAAAATAATGTAAAACGGCTTCTTGAATTCATTCAGAAAAGATCTAAAAACCAATAAAATTATTTTTTAATCTATTTTGAATGTATTTAAGCAATCATTTTACATTGATTCCATATTTATATGTAAATTTTATTATATTTCAAAACATTTTGCCAACCAATTTAGACAAGAAATTATGGTGCGATTTCTATTGGTTGCTAAACAGTAAACTTCGTTCGTTGCTAATAAAATCCAACGACGCATTGCAATTACACTCTTCAATTGTTAGTAACAATAAAGAGTCAAACTCTTATAATAAAGCTAAAATAAAGCCTTTATTATTATATTATTGTAAACTCACATCTACTCTTTTAATATCTTTGAGTTACAATACATTTATGAAGTCTAATATGATCGCATTTTATTTTGATTTCATTTGTCGACTGCTCCTCACTTCATTAAATATTATCAAGTAATCTTATCAAGCTACTTCTGCTTAAAGAAGAGGGGTCAAACTAGAGTGCTGTTCAAAAAAATGACACCTGAATTTTTTAATAATTTATTACGTCTTGTCGGTAGCTCTATCCAGGAGCAATGTTTTTATGAATACCCAAGTTTTATAGGCTCAAAGAATCTTCGGAAAGTTAGCTTTTGAATGATGTATGCCTTCTTGCTGTACAATAAATATAAAAGGCAGGAGAAGCGATTGAAATTGATGAAAATGTAGCTGTCCCATTTTTTTATCACCACTGTATGTATTTACATGTTATATTACCCTCGAATTATTCTAAAATATTGTTGATAATCTATCATCAATGTATTCGGCTTATAAACCTTACTAATTTATTTCCCGGGAAATGATTGAATGATTTCCCGATTTTTCGGGATATACAACAACCCTACGCCAGGTACTATCAATAATCATGAACTTGAAGTGTTAGATTTTTACCTAGACGAAACAGCGATAGATTTCGGTTGAACATCACCTGTGTGCATTGGTCTTCATCTGTATTGTGCAATCTTCCATGAGACGACTAGAATGAATGGTCCTGTAACTGAAATTATTGATTTAATGAGGAATTACGAGTCTACCTGACGATCATGCAATATTGTAGAAATTATGTGGAAGAAGAGGATTCTATCGGTCAATTGATGACGGACTGGCCGTGAATCTCCTCTTCATACATGCATTTCTATGTTCCATTCACAGCACTTTTATGTCGCTTTCTATGTTTTTAAACATCATCAAGTTCGTAGACTTATTTTTCATTGCTTGATAGATCTCCTGATGAAATGCCGTATGTAAGTGCCGCTCTGGCCTCCCAATTAAGAAGTTGCATTTCTGCGACGTGTAATTGTTAATTGAGTGAACGATTCTTTGCGGTGAGTTGTTCTTTTCTCTATCTCGCAAGTGAGGTCGTCGAGGATGACTCAAAGATTCAACAACTTCCGTGTACCAGTCTGCAATGAGACCTGTGTGATCTGTTGAAACAGTGATGATTTCTTAGTTCTGAAGGATGACAGTGGAATATTCCTTAGATCTGATGCTTATGCTTCCTCCCTTGCACGCCAACTTATTATGACAGCTCATCGCCACTTGACAGAGATGGACGGACGAATATTCGGATGTTGATCGCTGAGTCAGTTGCTATTTCCCCATCACCGGCAGTATCAGCAAGATTTCATGCCAAATCTGTAGAAGGTCAGAACGCGACCCACCTGCAGTTGTGTTGTTTCACAACAACTAAGAGATGCAAGCTCTTCATACAAATAATGCAGGTCATCCTCCTCATGTGCTTGGAAAGTGAGTCTTATTCGCCGTCACGTCCATGTTGTGTTTACTTCGTTAATGATTCATCGAATTCCATAGCCAGAGACCGAAGACAATAGAATAAAGAGGAACGATTGTGAATTGTAACAGTAAGAGCAACGAATTAATAACAAAGTACATGCAGTAATCTCTGCGGTTATTGCCTCCATAATAACGTTTGTGCTTTCCAAAGAGTGCATAAATTTCAAGGAGCGCAATAAACAGTCTTTATTTTTCACCGTGCGTATAATGTAGATATCCTGTCACTTCATTTGACCTGTAAAGCAGATTATTGCCCGCGCGGGAGATCACATTCACTCCAATGCACTGGAAGGAGCGCACTCTATGCTAATTATGAGTGCTCTTGTCCTGCTTTAGTATAGACTAGATCTGTGAATAGATATTTTCACGATTGGTCAGGCTAAATTTCTATTCAAATACTCTTGATCATCATAGACATGTCAATCACAATCTGTCCTTGATCATCATAGCATTCGAACTCGTTAGATTTACCGCATTTCTTTGAATAAGAGTCGCGTCTCTTATTTTTTTCAGATCCCTGATTGATGCGTCTCTTATTCAAGGGCGTCTCCTATTCAGGGGCGTCTCTTATTCAGGGGCGTCTCCTATTCAAGGGCGTCTCCTATTCAAGGGCGTCTCTTATTCAAGGGCGTCTCTTATTTATCAAATGTTCAAGTTTTCATTCTTTCATTAGAAAAAGATGTCTTAGTTTTTTGCTTCTATTCTCTTTAGGTAACCTTTAGCATTCCTCACTTAGGCCTATGTCATGGGCAAATTTCGCCAGTAATTTTTCTTAACATATACTTACGGCTTTTTAATCATAATTCAGATATTTTGGAAATGAAAGGAGTTTTTATTATGGTTTGTAGTTAGTAGCATATCTTGTAGACTCATCTAATACATTCAGTTATACCAGTACATGTTGTGTTCACTATACATGTAGACTAGATCTGAATTTACCGAAACGAAAATACCGATAATCAAGTAGTATTTACAGCAAAAGTTACTGACCGACCGGTACATGACTCCAAATGCAAAGGAAGCTTCCAGTATAATGCCTCCCTAAATGGTAGATGACCTAAGTAACCTTAAGTAGGCCTGCATGTACTGCATGTACAAGCAACAAAAGCCTTATATATTATACAATATTGGTCATGATACCCGGTATTTACTATGTAGACTGACTTATTTTACTAAGATAAGTAGGCCTAATTATCGCTCAGGCGGATGTAGCTACCCAACATTACAATAGCCCTGCATGTAAACTATGTCTATAGCAGTGTATTTTTTGTACATGCGTTCTCTTATTCCAGGGCGTCCCTTATGTCAAGGGCGTCCCCATAGATCACGGGCGACTCGATATTCAAAGAAATACGGTAAATAGCCCTCAAGACCTTCACGGGCTGGTCATTTAAGTTATGGCACAGATGTGAAATGCCCCTAAAAAACCAATCATCTGCATTACGTTTCGTATTTAACTGTTATTGTACGCCCTTCATATGATATACATTACACTTAGGAAGTTTTTCATCCTCTAAAACGGTGAATTCTACATAGAAATCTCAAGAAACACCGCTGATATCTACAATTCCATAACAAAAAGAGGAAGATTTTCACAGCTACAAAATTCTGACGATGCTGTGAAATCTAAACTCGTGCAAAGTATCCATCTAAATGACATTATTCCCGCTCTTCTTGCTCGTGCAGAGACATGTTGATCGAGAATAATGTTTGGCCCATTATAATAAAGATGGATGCTTTGCACTTGTTGGGCAAATAACTATTGCATTTACCCACTATTCAATCCAGCGACATCAATATTAAATCATTCATAGAGAAGACCTTGAAGGCAAACACTTTAACTTTCTGTACTTCTTTTGCTCGCGCCAAAACTATAACTTGTTTAGAATTTACATTTTAAAGGAGTGATTTCAATGGATTTCCACATGCGAGTCGAATTGTGTGAATGTAGGCTTGCATAGGATCACAAACTGTAGTGTGTATTCTCCGGATGTTCACCAGAAAAGGTGTGTAGTGTTGGTGGTGTCGACCCAGCCCCTCCTTGCTATTGGGACGGGTCCAGGGGGACTCTCTCCGCACACCTGATGGGGGAAGCCCACAGGTGTGTAATCCTCTGAAATGTTAACTCGCCGAGTTGCTCTTCCATGAAGATGAACCGTGAAAATTCGAAATATACTGCCTGACATAAAAAATGCTCCACTCAAATATATGAACTTCATTCCACTCACACTCATGAATTATAAGATAGCATTTTATATGAAACATTATATTTGAATAAATGGGAGACATTAGTATCTAGTATGTCCTCCCCGCACTGAAGTGCAGCTTTGAAGTCTCAGCGGCATCGAGTCGCAAAGATGATCAAGCCGTTCCTGATCCAGCAATGACCATTGATCGATGAGTCTCTGAAAGAGCTGTCAGTGTTGATGGCGGATGATCATATGCATCTCTCACTTTCGACCAAGTTCATCCCAAGCATGTTCGATCGGAGACAGGTCGGGGAAGCGTGAAGGCCAATGGAGGATGGCGAATTCCAGATCTCACTATCGCTGTTGTTACACAATAAGCCTCTGTGTGGTCGAGCGTTGTCATCCTGGGATATGAGGTTGGTTCATTTACCGTTGGGATGACGATTGGAGATATGATATTCGATAAATATCGCTCTCTCGTTCAAGTTCCTCATTCACAATGACTGCGACAGTTCGACCTCCGTACCAGATACGCGCCCAGATCATCACGCTACCACCACCATAGCGGTCATGCTCAGATATTGCAGCAGAGTGTGAATACCTACTCACCCACCATTCGATGCACTCTCAATGCGACCATCGTTTCCAGCTGATGGCCAGTCGAGGAACACTTAAAAAGCGATTGCGCTTTGCTGAAATAACCAACTTCCAATCGGTAGCATTGTTTGTCAATCTCGGTCTCCCTGATCCTTTCCTTCTTTTAACATTTCCATCATTGTTCCATCGACTCCACCACCTGCTCACAGTGGAGTGCGGCACACCCAACTTCCGTCCAACAAACCTACAACTCTTTCCACATCGTAGCATTCCAACAGCCATTCCTTTTACAAACTCTGCTTGCGACATTTTTGCTTCAAAATTTAGTCAGAAAGAATTGCTTGATAATGATAAAAGGTCGAATTTGAAATGCATCAACTATGCCAAAGATATCGACAATGGACAGCTGCTCTATATTAGCATGACAAATTTGATGCATAGATATCCTGGTCAGTGCAGTATGAAATAAAAGTCGTCCACTTCCATTGAGATTTTCTATATCAAGTGGATCGCTTTTAATGTCATAGAGTATGAATTATCAACGAAACAAAGATCAAGATGACCCTCACTTTGCACGAGCATTTGTTTCAATCACCCCTGAGATGTGGAGTTCATCTTCATGAGCTGTCCTTCACGATCCCTCCTGCATCACTGGCTGAGGATTATCTCACTCTGATTTCTCTTCTTTCGTGTGTCGTGAGGTAGCAAAAATACTTGTCAATGTGGACAGAATCGGACTATTCACCGCGTTAATGAGGCATGTCACTTGCATTGCAAACGATGTTCTCGTTTTTGGCTGCGTTCTAGCGTGCCAAGTTAGTTTGAAGAAATGATTCTGTAACATTTACGTACTGTTTCATGAGATCACTATCGGTACCTACACCACACGTTTTTCACATTATTTCATTGTTCCGGATATTCTAATGAGAGTTTTACCACAACTCCCCCCTCCCCCGGAAAACTGGCCGTGCTTGAAGCGTTGATATCAAATTATCGCCTCTTCTTCACCATGGTTATTTCACCTTACATCACTACTAAAGATTCAAAACTGAAGATATCGAGGCTTGGTGGCATTCTAGGAGACTCTATTGGTTTTCAATTACATGAACATCTCGGCTCAGATTTAAGCTGATTTAGGTATTTTAGCATGTAGTTTGTAGGATAGTTTATTTGGTTGTCAGTTTCCGCTGTTCCTGAACTCGTACAGTTCTGCTCCCTGACTGCGCACTTTTGGGTCCAGTCTGTCGATGTGCGCAGCCTTTTTATCAAGTGGTGTACTCGTAATACTATTGGATCTGCATTGCATCTCACTCCTTCTTGTACCGTGAAAAGGCTACTTGCCACTTACTAAGTTTGTTATGATCATCCCGCCTATGGTAATGTGTGATGTGATATCATTCCAATATCTTATGAATGTAGACGCTACATTTATTGTCATTTGTCTCCGTGGCACAGTGGTTCAGTACCTGGCCTAGTGATCTTCTGGACTAGAGGTCGAGCCCCGATAGTGTCATTGGAAGTTGGCAGGAGGCATCCGGACTAAAAATACTGCAACGCTCCAGAAATTCTGATTTTGTCAGCGCCGTTGAATCCCCAGTATGGGGGAGTAGTAACGGGCCTTCATTCATCGTCGTGCCCAACATAGCTGGAACAATCGACGCTGAAGTATTATGTCTTACAGGTATCATCTTGCAAGTTTTTTTGGACGATGTCAATATTGACTGCAAAGTTTCATTAGTTTGCAGTTTAAACTTCAGTAAAGTGACTTGCTTGGGCACTGTGAATGGAAATCAGCTTTCATCAGTGAGAATGACATTTGTCCTCTTAAATGAACGTCTGTGTACGATTCGTTCATCTTGAATGCCATCACCAAGTGATAACATAGAAATACTGAGAAATTCTGTTTTGGTGTCGAATATTTCCCCATAACCATCACATGTGAAAATGAATCTGTGCATCCTGTTGCATTCCCATGGACCATTCTTAATGAAAACACCGATTATGTTAGTCGAATGAAGTGTCTATAACATTAAATTATTGATCAAATGATTGTTTGTAGTCAAGGACTGGGATAATTAATTGATAAAATTGTGCAATTAATATGATTGAATGAACCATATTCATATTCAAGTAATGATTGGATCAGGTGACAATGTTTCGACAGTCAAACTAATATGATATTCATTAGGCCTACTCGTATTTAAAACGAAGGTTTGATTATAACTTAATGCGAAACTTGTTGTTAATAATTTAAAATTCCTAACGAAGCATTATGTATTTCTGATATTCTGATAATCTTAGATAAATTCAAATTATGATAAAACCTCATGAAACACGCGCTATCGCCATGGCCAAAGTGGCAGTGTTTCAATGTTTGCTCAATTATAATTTTTCAATTATTACGCTCCTAATATTTAAAACATCAATCATTGCTTGATATCAATGCATGTACATGTTTTGTCATGCAAAGTAGTTCTAGGAACACAGTGATGCAGGAACAATGCATGCATGTGGAATTACACGTAAATTTTCTAGTCCTGTTTTATAATTTCAATGAAACTTAATTCAGTCTGCCTCCACGCGGCTTAAATGGGTATAGAGAAAACACACGGGAGTGTCGGAACATTTCGAGTATTCTTCTTCAGCCCAGAATGAATTCGAAACGGTGAATTTCGAACACAAACTCACGGCATAGCTATGGGCAACTGTGCAGCACCGGCCTTAGCTAATATCTTTATGAACCACATTGAGACTCAAATCTTACAGTTGTTCCCTGATATCATCTTGTGGAAGCGATATATTGATGACATCTTCCTAGTTGCACCGCCTTCTGTCAACATCGACTTATTCATTCAAAGGATCAATACGATATGTGTGGCGATTAATTTCACGTTTGAGCAACCCGTCAACGATCGAATTCCCTTCCTCGACACATCCGTCCACATCACCAACGGCACTGTAAAATTCGAACTCTATGTGAAACCCTCTCACAGCGGAGCCTGTCTGCCACTCCTATGTCGCGGAAAAGAAATCTGATGAGACATAACGAGCCCACCGCAATTCCTCCAAAACCTGTCTTCCTATGGCCTTTACTAAGCTATAGTCCTGTTTTAATGCAGCTTCGTAGACCTTCATGCTGTAATAATAAGACTTTATTTGTCGATACTAAAGCGGTGTGACACATGAGTTTCAATGGTTCAAAATGGCATTAGAACAATTAAGAAAATCGAGAATGCTTGACAAAAGAGTTGTACAATGATCCTTTTCGTTGGAGGGGGAGTAAGGTGCGGGAATGTCTGTGGCTTGGATCTGTGAGGATGAAGAATTTTGAGAGCGGATGAACAGATTTGTTGTCAGCAATTTTTCTGATCAACACGAAGATTGTCCAAAAGCTGGCGAAGGCTGACGTTGTCATTCACATTTGCCCATCATTCGGCAATACGATGAAGGCAGTCAAGTTTCTTGAAGTCTTTGACATTCAAGTCGCAGATGATAGGCCAGCAGAAAATAATGTTTAGAAAGCTCTCAAAATGATAGTGCCTTTATTTCCGTTAAAACGCAATCGCTTCAATAAAGACATGGAAGTAACTTTTTAATTATTTTCAATCAAATGTCAATCATGCGATCATTTGTGGAGAGATCTTCATAGAGTCGGTAATGATGAAAATAATTGCAATTAATTGATTACCAGCAAAAAATGATACCAATTAAAACTGCAATTTTTAATTCAAAATTTAAAATCAAACTGGGCTTGAGCGTTCAGGTAGAGGGGCCGAAACGCGAGCAGGCGGGTACCTGCTGACGACTGGCTATTGTTTTATTTGTTTTAACGTTATGTTTTTTTTATCGCTAACTGCCCTAGTGTGATGAATGGACGGTGTCGGTTACTGGTCTCCATGGGGTTGACATTGTGATTACTAAGTGTCTATTTATATATAAGTTCCTAATCAATCGAGCCTGAAACTTTGACCAAGGAGATCACTTGTTAAGCGGCCTTGTACGATCTCGTACACTTAAGGGTGAAGTCCAGCCCGTATAGCGCTATATTATGGACGCCCCTGAAGGTCTGCCCGGCACGCAATCATATCCGTCAAGTCTTTGTGCTTAAAGACCTTCATTCATTCATGCATTTGTCGAGGATTACAAGTCAAAGGACCATTAGGGGCAAGGTCCAGCCCCGCTTTAGAAGCGCTGATTGAAAAATGGACTAGTGGGAAGGTCCTCCACACCGATCTCGTCAAGTTTGGCTCTAAAATGTAGTCCTAGGATAGTCAAAAGTTTGACGCGCCTTGAACGTTTAATGTCTGCCGGTGGGAACGCACCACCTGTCCTCTTAAGGACAAACCTTAAGTCTTATTAAATATAAGTTTATTAAAATTATGAAACATTTAGACGTCGTTATGGGAATGTCCCAGCTTCAATTAATGTTTTCCGATTACCGCTTGTGTTATACTAGTCTGTTAGTTTTACCGATTTTGAATAGGAAGGTGAAATACAAGAAGTATGATTGATGGGCGAAGTCAAATGATTCTACTCATGACAAATTCATGTGGCTGAAATCTTTATCACCTTTTTTATCAAATGATTGATTTACGACTCCGTCCTTGATATGCCAATATTCATCTGGATACATTCGAAAATGTACTTTGAATTGTACACACTGAAATGATTTCGATAATTGTGAAGCTTTATCGCGTTGTAATAACCTGACTTTAAGACGAGGTTTAGAATCTACTGCTTTTATTAAGTCCAAGCAACCTAATGTATTCAATCTTCACGATGGTTTTCATTAACACGATGAAGGAGGCGCAAACAATGAAAAATGAAGCTTTTACGTCACTACTCCCTCAAACTGAGGACTTGGACGGTGCTGACATAGTCAGACTTATGGAGCGTCGCAGTACTTGTAGTCCGGATGCCCTTCTGGCCGACTTCCAATGACACCCTCGGGGCTCGACCTCTGGACCAAAAGATCGCTAGGCCAAGCACTTAACCACTGTACCACCGAGACCACAGACTTGTCAAAAGCGTTCATGTCCGATAGCAGTTGTAGCTTTGCATTCCGTCCATTCCACTTTACACTCTACAATGTCGCATTGGTTGCTTTGCTGGACGTTTACCATGTTTCTCTAATTGTTTCATAACTTTCACTATCTGACCTCTTCCTATAGGTGACTGAGATAACTTCAGTTGCTACTTCTGTGATAACATGATTGTGAGAAGATGAGACGTAGTCAGAATTTTGACATCGACAGAAAGATTCTTTAACAAAAGCATCGCTTCTTTGGAAAACAAGAATACAAAATCAAACGTTTTATTGGTGAATACAACTCATGCATCAACAACCGGCTAGTACCGGCTAGGCTAACACTAAGGGCGTTACCCCTGGCAATGGCGATGCCCATCCGCTGCTGCAGCCAAAAAGTTTCTCGTGGCCCTCCTGTGGCCTCTGAAATACGACTGCCTATGTATTTGATGAAAAAATTAGTGCAGTTACCGTATACGTCGGACGTTTCTATGGCCACTGGCTCGAATTGGTATTGACCATTTAATCTGTGCCGCTTTGATGTTTCTACGGAAGTAGCTGCGGAACCGCTCTCGAATGACGAGTTAATTACATTGGATGCAGCAAAAGTGTCCACGCAATTGAAATCCCAAACAGCCGGCTTGCCGCATCGCAGTGGGAATGTAGCCATCACTTCGACTCAGGCCGACAGGCTCGAAAACTGACGGTATCCCTGCAGAAAGAAGAGCTCGGCGAAGTATATCATTGACTTCGGAATGTCTTGGGGCTCTGCCAGAGCTGTAGCGACAGGACAAGGGATGCAGACCCAAACAGTCGAGCATGCCTCCACAGCGGCACTTGTGTGGAACGCAGACAACGGAGCCAATTCTTTGGGCAATGGCTATCAGAAATGCATTGTCTTCCAAGTGAGTGCCGAATGATGAAATTGGGAAGGCATTCATCCAAGCACCAGATTCCGGACATTTCGCTGCAAGCGAACGAGCCCTGTCTACCTTTTTTGCATTTTCCAACAAATTATTGAAAATCTCAATTTGACAAATGGAGTCCTAGGATTTTTGATGTCCGACAAACCAGAATCTTGCCATATTTTCAGTAGCTCATGGAAAACTGATTATGGAAACTCATTCCAGGCTTCGAGGAAATGTGTGGAGGATTACAAGGTGCGTAGACTTTCGGATGTCAACAGGGCAAAATATCATTGTAGCTTTCGAAGATGATTCCAACAATTTGTGAAGAATGGTTGATTGAACAAGAAGTTAGATTTTCTGTTTTCCGAATGGAAAATACTCAAGGAAGAGTTATCAAGCATTTAAAGCTTGCCGTTTTCCAGTAGGCTATTTGAAGCCTGAAGTTATTCCTAATCGACTTCAATTTTATCTTTTAGTGATTGAAGGTTTCACATGCAGGGTCCTATATTTCATCTTTAATATCCGTTTAAGTGATGAGACAACAGTCCTTCTCAACGGGAGAGTCAGCCTCAGTAACTTTCACTTGATTGACGCGAAACCGACGTGATCATCTTTCATAATTTGCTGTTCTGTGGTCTCATCTGACTTCACGGTTGGATAAGTAGCCAAGTATTGGAAGAAGCAGTCAATGTCAAAGCGATCCACGGGTATTTGACAAAGTACTTCCATTCAAGACGCAGTTACGAAATCGAACACGGATGCATCAATAGGGTGGGACAGGCACAGCCATTTAGAGCTCTTGAAAACGTGAGTCCCAGACATCAAAATTGAATAACCGTTGGATTGGTCAGGATGCGCCTACTCCCTGTTCTCCAAAAAGCCTAGACGTTCCATTGTTGGACTTCTGAGTATGGAGCCATATGCGAAATGATGTTTAATGAACACCGTACCCAAAACATTTTCATGAATTGAGGCGAGGACTAACATCATTTATTGGACGACATAAACAGAGATGATTAATTAATTGTCGAGCTCAAAAACACTGTCAGATGCCGTGAGCTTTGCAAACTATGTGATGCAGGTCATATGAAACTCATTTTGTTTGTGATCTCACTCTTGTTGTAATCTGTTGTAGTTGTTATTTCCTTTAACCTGTAGGGAACGCCACATGGGTCCTTTTGAGGGATCAAATTCTTTTCACTTATCGTTATCTTCTACTTTATCTTCTCCTCAATCAAAGCTATATATTTCATTCTGACGCAGTTGACATATACAAGCATCTGGGCGGCCATACCTGCAGATTAAGTTTTGTCAATACATATAAGCAAATTCCGCAATTACTACACTGCTCAACACACAGTGTGGCAGACAGGCAGGAGTTCTCGAGTAATTTATCAATTTTTTTCTCACTCTACTTATATTTACACAGTCCTTTTTTTCATTACCTACCATTTGAATATTATCAACATTTACATTTGTGTTTTATTCTTATTTTTCACATTGGTTTTACTTACTGAATAGTTCGCTTTGTGATTTAATTCATTATTAATTGTGTTTCGCCTAAGGTTAGCCCTTGCTAATTTGATCTATTTTTACTGAAGTAAAGATAGTCCGTAGCATTCGACTTTCGTTTCCTTAAACATTGTAAAACCCTGTGTAATATTGCATTATAACAACTTAAAAAAATCCGCTAGAAGATCGCAAACATCCTGTACATTATTGTTATTATTGTGTTAATATCAGACATAATGCACGTGTATCCTGGCCCTGTCTGCTTCCAGTTCTGTCCATACGATTCCTCTTCCTTCCAGCAAGCCAACATGCCTGTAACCTTGAGCAATAGTCACTAAAACAATTTCAGAATCTTAATGATAATGAGAATGTAAAAAGTTCTTCTCTCAATCTGCCCAGTCATCGCCAACTTCGACGCAACATCATTGACTGCTTGCTTGGTGGATCATGGAGAGAATATCATCGTGTTGATGATGATACCAGGATGAACTGTATTGATCAGCCGCACTCTAAACCAAAAGTCATTGAATCAACAAACACAATCTCTTAGGTGAAGTGAAATGACAGAATGAATGCAGATTGTGAAGGGAAAAGTACTTCAGTTGCAATTTCTTTACAGCCTCTGAAGAGATTACCTTCGCATCTGATATTTTTATCTCCGGTCTTCTTTCCGACTTCTCTGTCAATGCTTCAATCTAATCTAAAGAAAATGTCACATCCTTCTATATAAACAGCACACCTTATCACATCCCGCTATTATTACTTGGGAAATTGTTTAGATGTTGGTCCGAAGAAAGGTCAAGTGATATTTAAAGTCATATCCATCCTCTGATCAATAAACCCGGTATTATTGCGTGCTGTGAACTGACAGAATACATTTATTTTGCAGTGAAATCATTGTGATATCATATTACTTGAAAGTATAATTGAGTAACATGAAAGTCTTATTTTGTGCGCAGGAAGTGCATTTGTATCTCATGGATACGATGATGACAGCTCGTGTGGCGGACTTGGTGACCATCGAAACAATTCTCAAGTCAATTCGCTCTTTCTCCACCACTTTCCTGCATGCAGGGACGTCTGCTCTGCAGGCTCGCACATGCGAGGAAGCTCTGCACCTGTGGCTGCGATGTGCCTGTCGAACAGCGCTGAAGATGGCATCGTGTGGTGAAACAAAGAAAGATACTGACCGCGTGAACGAAGGCGTGCAAGACCTGCCCTCCAACTTATCAGACCAGCAAGCTGATCATTATACTCGTCAGCTCGCATTTGCAACTCGCCTGGCTTTATTGGCTAATTTCTATGCACCTGACCTCCTACCGTTCCGAAGTGAGTCTCATTTTCACGCACTTCCTCCCGTTGTGATGATGCTGTTTGGATTCGTGTACAGTGGAGCTACCTGTATTTGAGAGGGTTCTTGAATAACAAAGTTCATATTAGACACATCTAGTTATTTTCGCAGCTAGTGCATGATTGCTTCTTTGTGGCATTCGAACTAGTCATGTTTAAATAGCCTTCACCCTATGGACTCGGGCATTTAAGATATCTAATTCATAGAATGCTCTAAAGAAGCAATCATGCATGAAAAACTAATTTCATTTTTTGACCCCTTGAAACATACGAGGGGCGTTCAAAAAATTCGTAGAATTGCATACAAATATATATTTCATAAAAACAAAAGTATCACTACTTTTCAATATAGTCTCCCCTAACTTCAATGCTCTTAGACCATCGGTGCTCAAGTGCCCCAATTCCAGCACGGAAGAAGTCTTGTGGCTTGAGGTTGAACCACTCATCCACGCGGATTTCAGTTCCTCATCGTCTCCAAAGCGCCTTCCCCGAAGGTCGGTCTTCAAGGCGCGAAACAGGTGGAAGTCGCTTGGGGCCAGATCGGGACTGTAGGCTGGGTGACCCAACTGTTCGAAGCCCATTTGATTGATTGTGGCTTGTGACACGCGGCTCTTGTGCACCGGCGCATTGTCATGGAGCAGGAGCACACCACGAGTCAGCAATCCTCGCCTCTTCTCCTTGATTGCTTGACGAAGCTTGACCATCAGATCCGAGTAGTACGCACCAGTAATGGTAGACCTTCTGGGCAGGTAATCGATAAGCAGAAGACCCTTCGAGTCCCAGAAGACTGATGCCATCAACTTGCCTGCGGAAGACTGAGTCCGAAACTTCCTTGGAGGTGGCGAGTCACTGTGCTTCCACTACATTGAGGCGATCTTGCTCTCAGGGTCCCAGTGGTGCACCCAGGTTTCATCTCCAGTCAGTCGCAGGTGGAAGTCTTCTGGATCCCTCCTGTAAAGCTTCAGAAATTGTGAGCTGAGTTGCATCCGCTGCTGTCGATCTTGCACTTGAAGATTTCGAGGTACCCATCTGGCAGACACCTTGGAGAGATGAAGATGATCGTGAAGAATCGTAAAACCGCTCCCTTCTGAAATGCCAACTTCTACTGCAACTTTTTTGACTTTCAAACGACGATCAGTCATCACAAGGTCCTCCACACGGCGGATGACTTTCGGTGTCGTCACCTCCAATGGTCGACCCGACCTTGGATCGTCTTCCAAGGATTGACGGCCTCGCTTGAACTCTGCGTCCCACTTGGCGACCGTGGAATATTTGGGAGCATCTTGCTGGTACACCTTAACCATCCGTTCCGTGATTTCTTTGGCCGAAGAACCTTCTTTGACAAGGAATTTGATGACGGCTCTGTGTTCAATCAGTGACGATTCCATTTTCTACATTGATTCAATGAGTTTGCAGTCTTCTTATAGCTGAACGGACAAAGCAAAGTGAACAGTGTTATGACTGAACATAATTAACATAGATCAACTAACACACGAAATTAGAACTTAATTCATCATCTCTAAGCATTTCATTCTACGAACTTATTGAACGCCCCTCGTAAATTCCCCCCTCCCCCCCCCCCAACACATTCTTATCCCACAGAACAGACTTCAAGCAGGACCATTGGTGATATTCGCTGCGGGAATTTTCGCATTGTGGGAAAAACAGATTTCCTACGGGAAAACATGAAAGAAATGAGGGGGTTGCGGGATTTTTTTAATGAATTTATCACCCTCTTGGCGTCTTCCTAAATTAAAGAAAGCGTTTCTGAAAACAAACTCATCCAAGAAACCAACAAATCAACGGAATGTACTCTTTTCTTACCGAAGTCCAAAAGAAACGCAACGCACAACATTGAAGCTTTTTACGTCACTACTCCCCATACTTGGGGGCTTAGACGGTGCTGACATAGTTAGACTTACGGAGCGTTGTAGTACTTTTAGTCTGGATTCCCTTCCTGTCGACTTCCAATGACACCTTCGGGGCTCGACCTCTAGACCAAGAGATCGCTAGGCCAAGCACTTAACCACTGTGCCACGGAGACATACATGTGAATAAACCAAACAAAATACGTCTTATCTCAATTGTTCAAACAGAATCTTGAGTAGCCTTGTGGTCTAACCGATTCAAGTTTATCATACACCAAATTATTATTACATGAAAATTACAGACGTATGCCAAGTATCAAACCGAAAAAAATACGCAGAATTTGTGTTTCTTTTGGACGTCAGTGCGTGTAGTACTGTAAACGCTTCTCATCTTTTGTTGTTCTTTGTCATAAGCTGCAAGTGTCAGCCTCTTTTTCAATCTGACCGCAAGTCTTCGGCAGTCTGGAAATCGGCTGTTTTTACCTCCTGCGTATCTGCAGGTACTCTTTTAAAATGTTTGAAGCAATTACACTCCCGCTGGAAAATTCGCCCTGATTTTGACCCGGAAATATTGAAATCGGGCCCGATTTGATAGTCAAAACCGGACCAAAGATGCTAACCGGGTAACATAGCCGGATTGTAACCCGGTCTTCCCCGGAAAATGAAGCCAGGTTAACTCGACAGAAATTTCACCGGTATTATGAGGTAAACCGGGTTAATTTTTCACCCGGTTTTTCCCGGAATCAAATCCGGATGAAAAGTGGGTGATTTGATCGGTTTTACCCATACCCATCAATATGCAATACCCAAATCGCTCTACTACCACACGCTCAGCTGTCTTTCTCCTAAAGTGATAGAAAAGTTTCTACCATGCTGTTATGAATTTGTCCTCGCTTTTACATGATAATTTTCAACCAATAAGGAGTTTTGTGATGAACTCAACTTCATTTTCTGTTTGGTGTGGTAGTTAATGCAGCAGTTTATTAATTGAATTCGCAATGAAAGAAAATCATCAGCAAGCAATTAATGTAAGAAGTACGAAGAGATAACAGAGACTTTTTGTCTGGATTTACAAATGTAACGTGGAGGGCCCATCAAATTAACTCTCAGATGAACGCAGATAGCGTGACGGGCGACGAATATGAAGCATCTTTGACATATACTTAGGTGATCGCAAATGGTATCCTTTGTAGCACAAGCAACCAACCTTCAGTTCAATGCGCCGAAGAATCGGAAGCCTCTTCAACCTCTTTAGGTATGGCGTAATGTGCTCACGGAGACTGACTTTAAGTACTAAACGCACGCATGTATTTTGCACTTTTTCCAATTTCTTGAGTAGCTTGGATGGCACACCACACAGAATACTATTGCAATAGTCCAATATAAGAGTAATAAGGTCAGGTATAAGAGTAATATTTTGACCCATCAGTGCATCCACGATTTTCGGTGGTGTATAATGGGTTAATGTAATGATATCAGTGCAATTTCTTATATCATGTGATCTGATGTATGCGTGTTACAGCCAAAAGATGAAATATCTGCTCATACTTATATATTAAACATCGTTTGAGTCATGCTTATTTTTTCTCATCATTGTTTTTCCTTCACTCCAAACCGTGTCTCCTTGTCACATCGGGGGAAATTGTTTACGTTTCCAGAGAAGTCGACCGGTTTTTATGTGCTCCGAATCGGGTGAAATCGGGGCAAACCGGGCGAATTTTCCAGCGGGCTACAAAAGATTCACCGGAAAGACGTCAGAACGAGGTCGGGAAACCTTTTTGACTTTTGGCATGTTGACTGACCTCCTTTCTTTGAATTTATGCAAGCATTTTGCTAAAAATTGTGTTTCTGATTGAGTTAATTGTAGCATAGACATTGAAGACATGAAGACTTGCGGAGGTCGAGCCCCGAAGATGTCATTAGAAGTCGGCAGGAAGGGCATCCGGACTAAAAGTACTACAACGCTCCATAAGTCTATGTCAGCACCGTCCAAGGCCCAAGTATGGGGAGTAGTGACGTAAAAAAAGCTTCATTCGTTCTAGTTAATGGCGAATTATTTTTCAACTATTCAGTTATTTAATATTTTATAACATTAGTTGCGGGCCATTTAGGCAAAGCCTCTGCTTGAAATTATGTGCACTCAATTCGTCATATTTCAAAGAACACCTTCGTTCTGTCATTTCTAAAATTTCAATGTTTTCTATGTATTTGAGGAGGCCCTGGATCATTTTTTCAAAATATAATGCAAGTTGAATGGAAATCCATTTATTTCTATAATATTTTTTGTTTTAGCAACAAAAGGAGCATTTTGCTAAGATTTGGTTTCTGAAATTTTGATGATTTTCTGCTTGAACTGTCTGTGACAGCTCGGCAGGCTTGCCGTTGGGATTGGGCTACCAAAAATCCACTCCAATCCCAATAGATCCTCTCCCAGCAAAATATGCATGTAATCGTTGACATTAGTCAGTACATTACAAATGTTTTCGGGTTGTACTGAACAGTTCATCTTGCTATGTGTTCAGTCTGACCTTGCCTCTCTCGAATTCGAACACTGAGAGCTCTTAGTGTGATTCACACAAATTGACACCGTCAGCTTTAACCCTACTTTATGGCTTTAACTTCCCTCGCTGCTAAAAACGGTGACTTAATTCGGAGGCCTTCTTGTGCATCAACTCGTGCTTTGCGCGTGCGTATGAGGCACTGATTGAAACGAGTAAGTGTCAAACGGCGGAGGAACAATGGCTTCAAAAAGAGCCCGTGTGGCGAGCTGTTTATCAACACCTCATTATCTGATACGAATAGGCTCAATTAATACCAAGTGTGTGTTTGTACCTCGTACATACATATCAGCTATACACGTAGGCCCCTATAAGCTCTTAGGTGAATGCATTTTCGGTGAAAAACTTAGCCATGCAGTAGGCCTATTATACATAATTGTGTAAAATCAATTAAAGGCTCTATTACTATTAAGGTCAGTGTAGTCCTAGGCCTACGTCCGTGGCCTTCGTCAATTCAAAAAGTAACATATGGTTAGTCTAAACGGCAGACCACCCAGACATTCGCTTTTTTTCGCTTTTTTTTGTGGAGCAGGGAAAAAGTGTTTTGTAGTACAGGCCTCTTGTACATGTTGACAACGCAACGTAGCTTTATGTCATGTTGCCCTTTACTTTAGTCATGCTATCATCTATCTGTTGACAATTGAATGCATATCTTGACGATTGCATAATCTTATATAATAACTATATTATATAGGAATTGGAAAATGTGCCCTTATTAGCAATAAGGTCATGTTGTAGCAATTCTTGAAGGCAAAGCCTTGTCGTACTACGTTCCGGAAACGCACAATTTTTTACAGTAACTCTGAGGCCATGACGCTATAGCTTTTACACGAGTCTGAATTGATGCTTGTTGAAAGTGCATGCGGGTTACAGGCTACAAATGAATGTCATCGAATTTATCAGTCAAGGAATTCGAGACATCAATCCATGCTGACTTGCCAGAGACACACGGTAGGTCTACTATCGAGTTTTCTTAGAAGATTGATTTTGGATTATTGAAACAGACGGTTCAGTTTATGCGAATGAGTGAAATGCATTGCATAATGTTGATAAATAGGCCTAAGAAATTGAGATGATAATATACACAATGGAATATTTTCTGTAGAATTTTACAAGGTATTATACTCAGCTATTTATTTATGTCACTTTCACTGTGATTTTCGTGAAGTACGTGTAACTAGGCAAAAAGTTGATGTGTATAATAATCATTTTGCATCTACTGATAAAGACATTAATATGATCGGATATGTGTAGCCTATTTTCTTATAGCCACCTGAAACTTTCTGAGTTATAGATTGAAGAATAGATGTACCAGTAGGCTTAATGCACTATTTTGTAAATAATTTGACTGTCGTTTTCATTGCTGCAGTCATACTGATTACGTAATACTTCACCCGCTATCTACATTTAGTTTCATAGCTTCTGTGTGCTGAGCTATGCGATATCGACTTATCTCGTGTGCTTCAGCAACTCGTGACTTCTGGCAAATGTGTTTGTAAATAGGAATACCCACATCAAATTCAACCAGAGAAAGTTGTGTCAACGATCCAAGACAATGAGAACCTTGAATCGTATAGCTTGGACTTGGTTTTAGATCAATTATCTTGGCTGTTAGTCATGTTTTGAATCGAATGGGAAAGAACCAATATTGAAAGACGTTGATTTTATTTTCGTTTTCGTTATTTATTACAAAAAAACGAAGACGAAAATAAAGTCAATATTCTTCAATATTGACTATCTCCAATTCAATTCAAAGCTTAGACTTGGTTGTATATTTTAGTAGAAGTGCATGGATCATGATCTTGATAATTGGTCTTTGAAGTAGGCTGCATAGTGATAGCTTTTTATGGAATATTTTCAAAGATTTAGCCAATATTACAATTTATCGTCGATTTTCATCAATTTAGATTTAAAATATTGATGCATATTTGCACTAAAGCTTTGATTGAATAAGTACTAATATATGTCGCATAACAGGCAGTTTTGATCTCTGGAATAGACCCACTAACAGTCAAAAGCTTGACGGAAAGGGTCTGCAAGGAACCCACTCGATTGTAAATCATTGACTATATAATTTTCTCTTTTCGGCATCCGTCCAATGTCGGAAAAATTCCACTTTTGAAATATTTACCATCTAATTATTTTAGGGCTGCATAATTGAGCAATATCAATTTCATTGATAATAAATGTACAAGTTGACACTTTTTGCATCTAAATTAACGTTTGCAACAATGCCCATCCAATAAAATATCAATTTTGCTTCAATAATGTAGTTTAATTATGAGCATTATCTTCCTTTACAAAAATGCATCCTAGTAAGCCGTTTTATTAGCACAATATTAGGCTTACGAGTTCTGAAGAAAACTACTATGATTTTCAGATGAAACCTTAATAAGAGTCCTTTATTCGTCATATGATCGACTTCGCATGACTTCAGTTGAAAGACACCTATCTAATGAATACTAGAAAATACCAATATGTTTTGGAATATTCAGATGAAAGAGATGTTCAAAGTTTTAGGCTAATTTAGCAGTTGGAAGCATGACAATTAGAGAAATTTCCTTAATCACATCAGAAATTATAAAATCATCTTCATTCTGCTGAAGTTTCCAGCAGTATTTTTTTGATTTTTTCAACACCATGTTTCAACAATCCTATGAAACAATCTTGGAATCTACATTATTTGTCTAAAGTTGAAGCAATCTAAATTGATTGCTGGTTATATGTCTGATCATTAATAGAATACAAAAGCTAGTTTTATGCATAAATATGGTCTGGTGCATTTGCGAATCGTTTAACAAGATCCAAGAAAAATACCTCCTAAGAGGTACTCCGACAAGTCATCATTTTTGTACCAGAAAGTAATAAAGAAAGTGTACCAGAAGTAATTCGTGTTAGTGCATGGCTTGATGGCATATGATGTCGTTATAACGCTATCCTACATTGCTTGATGTAAAGATTATCGGTTCGCTTTTTTTAAGTGAAGTATTCGTTTTTTTCGCTTTTTTTAAATTCGAATCGGCCGGGTGGTCTGCCTAGACGGTAAGCACCGATGCGGCTTGGGGTGTATGCGTGCAACTTGCGTGCGTTTTTAATTCTAAAGCAGGCTATTGGGATCGCAATTGAAATTCTCATTGGGATTGGGCTGGAAATTCATCGCAACGGCAAGCCTGGAGCTCGGTCAGTCAACAAAAGTTTGCACATGAATCTAAGAGGCACTAGGCAATCTCCAAGTATTTTATTGCCTTGGTACATCAGATTTGACATTTAATAGATGATACACGAATACACCCGATTTTTACAAGAATTTTTGTTCTCACCACTCCACAGCGCTCCACCTTGGCCTTCATCTCACTCGCAACGCCAACGTTCACAACGCGCGTCGTTTCCAGGACTTCCTAGACTCGAATTTGGCTTCTTCCCCTCTCATCCACATGTCTGCAGATGATCTAGTGCGCGCTGCGAGACCTCCGACTGCCGGACCGCTGCGAATCAACTTCAATGTGATGCTGGCGGAGCTTTTCGAACAGTTCGAAGGAGAGAACAGTCAATTCCAGCCTTCATGCAAAGTGTATTATACATATCCGGTGCGCAGACCATCTCAGCCCTCAGAGAAGCTGCCTGATGTCGACTTCTCCAAATCGCGGGTGATAGACACCTCCGGAAGCCTTCGCAGCTTCCGACTAGATGACGACAAGACAGGAGATATCTATAGAGAGAACAAGTGAGCTATTTTATTCTATCAACAGATTTGAAGAGTATGAAGTTGCTGCTTATAAATTTTAGGAAGTAGTAATTTTGTTCAGTTAAGATAAACTTTGTCTGTGAATTCCAGACCTCAGCCACCGACACCGAAACAGTCTATGTCATCGCCTCGGAGACGCTTGCAAGACCGTTCCTTTTCTGTTTCTGCCGCATCCACACCTGTATCTCCTCATCCGCGCAGGCGAGCATCCGGCGTCTCCAACTCGGCACCAGGTCACAACGCCCTGGAAGTCCTCTTCTCGCCACCGACAACACCAAAGCGTCAACCAAGTCCTCAACATGGCACTTTCACCAAGACCTCCTTGGAAGTGATGCGGAAGGAGGACGGTGGTGGATTCAGCAGTGGAACGTTTCGTCTTCACAGGTGCGTGTAGTCTCTTAACAATCGTGGAAGTAGATGTGTCGACTAGGGTGCCCTAAGGAACAGCCATATCAACGAGTTACATTTGTTTTCATAAGATTTCGCATCTCTTCGGTCGGTCTACACCCTTCGAATTTCCAGGCTTTCTGCTTCCCTTGTCATGCCGACGTTTCTTTCAGAAAATATTGTGGAAATATAAAAAGTTGCAACCCGCGCCGCCATGTGGAACTAACCAAACAAAAGCCACAGTCTACTGAATTGTAAAGTGTATCCGGCGTTATTACCTTGCACTTCAGTAGGATGTCCACCTCTGTAGATGTCAGCTGTCTCTGTTATCAAATAATTGGGAAACTTCACCACTACGCTTGTACTGTTCAAGTCGATGATTTCAACAATAGCACCGGTTTATTGCAGATTGAAACACGTCTACAGCTCAACGACCGATAATTGATTGACAGGCAGGAGTAAAAGATTACTCTTTGGTCTACCTGCTGATATCTGACCTGATTCAGTCACTACAAACATAACAAGTTCCATTCTATTGCTCGCAAGAGTTTGGATGTGAATATTAATTAAATTTGATATTGATATACTATTATTATTATCATTAAATTAAGATATTGTGATTTAATATAAATTTAATAAAAATAAATTAATATTTATAAACTAATGAATATGAAAACCAAAAGTGAAGAGATATTTTCATTATATGTGCCGAAATTACAGCACAACTTACATTAAGTGCATTCACTCCCCATGAAATGATTCTAAATACCAATGAAAACACACAGCCATCAATTGCATTTACGATCGAAAGTTAGACCCAATCTGAACACGTTTCCTTTGCCAATTTTTCTGTCCCCAGTATTCCTTGCCACTGTCTTACATGCACCTTGTATCCTTCTTACTTCTGCGTCGCCCCCACTACGGTACACAAACCTATCTACCTGCTTCACTTTGACAGCTAAATCCTTCCACTCCCTGCCTATCCACATCACTCCCGTCTTCACGAAGCTCTCTCATTATCAGACAATGAACCTCTCTTGTAACTCAGTTCGCCAGTGCCGCCAGGTCATCCGCGTACAACCGCTTCGTCATGGAATATTTGGTTTACAATGGAACGAGGAAATTCTTCGCATAGATTTTCACTTCCTGTTTTCATTACATCATAACATGAATAAAAGTCGTCTAACAAGGCTATTCGACTTCCATGAAGTTGTCGTTGTCAGTCTCAGTATGGTTTGAGGTAATGCATTCAGGATACAGAACAAGCATCCATGTTATCTCGATGGGAACATTTTTTATATAAAGTACGCAACAGCAAGTTGGAAACTTGGCATAAATCTATGGACACGTACAGTTTTCAACACCTTCTCAATTTTTTTGCTATTAGGAAATATCGACAAATTTATAATCATCTGAAAGAGAATTTTCGGATCTATCATCTGATTGTTGTTGAATTAATTGTTTTTGAAATTGGTGGTTCCTAGAGGCCCATAAACCCAAAAGCCCCAAATTTTCTTTGACTTATTTTGACAAGCACATAAATCATTTTGAAACATTCTCCTTGTGATATTCAAAACCGTCACAAAATAGGCTTTCAGAAAATATATAGTTTGAAAGTGTTTTCTCGAAGTTTATAGGCAATATATTGAAAGTAGTGTAGATAGAAAATGTGGCGATTTTTTCATTTTCAGAATGTGTTGCGATAATAGCAGAAATAACGCTGTGACATTTATTTACCTGAAAACTAGTGTTTTCTGCTTTTGTTGGGTAAATTTAAGGCCCTTCGAAGAAATATTCTGAAAATTTCTTCTTGAAAATGAAAAAAATATTTTGTGCCTATTTTGTGACGGTTTTGATTATACAAGGAAGAATGAATCAATTTGATTCTCAAAAATTGTCAAACAAAGTAAAAAAATGGGGGGTTTTTTGGGTTGGGGGGCCTCTAGGAAACCAATTTCAAAAAACAATTAATTCAACAACAATCAACTGATAGATCCGAAAATTCTCTTTCAGATGATAATAAATTTGTCGATATTTCCTAATAGCAAAAATATTTAGAAAGTGTTGAAAAATGTTCGTGTCCGTAGATTTATGCCAAGTTTAAAACTTGATGTCGCGCACTGTATTTGTTATAGCATACCGGTCGCCAGAGCGAGTTGCTGCAGGAACGAGGCCGAAAATGGGGCTTTCACATGATGTACACCCTATGCCACCTACGAGTCTGCCGAGTTCTGTCCGGTTCCTCTTCTTGTCAGACATGATCGAAGACACTTTGGCTAATTAACCGTTTTCCGACACTATGAGGTTTACAGAGTCTGAAAGTACTTAGAATCGTGAACATGATAGGAACTGACCTAAAAGCACTGTTTCTGGACTTTGTACTTTTCACCTAATCAGAGAAAGCATAGAAAACGCCAGTCTTTATCCATTAGATTCACATGTACTTTCCATTGATCGTGTTTTTTGAAAGGAAGAGGGGCTGATTAGAAGTCGGCAGACCTGCAGATTCCTAGTAGGTTTAGGGTGTAACATTTACACTGTATATCATTCTGTGGAAGTCTCATTTTCGGCTGCTCATTTCAATACATTTACAATGAGCGGAAACCACGAGCGATGACACTTTCGGATGACTCGTCCTTTTGAACAAAAGCTCCATTCAACCACGTTGCCGCTGTGCCACTCAGACACGATGCTTGTCTTGAAGAATGTGTATTAGAGCTACTTACTCCACTGTGGATGAAACTGCATAATCTCCTTCCAGGGATGGACGTCGCTCTCCGATTCGCTCCGTTTTCCCGGTCGACAAGCAACAGCAGGAGGATGAAGAGGAGGACGAGGCGTACCTCACACCAACTGAAGAGGAGCCTGCGGACTCCAGGACGACCTTAGCACGTCAATGGGAAGCCCGGAAGGTGTCCGCAGCCTCCCGACAGCGCAGTGCGTCCACTACCAGTCTTCCACCGGTCTCCTCTGTGTCTCTCACCACCCGCTTCAACCTGCGCAAGTCACGACGGAAGGAGAAGGCGAAGCTGGAGGAGGATGGGCGGACGACGTGGGCCAAACTGCAGAGGACGCCCTCCCTCGACGGAAGTCCGATGAGCAGACCCAGGAAGGGCATCGACGAGATCAGTGTCGCCTCACTACCTCCATCTGCGGAGATCCAAGCGGCGCTGAACCGCAGGAAGAAGTCCATCGAGAGAGGCAAAGTAGAAGCCATGAAGGAAGCACAACGGGTTCATCAGAAGCGGAGTCACGCCGCATTCACCACCAAAGTGCTGCAGCAAGACAAAAAGGAGGACATGGTGGCGAACGTGACTGCAGAACATGAGAGGTTGAGTGCAGCTGTGGAGAACCATCTGATGGAGGTGAGTCACGGTGCTGATTGAAGTTAATCCCACAGAAATACATTGTTTAAGCGTGTCACTTTAGTAGAACTGCAAACTGATTGAAAACACGTCCAGTTCTCGGTGTTTGTTTGCAATCGTAGGGGGAGTTAATGGTAGACTTTCATAAGAAATGAATGAAACAAGCAACGAAAATTTCAGATATTTAGACTATTGCAACGGAATTGTATTGCATTGTAAAATACCATTTTTCAGGTGCTCAACTTTTTGATCAATAAAAAGTTTGAGCAAGAATAGCTTAATTTCACACTGCAGGTTATTTGTACGCTTTCATCCACACCAAGTTGGGGAATATAGCAATCCAAATTCATGCCAACAAAATTCTACCAACGCGGCACGGACAAAATAGTGCAGAAGAGTTTTCGGTGGCAGTTTGAATAGAAGTCAATGGCTAAGCTAAGTGATGAGCCCGAACCTTATGGCAAATCATGAAAAGAAGGTCACCCAAACCAATTGGACTTATGTATAGCCACCGCTACCAGATATCGGGGTCGCTAGTATATGGAGCAGTTGGAGCTTCTTCTGTCGTTAAAGATTTTGTTCTCTGCTCCGGTCACGGCTACACCAGAAACGCGAAAAATTAGTAATAAATGCGTTGCAAGCATCAAATTACGCAAATTTGACTAACCTATACTATATGTCTAGAAAAAATGCATAGCTATTTAAGGCCTGGATGCATAGGCGTATGCGTATCTTAACAAAAGTTGAAATGGCAAATTGTTTTCGAGAGGTGAAGTTTTGAATTTTATTTCAATAAACAACAAAAAACTGACGGAATTATTCATACAATGTGAAGAAGAAACAAGTTGAATAATTTGATTAGGAGGAATGCAAAGTCACATTGAGTCAAATTAAAGCGGATAAGGAAACTTCTGACATGGTTTAACCCGATGGTAATGCCCGCAATACTTGGTAGCATTGTTACGTTGCACCGCATTTGCTGAATCAAGAAAGATCGAGACATTGATTCTTCAGAATTACATTTGACTTTGTTCGAAACATCAGACACAAATTTTATGACTGACGGTCACCATGAGCCCATTGCTTCCACGCAGGCTGATAATTAGGAATTCTATGGGCGTTTGCGGTCTTCGTCCATTGTGGCAGTTTTTTCTGGTTTCTCTTGTCGATACGTCCGGATAAGTGGGTGTCATCTTGTATTAACATGTGCATCCTGAAATCATGGTTTTCTATCATGGCATGAATACGCTGCAGTTCAAAATGTCATGTTCCAAAATATAATTGCTGCAACTTTACATGTTCGAAAAGTGAAGCCTGAATAACTAAATAGAGATACGGCTAAATGCAAGTTAATAGAATTTTATGAATCAGATGATGAAAAGGAAATGTTTTTTGATCGTTGGAATTTTCAGGAAGTGAACTTTTCTGGCGATATGAAATCATTTAGATTCCATAAGGAGTTCACGGGTTGCAGGCCATTGAGGAAAGTAGGCCTATATGTGCATTATCTGAAGAACCACCACTTACAGAATTCAGAATATTTTGAAAACTGAGGTCATTGGAGTCAAATATTGTTCCTGTCAAAATTTGATGGCAAAATTCAAATAGTAAAAGTCAAATTTTATGATAAAAATAGTTCACAGAAGTGTCCTGATAATTTTTGAGCTGTGTATTTGGAGTAACATCTGGTCAACATTAAAAAAAATAGCGTGGAAATTTGATGAAAGAGCCAGGGAATTTGAGACTTGAAATCTAACCGCCACCCTGTCTTTCGTGCTTGTTTGTTGTCGGCTAGTGCATGTCAAGTCCGCGTCGAAGAAGGCTAAATATCGGGCCTCAAAGAAGATTCCTGAGAATGCCTGAGACACCTTTCTTTTCAAACTTAATATTTGCGTGCATGATAGCTTTGATCAGTTTCTTACTTTCATTTTTGTTTCTCAGGAGGAACCATCCGATGCAAGATCATGCGTCAGTCAACCATCTCCTGTGATTATGGAGGAAATGCCCAGCCTGCATGAGTCTCCGACAAATGATAATCGTTGTCAAAACTCCGACGAGAATGGATGACTTCCTGGACACTCTCTCATGTATCTCCGCCCCTACCCGCCGAGTGGATGTGGTGGAAACATTGTCCAGCGTCTCTCCTCCAATCCGCAGGGATGACTTGGTGGAGACCATGTCCAGTGTGTCCGCTCCTGCTCACCGGATAGAGTTGAATGAAGCGCGAAGACGGACCGTGATGGATCCCTGTGTCTCAGTGCCTGCTCATCGAGAGCTCCTGCTTGAAGAGCGTGTCAAATCCTTACAGGCTGAAGTAGAAGCGTTGAAGGAACATTATGCAGAACCACGTCCTCCCAGTCCCGCCCCAAGTGTACAATCGTCGCCTGCTTGGACCTCCCATTTGGCTGCAGATTTGGACAGACTCCGATTAGACGGAGATTACACAGTGTCCTTGGAAAGACTCAACACCAGTCTGTCTGATCTTCAGTCAGAAATTGCTCGGGTTTGTCTCTTCAGCAGGAGAGAATCAACAAGTCATTGCAGACTCCGTCCGCTGTTCCTCTCAGCAAAGCCTTAACGTCTTCCGCGACCTCCATCTCCGGCAAGCAGTCAATCAGGGCGCGCTACATGGTCACAGAGGACTCCAGTCACTGAGATACTTCCTGTCACCACTCTCCACACTCCTGCAGAGGCGAAATCCAGCCGTGCGCCTATCCCATCACCGATAGCTCCTTCGCCCTCTCCGTTCATCACTCCGATGCCGTATTTCATGGCTGTGCCGACGCCCTTCTCTGCACCGCCGTGGGCTGGCCAACCGTGGAGCATCGACCCAACCACCGGGCTTCCCGGCCCTCCACCACCGACGATGGATTCTCCACCGGGGAAACCGCTCTCTCCTGACCGTCTCCTGCCGCAGAAGGAAGAAGAGGAAGAAGTGGCGGCTGAGAAGGATTCTGAAGATGACAATGAGGAGGAAGACGAAGAGGAGGAGGAGGAGGACGAGGTGCAAGAGGTGAAAGAGGAAATCGTTGAGAAAGTGCCTAGACCACCGCAACCAAAGGGACTCTTCTTCGTTGAGTTCGAGACTGAAGAAGAGGAGAGGACTGAAGCGGAAGGAGCGGCGGCGAATGAACTGCGGACTGATGGAGCAATTGTTCCAACTGCCTTTGTCGTGGACGCGAAAGAAGATGACGAGCAGGACTTGGGGGTAAGTTATCACTGCCAGGAAAGGATTCTCTGTCAAATAATAATGTTATGCATACTACTTCCTGTCAAATTATCAGTAGTTACAAGTATAACTAATATTTGCACACAGAAAAAAATGGAGGCAACGCTGTTTTTACATTACATTTTCTAAGCTTTACAATATTCAAAATACATTTATAAAGTAATAACTAGTTTCTAAGTCGAATGAAATCAAAATCAATAATACTCAAAGAATTATCTTAAAAAATATGAGGTATCTTTACATGTGAATTTATCAAGCAACTTTGGTCTAACTGAGTCACTTTGACCGTTGAACGGAGCTCAGTATTGCATCAATTAAGAGATCGTGTCTGGTTGGTGGCTTTTTAAAATTCGGAACTTTGATAGTCGGATGTTCTTGTCGCCATGTTCTTGTTTATGTGTAGCAGTCAATAGACAAGAAATCATAGCCTAGGCTGGTTTGCAATTTTTGATGGCAGAAATATTGGTAGTGCAAGTGATTTTTGATATCCCATGGCTCATGGCAACCGTGAGTGTCACAAATTTTCACATGCAATTAAGTATAAGTGAGCGAACGCCTCTGACTTTCCGCGGAATAAAAAGACTGTGGCGTTGTCTAACTGAAATATTCATACAATGTGAAATTACAGTTGAGATATCCGAACCGCAATATGCTGTAAGGCTAACGTCTGTCAGAATTGTCATCTGAATTGCAATATCAGGCTATCTATCATTGAACCGCAATATGCTGTAAGGCTAACGTCTGTCAGAATTGCAATATCAGGCTATCTATCATTGAACCGCAATATGCTGTAAGGCTAACGTCTGTCAGAATTGCAATATCAGGCTATCTATCATTGAACCGCAATATGCTGTAAGGCTAACGTCTGTCAGAATTGCAATATCAGGCTATCTATCATTGAACCGCAATATGCTGTAAGGCTAACGTCTGTCAGAATTGTCATCTTGTAATTGTCATCTGAATTGCAATATCAGGCTATCTATCATTGAACCGCAATATGCTGTAAGGCTAACGTCTGTCAGAATTGTCATCTTGTAATTGTCATCTGAATTGCAATATCAGGCTATCTATCATTGAACCGCAATATGCTGTAAGGCTAACGTCTGTCAGAATTGTCATCTGAATTGCAATATCAGGCTATCTATCATTGAACCGCAATATGCTGTAAGGCTAACGTCTGTCAGGAATGTCATCTGAATTGCAATATCAGGCTATCTATCATTGAACCGCAATATGCTGAAAGGCTAACGTCTGTCGAATTGCAATATCAGCTATCTATCATTGAACCGCAATATGCTGTAAGGCTAACGTCTGTCAGAATTGTCATCTTGTAATTGGATCTGAATTGCAATAACAGGCCTTATCTATCTTGAACCGCAATAGGCTGTAAGGGCTACGTCTGTCAGAATTGGACAACTGAAAATGCAATATTCAGGCTATCTAACATTGAACCGCAATATGTGCTGTAAGGCTAAACGTCTGTCAGAATTCAATATCAGGCTATCTATCATTGAACCGCAATATGCTGTTAGGCTAACGACTGTCAGAATTGTCATCTTGTAATTGTCATCTGAATTGCAATATCAGGCTATCTTATCATTGAACCGCAATATGCTGTAAGGCTAACGTCTGTCAGAATTGCAAAGTGCAATATCAGGTATCTATCATTGAACCGCAATATGCTGTAAGGCTAACGTCTGTCAGAATTGACATCTGTAATTGGTCATCTGAATTGCAAAATCAGTCTATCTATCATTGAACCGCAATATGTTGTAAGGCTAACGTCTGTCAGAATTGTAATCTGAATTGCAATATCAGGATATCTATCATTGAACCGCAATATGCTGTAAGGCTAACGTTCTGTCAGAATTGCAATATCAGGCTATCTATCATTGCAAACCGCAATATGCTGTAAGGCTAACGTCTGTCAGAATTTTTTTTTTTTTTTGCAATATCAGGCTATCTATCATTGAACCGCAATATGCTGTAAGGCTAACGTCTGTCAGAATTGTCATCTTGTAATTGTCATCTGAATTGCAATATCAGGCTATCTATCATTGAACCGCAATATGCTGTAAGGCTAACGTCTGTCAGAATTGTCATCTGAATTGCAATATCAGGCTATCTATCATTGAACCGCAATATGCTGTAAGGCTAACGTCTGTCAGAATTTGCAATATCAGGCTATCTATCTATTGAACCGCAATATGCTGTATGGCTAACGTCTGTCAGAATTGTCATCTTGTAATTGTCATCTGAAATGGCAATATCAGGCTATCTATCATTGAACCGCAATATGCTGTAAGGCTAACGTCTGTCAGAATTGTCATCTTGAGTTTTGTAGGGGGACGACAAGATAAAAATTAAAATTGAAGTGAATAAAAAATAATGAAATAAAGTAGTGAAAAAAAAAAAATCCAAAAGAGGGTGAGATATATAGTATACTGTAATGTTAATAAGAAATAAATAAAAAATAGAAAAATTAAAATTGGGTTAATAAATAAAAAAATGTGTAAAAGAAAGGAAAATATAGAATTGCAATATCAGGCTATCTATCATTGAACCGCAATAAGCTGTAGGCTAACGTCTGTCAGAATTGTCATCTTGTAATAATCATACTGAATTGCAATATCAGGCTATCTATCAAAAATTTTTTGAACCGCAATATGCTGTAAGGCTAACGAAATAATCTGTCAGAATTGCAATATCAGGCTATCTATCATTGAACCGCAATATGCTGTAAGGCTAACGTCTGTCAGAATTGTCATCTTGTAATTGTCATCTGAATTGCAATATCAGGCTATCTATCATTGAACCGCAATATGCTGTAAGGCTAACGTCTGTCAGAATTGCAATATCAGGCTATCTATCATTGAACCGCAATATGCTGTAAGGCTAACGTCTGTCAGAATTGTCATCGTGTAAATTTGTCATCTGAATTGCAATATCAGGCTATCTATCATTGAACCGCAATATGCTGTAAGGCTAAGTCTGTCAGAATTGCAATATCATGGCTATCTATCATTGAACCGCAATATGCTGTAAGGCTAAACGTCTGACTGGAATTGCAATATCAGGCTATCTATCATTGAACCGCAATATGCTGAAAGGCTAACGTCTGACAGATTGCAATATCAGGCTATCTATCATTGAACCGCAATATGCTGTAAGGCTAACGTCTGTCATGGAATTGCAATATCAGGCTATCTATCATTGAACCGCAATATGCTGTAAGGCTAACGTCTGTCAGAATTGTCATCTGAATTGCAATATCAGGCTATCTATCATTGAACCGCAATATGCTGTAAGTCTAAGTCCTCGTTCAGAATTGTCATCTTGTAATTGTCATCTGAAATTGCAATATCAGGCTATCTTATCATTGAACCGCAATATGCTGTAAGGCTAACGTCTGTCAGAATTGTCATCTGAATTGCAATATAGGCTATCTATCATTGAGAACCGCAATATGCCTGTAAGGCCTAACGTCTGTCAGAATTGTCATCTTGTAATTGTCATCTGAATTGCAATATCAGGCTATCTATCATTGAACCGCAATATGCTGTAAGGCTAACGTCTGTCAGAATTGTCATCTGAATTGCAATATCAGGATATCTATCATTGAACCGCAATATGCTGTAAGGCTAACGTCTGTCAGAATTGTCATCTTGTAATTGTCATCTGAATTGCAATATCAGGCTATTATCATTGAACGAATATGCTGTAAGGATAACCGATCTGTCAGAATGTCATCTGGAATTGGATATCAGGCTATCTATCATTGAACCGCAATAGCTGTAAGGCTAACGTCTGTCAGAATTGCAATATCAGCTATCTATCATTGAACCGCAATATGCTGTAAGGCTAACGTCTGTCAGAATTGCAAATATCAGGCTATCTATAGTGAACCGCAATATGCTGTAAGGCTAAGTTCTGTCAGAAATCATCTGAATTGCAATATCGGCTATCTATCATTGAACCGCCATATGCTGTAAGGCTAACGTCTGTCAGAATTGCAATATCAGGCTATCTATCATTGAACCGAAATATGCTGTAAGGCTAACGTCTGTCAGAATTGCAATATCAGGCTATCTATCATTGAACCGCAATATGCTGTAAGGCTAACGTCTGTCAGAATTGTCATCTGAATTGCAATATCAGGCTATCTATTCATTGAACCGCAATATGCTGTAAGGGCTAACGTCTGTCTGAATTGCAATATCAGGCTATCTATTCATTGAACTCGCAATATGCTGTAAGGCTAACGTCTGTCAGAATTGCAATATCAGGCTATCTATCATTGAACCGCAATATGCTGTAAGGCTAACGTCTGTCGAATTGCAATATCAGGCTATCTATCATTGAACGCCATATGCTGTAAGCCTAACGTCTGTCTGAATTGCAATAATCAGCTATCTATCATTGAACCCAATATGCGTAAGGCTTACGTATGTCAGAATTGTCATCTGAATTGCAATATCAGGCTATCTATCATTGAACCGCAATATGCTGTAAGGCTAACGTCTGTCAGAATTGCAATATCAGGCTATCTATCATTGAACCGCAATATGCTGTAAGGCTAACGTCTGTCAGAATTGCAATATCAGCACCAGCTATCTATCATTGAACCGCAAATATGCTGTAAGGCTAACGTCTGTCAGAATTTGCAATATCAGGCTATCTATCATTGAAACCGCAATATGCTGTAAGGCTAACGTCTGTCAGAATTGCAAATATCAGGCTATCTATCATTGAACCGCAATATGCTGTAAGGCTAACGTCTGTCAGAATTGCAATATCAGGCTATCTATCATTGAACCGCAATATGCTGTAAGGCTAACGTCTGTCAGAATTGCAATATCAGGCTATCTATCATTGAACCGCAATATGCTGTAAGGCTAACGTCTGTCAGAATTGCAATATCAGGCTATCTATCATTGAACCGCGATAGGCTAAATCCGTATATTGCGGTTCAATAATAATAATATTCATAGGGATATCTGCCTACAGTATAACATCAACGTACCGACAGAACCATGGAAACACGTCCCACAAACCAGTTATTGAAAACGGATTCAGTGAAAATATTATGGGACTAAAATTCGAAATAAGAACAGACAAGAGAATCACAGCAAAAAGGACAGATGTCGTAGTTGTCAATAAGGAGAAAAAGATGGGATTCATAATTGACATAGCGGTACCAGAGGACAGGAACATAAGAAACAAAGAACAAGAGAAGATCACTAAGTAACTACAAAAACTGTGGAAGATTCATGTCAAAGTGGTGCCAGTAGTTGTTGGAGCCTTAGGAGCCCACACAGACAAGTTAGCCACATACCTGAAAGAAATCCCCGGGCGACACCGGTCCCTAGTTATTGAAGGCTGCTCTACTTGGCAGTGTCTACATTCTTAGGCGCACTCTTGATCTCCCTGAGTCCTGGTAGGACTCCGAGATCCTGAGATGTATACACCGGCCATCATTGTGTGAGGTCGTGACTAAAAAAATAATAATAATAATGATATCTTTATTCAGCATACAAAAACGGACAAGATAAAAAGAAATGAAAAGTCACTGGTAGAGACATAACAACAACAACAATCTCGAACGCAAGGCCTCTTGGTAGAATATGACAGTCCTTATGCTTTTCAACATTAACGTAATGTACCATAGCGATGAAGTGACACTTAGATCATGTCGCTGAAACGCTTTGGTACATTTTTGGTATGTCCCATAGCCGTTAACAATCTATGATGCTTCCAAGATATGAAATAATAATCATAATTCAAGCTATGATAGAAAAACAACAGATATCACACTCAGGTGCATGTACATCAACAAAATGATTATAATGACTTTCGAATCGGTATTTTGACAATGGAAATCCATGTTTTGACAATAACTGTCTTCTAGTCACAGAAATGGAGCTACACACATGGATGCTCCACATTCTAAGAATGAAAAGAGAAATGCACAATAGTTATTTACGGAACTAGTGCAAACTATCCATCCTTATTGCTTTCTTCGAGGTCAACATATCTTTGCACGAATTGTGTAGGTAATTTTAGTTTTCACCGATATCATGACCATTATGACTAATCTAATTCTATGGTGAAATAATGAGCGGGTTTTACATAATTCAATCGCATTTATCTATATAGAAATCTATAATTCAACCAGTGCAATCATGAAAATATCACTGCACGCCCGTGCAGTCATCTGCTTTACAGGTCAAATAAAGTGACCGGATATCTACATTATACGCACGGTGACAAATAAAGTTATATTGCATAGCCTACATAGACATATTTTTACAGATAATAAATGCATTGATCTGTCTTGAGGCAACGATATCATAGATTTTCCAAGGTTCCAAGGTCCATACATCGCAAATGTCACTAATCGGAAATACATTCAGAGCATAGACAAGCTATGGCACATTGAAAGATATACGAAACTTAACACAATGTACAGTAGAGATGTTGGATGATTAATGAGTCTTGCAACATGATATTGTTATCGATGTTTCTATGATCTGAATTATCAAGATGAAAGCATCCAGACAATGAAATTCAAATACAGTAGCTATTTTAATTAGATAAGTAAAGAAATATTCCTGCCTTCATTCCATAGCATTCTAACAAGGCCCGTCAATTTCAATGTATTTTCAGTGGAGCAACAACTTTCCAATTATGCGCTCCGTTTTATATCTATCTGGAACATGATCATCTCAATGTTATTGCTCATTCATCGACATCTATGGACCACGTCACAAGCGTTTTTTAATCCAATGAGCTCCCGTTTAGGCAGATGAAATAGTGCCGGGCGATTTTCGAATGAATTACACTTCGGTATTTATGGGTTTCCCCCCTCACGTTTCAAATTGTCTAAAATCTACCAAGAATGAATTGAATCGTCACCAAACTTCAAGGACAACGTACTTGAGCATAATTTTCTAACCCTCTTACAGAATTTTATGCAGAACGGACAAGACACTTTATGCATGAGAGATCGAATTAAACGTGAAGTGTTATTGATGGTTCAACAGCTTGATCTGACATTCGTCCTGTTCCGAATACGCAATTTTTGTTGCTCGTGTGTGCATTGTTCTCTCCTTCCTCTGCGTCTCAATCCGCTGTTATTTTGAAATCTTCCCACGGTCACTACCTTGCACACCTTCATCAAACCACGACAATATTTATAGAAGGGATGTGGCCATGGTCATCACTTAAAGCCAGAAAGAATGAGTTATTATAGCCCCAAAGTTTTACGATGCGATGCGAGCTGAACATTCCATCGCTAACCTCAGTATATGAATCGAAATAGTCAAACATAATAAGCGGGAGAAGAGTTCAGTCAAGCAAATCGAATGCCAACAACGATGATAGCCCATACAGTTATCAAGTGGAGGGGCGAAGACGCAACTGAAATTGTTTCAATTGAAGAGAAGCATCTAACGAAACCTTCAACAGGTCATTTACACGTGAAAAAGTCCGAATGCCTTCAAAATGAAGGTTATTTTTTGATATCTGTATTTCCTTGGTGAAGAGGATGAGATAGAATTTAGGCGACTAGTCGAAGTGAGTATTGGCTATTTCTATCATAAAAGACAGCGATAACTCAGAAAGCATAAAGACCAGTTTGAAGTGAAAGAATATTCCAGCCAAACGGAATATCTGACAGAATTTCTGGTACTCGAGCTGTCGAAATTTACTTGAAGTTTGCTACAGCCAAGGAGCTCCACATTTCAGACAACTTTTCCCTTGATCATTGACACCGACAGCGAAGCCAAGTTCGAGGGAGTTTTATGAAAACTTTGTTAAAAGGAAATTTTCGGAAAACTACCTCATCATATAAGCATGCTGTATACAAAATAATTTCATTCCTGTAATATTTTACGAAATATAGTGACAAATTCAAAAATGTTCACTTGTGGGGTCATTGGTGCCTTGGACCTATAAAAATTAGATCCGCTGCAATATTTGGAAGGATGCGTCTTCTTGTCTGCCTGTCAATCTGATATGCTGTAAAGTCTGCTAGTTTGATAATCAGAATTAAGTTTGACATTTTACATTTTGTTTAAATTCAAAAAATTGAACCAAAGATAGTGAAAGTTTTGTTTTGATCTGGAATAAGAAGTCCTTGACAAATATTTGATGCTTTACATGGTAAGTGTAAGATGTCTGTGCAAAACGATACAAGCAGGGCGCATCAGCAAGTGCAAATAATGAACCAA